>CABFPE010000003.1:2995733-3026259 GCA_900660155.1 Hofstenia miamia | reverse complement strand
CTTCCTTATTCTCCTCTTGTACTCTTTCCTTAACCTCATCTTCATTTCCTCGTGATCTGTTCTATCTTTCTCTATCACACCTAAGTACTTGTACCCCTCTTTGACTTCCTCAATCTTATCCCCACAGCTTGTCCTCAAACCCTCCCCATCCACACACTTGCTTCTAGTCATTGTCACTGCTGCACACTTTCCTAATCCAAACTCCAATCCTGAATCTCCGCTTGCCTTCTCCAATGTCTCCACTTGCTTCTGCAACATCTTCCTTGAACTAGCGTACATCTTCAGGTCGTCCATGTACCACAGGTGACTCACTGCTCTACCATTCTTCTCCATCTTATACCTTATACCTGTCTCCTTTACTTTTCTGTGATATGTATTATGCTAACTACAAACAGTAGTGGGGCTAAGCTGTCTCCCTGGAATATACCCGTCTAAACCTCAAGCTATGCCCATCTATCTCATTATTATTATTATTATTATTGCATCTCACAGCTTCATGCTGGTATCCCTCTCAGCTCGGGGAACTCACCAGTTCCCATTGAGTCTGAGAGCTTTCCTCAGGACTCTAGCTTCTTCAACAGCTTAAAAATTATATGCATTCAAATGAAATTATTAATTACAATTTTTACTGCAGTTATATTCACACTACTATATTTTGATATTAAAAACGATTTGGTTTAACAAAAATCGCGAAGCACGTTCTATTCCTGAACCTGTTTTTGTAATGAAAATTTTACTAATACATTTAATGACATCTTTATGTGGTGGCTGTTGTCTGAAAATAGACATACAACGGCAAACATGCTTCTTCATGAACTATTATAATATATTATTATTATTATTATTATTATTATTATTATTATTATTATTATGTGGCATTCTGTAGCTCATATAAAATTAATTAAAGTGCAAACATTTTTTCTTTCTTACAAAAAATTCAGGCTGCTAAAGCTTTATTCTTTTCAGGGTGTTGAAAAATGAGATCCTTAAGCCGCCTTTTCAACATAGTTTGCTACTAAAAGTTATTTCAGGAATTCAACAACAATATGTATAAATTATAGATTGTTAATCTTATGCCACCTTATTTAGTCAATAAGTTTTCATCTATAGTACATTTGCAATTCCCTGTTTCTGTATCACATTGTTTGATTTTGTTTATCTGTATATACACTTTTTAATGCTAGTATCTGCAAAATAGTGTGGAACAGCACAATTTAATAGCTTTATGTTAAACTAGTTCTGTCACGTAAACATTATTTTTCACCTCGTTGAACTGGTATCTTGGTCTGGTGTGAGTTTGGTTTATATTCGCGCATATCTTTAAATGTCACTTTGGAATTCTTTTGAGTTGTAAACGTATTGAATCGCTGTATCCCTGCTGTTATATCTCACAGTTCCTTAACATAATGCGCTTTAATATAACTTCACATTTCACACTAAAGCTACAAATACTCTTAAGTCTACTGAGATTTAGAATAGCAAGTTTAATAAAAATCCTAATAATTTTTCGCAGGAAAAAAGTTTTACACCAGGATTATCATGAAAGGCTCTTATTATAGACATAATGGCAGATATATTTTTGAAAATATTAATTTTGTGTAGAGAACTTAACAAAGGACGTAAATTGCAAATTTTTAATGCTCTAAAGTCAGTCTGTTGCGAATTTCCGAGATCTCGCGTTTTTTATAATTAAAAGCCAACATCAAGAACTGAACTGTCTCATTTCATCTCATCAGAACTCAAATTTCTGAATTCTCCAAAATCGCTCTTCAATTTCCGCCAGTAATTTTATCAATTCCCATTTTTAATTAATATTCTTCATAGATGGTCAGAAATGTATTGAGTCGATAATTATTTTATAAATCATCATATGTTTGATTCTCTGTAGTTACAAGAAAGCGAAATGGTCCTATTGTGTGACCCATTCAACGAAGAATTCCATCTGACTGATTTCTGAAAGCTTTCTTATTTCAACATGATCTCATGATTTTCTACAGCAATATGTTATCCATAATTATTTCTCTTCAGCTATTTTCGGTAACATTCAACATGTCCCTTGTTTCATGGTACTTCAAGAGTGTTATCCAGGGTGTCCGCACTGCCTGGAAATCTGGAACTGCCTTTGAACTGCTTGGAAGTTAGCCCAAGCACAATTTGTGATATTATAACAGGAAAATAATTGGACGTAATATTTTCACATAAATACAATACGTATTTCAATAGTCTTTTAAAGAAGCCTTAACTTATTTAAAAATACAATACGTATTTCATTCTAAAATTACTACTAACAAAGCCACATATTTTGTGAATGTGGTATAAAAATACCTGCCATCACACCTAGAACTAGAAATCTACAGTAAATTTTTATAATTTTTCATGTCATTTCAAAATACTTTAATTTACATCGAGTTCTGTTACAAAATTGCAAATCAAAATCTACATATTTTTCTATTCAATTTTGAGTTTGGTGGGAAAGTTTTAGTGCATATATCGAAAAGGGTGTGATTTTCCATTGAGAGAAGTATAAAATCGTGTCATTACTCTATGGAAATATAAGGTTAAAGAATAGTACTACCCCTAACCTGTATTTACACACCAGTATGATGTTTCCAAACATATCAATGTCAACCATGTTATTAACAATTTTGCAGTTTTCGGTGCCGAATTCGGCAAAAAATGTATTGTTGGTTAAAAAATCGTTTTTCGACACTACTATATGTAGCAATCATCTACTAAATATTTAGTTGGATGAAATGTGAATCTGAACTACTTGTTCCATAGTAATACATCTAATTTTGGAACCTAGGAAAGGAATCATTAACTTTTCGGGCAATAAATTTTACTAGTAAAAATGACCCAGTGGTTAGTGCTTTTTTACTCCGTTTCACAAAATCAATGTAAAAATGTTCCGCCCTTTTTTATTTTAAATACATATGGATACTATAATGATTAACAAATTATTTCTCTGATTTGAGTGGTTTGCCAACTATTGTCTTAGATATTTTCATTGTAGCAATTGTGTGTACCTCATTTTAATTTTTTGAAATCAACTGAACAAAATGGGTTTTTTGCACGTGCATGTAATCTGCAAAAACATGTTTCTCTATTTTTTGCCAAGTCGAAAATGGTTATTCAAGTGATTAAAATACGAAAAACTGTTTATGTATTGTATGGTTATATCGGTTTGATAACTAGATGATTTACTCGTGGGGAAAATTTCATCCAATGTGGTAATTTGCTTTAATTTCAATCGGGAAATGGCTGTAAATTTAAAATTTAAGGTGTGTGATCACCATACTACTGCCTGAAAATTGCTCTCATTTCGGCCTGGAACTACCTTGAACTGCCTGGAACTTGATAAGTTGACACCCTGTTATCTATAATGTATATATCTTCCCATTGTTGAAAGCGATGACTTTACACTGTTATTTTTTGAAGATTTCTTAAAGGTTTCTATAATTCTATGCAGAAAAGACGTATGCACTAGAGAGTGACAATATGAGGTAAACATGGATCCGAACACGACTCGACCCGAAACGCTGACTTTGCTTTGACATTATGGATCTCTGTCCAATCAAATTATCATTGACATCAATCATTTTCTGATAGAAACAGCAATTCACTGGTATTACTTAACATCTTGGATCTTCCTCAAATCAAGCAGTGATTTAGATCAGTCTGTTTTTAATAATCAATCTAATATTTGTACCCGAATCCAACTCGACACGACACTTTGATACCCGGCCCGAAACCCGAAATCGGGTTGGGTTTACTCGGATACCCGATGTCACTCTCCAGTGTGAACATTGCTCAGTTATCGCGCCACCTCATTTTAGGGTGTTTTAGTATGCAATTAAGTTGACATTGGCCATCTCTTATCAATTTCAAATTAACCACCGAAAAGGCATTTGGAATTGCTTTCATTTAAATCGATTGGTTTAAGAAAGCAAACAAATCAAAATTTTATGATATAGACAGTATAAACGCTATTTTTACAAATCTTATCAACACACAATCTCTAATCGTAGTCGATTCCATCTTATAACGTTATATTTATCTATTTTCTGTTTTGAAAATGACGGTGATGTCTTTATTACGCAA
This sequence comes from Hofstenia miamia, assembly GCA_900660155.1. Taxonomy (NCBI): domain Eukaryota; kingdom Metazoa; phylum Xenacoelomorpha; order Acoela; family Hofsteniidae; genus Hofstenia; species Hofstenia miamia. The sequence continues at coordinate 3,022,158 of CABFPE010000003.1, read as the reverse complement.
TGCACAGTTAAGACGGGCAGAATCATTTGCGACATTTTGTTTCCAAAGCATGCATTTTAGTTTTGGGGAAAATTTCAATGCGAAATCCTCCAACCCTTTCCTTTTTCAATCTTGCTGACGCATCACAGCACAGAGATTTCTTATAAACATTTTCTTAAAAGCATTGTAGTCTGTTCTTTTATCAAATGCTTTTACTTCTTTTAAGTGATTAATTAATGATGTAGGACTGTCTTCTGACGTTTTGCTTTTAGATTACCGTTTTGCAAGAGGTAGTACTTGCATTCGTTTTCATCTAGCACTTAGAGTTGCACGATCCTTTGCATGAACATACAGAGTTCCATTAAGCATGCTTTCAATAGTTGTAAGGAGTTTGCGTTCCTTTTCTTTTAATGATTATCCCTTATTCGGAGTAAACCATGATTCCCAGTTATGTAGAAGCTTTTTTCGTTTTAGTTTTTATTAGCTTACATACGTCAAGAACGATGTACATATAAGGCCATCCAACTGAACATTGAGCTCTCAAGTTTTTCCATTAAAATGCGGCTAGACTGGACATCAAATTACATTTTTCAGGCAATTTTCTTAACATATATGATGAATAGCTATAGAACCACAAAAAATCAAAGGCAATCCACATGCAATATGTCCGGCCAAATATTAATGGACAAACTTGAAGGCTGAATATTCGGCAGAATGGTTTTATATGTGAATCACGCTTGGCTTACACTCATTTCGAGTAGTTCTTGAGTTTGCCTGCTTTTATTTGATCTCTAGAAATTTTATTTAGCTAAACGAGTTCCACCTAATCCAACCAGTCAGAGAAGGCGTTCAAAGTCAGCGGAAGCGCGACCACGCACTGAGCAACCTTCTACAGTAATAGGTAGTTAGTTCCTTCGTGATTTATATTTCATTAGCAGTTATTTACAAAACTTCATACGCATTACATGGGAAATGTTTATTATCAAGAAACAGCAGTTTTAGACTGTACACATTTATTTTCTTTGATTGCTACGTAATCGACTACCTGATTCACACTTGTATGTTTAGTTACTATTTCGCATGCATACTAAACTTCGTAAAGTAAACGTATGTCGTCTTCTATAGAAATCTTTGCTTTCAAGTATGACCTTCAGTAATCGAGCGCGGTCTGCTGCCTCGTAAAAATGCATAATTCAAGCAATATTTAATTTTCTAAACAAATCCATCTCCGCGATCAGAAATTGAAATTTGCATCACTTAATATATTAACATTTTTAGAACTTCAATGTTTGTAAAATTTGTACGTTTATAAAAGTGAATATCCAATGCATGTAATCTTTAATGTTTATAGTTTTGGAAAAAAGCAAGTCTTCCGTTGGAGATTTTGAATGCGATTCATTTTAAATTTAGGACCTAAGCATTTCTCCCATATCTTAGTTTTTCATATTTTGAGACGATGTTTTTAGATCCTCCGTATTTTAAAAGTGGCAATGTGTACAAAACCACAACTGTAAGTATTTTGAATTATATTCCCTTGTAATTTTATGTCGTTGTATAGACTTTACATATTCCTAACCCCGTAGTAAGTTATTCGCTATCACATATTCAGCTGAGTATCATCAACGTGCACTTTAGAAAACATGTTGTTGAGTTGTTTATCACTGCCATTCATTCCTTTTTATTCAGTTCAAATTCACATTATTGGAATTTTTTGTATTGAAAGTTGTTTAGATTTTTATTGTGAGTGTCAATAATGCATTCATAGTTTTTAAGATTTGGAAAGCAGCAAGGAGTTTAGATTCACTCCATAGAACTGACTAGTATCATGATCATACTGGACTGGTGATGTGTGCGTTATCTTATACAATCTACTGTGTATGTAGTAGAGGTGAGCGCGGTACAGGCTTCTTAAAAATTTTTCCACCGCAGCGAAAAAAGCTTCACCGTCACCCACCGCAATGTGCGCTTTTTTACTGCAAACCATCGTAATAAATCAAATTCTACCGCGGTATACCGCAATAAACTAGATTTTGAACTTCGTAGGAAAAGATAAATATTTCTGAATTGTGTTTAGGGTCATGGATCATTCGTGGAAAAACCTATAGACAATTTTTTGGTATTTCGTCAATTCGTCCAATTTTATTAGAGTAGTATGCAAATTTTCTATGAAATATACAAAAATCACTATTAATATTTTGTGTGTGAAACAGTTTTTTTGAGAAATACTTAGAGATTTTAAATCTTAATACAAAGCACGTTATCTGTATAACGTTTATGCCTCTGCAAGTTGTTATATTCTACCGCTAGCCACCGCAATTGTGTAAATTTCTACCGCGGTATACCGCAATAAACTAGATTTTGAACTTCGTAGGAAAAGATAAATATTTCTGAATTGTGTTTAGGGTCATTGATCATTCGTGGAAAAACCTATAGACAATTTTTTGGTATTTCGTCAATTCGTCCAATTTTATTAGAGTAGTATGCAAATTTTCTATGAAATATACAAAAATCACTATTAATATTTTGTGTGTGAAACAGTTTTTTTGAGAAATACTTAGAGATTTTAAATCTTAATACAAAGCACGTTATCTGTATAACGTTTATGCCTCTGCAAGTTGTTATATTCTACCGCTAGCCACCGCAATTGTGTAAATTTCTACCGCGGTATACCGCAATAAACTAGATTTTGAACTTCGTAGGAAAAGATAAATATTTCTGAATTGTGTTTAGGGTCATTGATCATTCGTGGAAAAACCTATAGACAATTTTTTGGTATTTCGTCAATTCGTCCAATTTTATTAGAGTAGTATGCAAATTTTCTATGAAATATACAAAAATCACTATTAATATTTTGTGTGTGAAACAGTTTTTTTGAGAAATACTTAGAGATTTTAAATCTTAATACAAAGCACGTTATCTGTATAACGTTTATGCCTCTGCAAGTTGTTATATTCTACCGCTAGCCACCGCAATTGTGTAAATTTCTACCGCGGTATACCGCAATAAACTAGATTTTGAACTTCGTAGGAAAAGATAAATATTTCTGAATTGTGTTTAGGGTCATTGATCATTCGTGGAAAAACCTATAGACAATTTTTTGGTATTTCGTCAATTCGTCCAATTTTATTAGAGTAGTATGCAAATTTTCTATGAAATATACAAAAATCACTATTAATATTTTGTGTGTGAAACAGTTTTTTTGAGAAATACTTAGAGATTTTAAATCTTAATACAAAGCACGTTATCTGTATAACGTTTATGCCTCTGCAAGTTGTTATATTCTACCGCTAGCCACCGCAATTGTGTAAATTTCTACCGCGGTATACCGCAATAAACTAGATTTTGAACTTCGTAGGAAAAGATAAATATTTCTGAATTGTGTTTAGGGTCATTGATCATTCGTGGAAAAACCTATAGACAATTTTTTGGTATTTCGTCAATTCGTCCAATTTTATTAGAGTAGTATGCAAATTTTCTATGAAATATACAAAAATCACTATTAATATTTTGTGTGTGAAACAGTTTTTTTGAGAAATACTTAGAGATTTTAAATCTTAATACAAAGCACGTTATCTGTATAACGTTTATGCCTCTGCAAGTTGTTATATTCTACCGCTAGCCACCGCAATTGTGTAAATTTCTACCGCGGTATACCGCAATAAACTAGATTTTGAACTTCGTAGGAAAAGATAAATATTTCTGAATTGTGTTTAGGGTCATTGATCATTCGTGGAAAAACCTATAGACAATTTTTTGGTATTTCGTCAATTCGTCCAATTTTATTAGAGTAGTATGCAAATTTTCTATGAAATATACAAAAATCACTATTAATATTTTGTGTGTGAAACAGTTTTTTTGAGAAATACTTAGAGATTTTAAATCTTAATACAAAGCACGTTATCTGTATAACGTTTATGCCTCTGCAAGTTGTTATATTCTACCGCTAGCCACCGCAATTGTGTAAATTTCTACCGCGGTATACCGCAATAAACTAGATTTTGAACTTCGTAGGAAAAGATAAATATTTCTGAATTGTGTTTAGGGTCATTGATCATTCGTGGAAAAACCTATAGACAATTTTTTGGTATTTCGTCAATTCGTCCAATTTTATTAGAGTAGTATGCAAATTTTCTATGAAATATACAAAAATCACTATTAATATTTTGTGTGTGAAACAGTTTTTTTGAGAAATACTTAGAGATTTTAAATCTTAATACAAAGCACGTTATCTGTATAACGTTTATGCCTCTGCAAGTTGTTATATTCTACCGCTAGCCACCGCAATTGTGTAAATTTCTACCGCGGTATACCGCAATAAACTAGATTTTGAACTTCGTAGGAAAAGATAAATATTTCTGAATTGTGTTTAGGGTCATTGATCATTCGTGGAAAAACCTATAGACAATTTTTTGGTATTTCGTCAATTCGTCCAATTTTATTAGAGTAGTATGCAAATTTTCTATGAAATATACAAAAATCACTATTAATATTTTGTGTGTGAAACAGTTTTTTTGAGAAATACTTAGAGATTTTAAATCTTAATACAAAGCACGTTATCTGTATAACGTTTATGCCTCTGCAAGTTGTTATATTCTACCGCTAGCCACCGCAATTGTGTAAATTTCTACCGCGGTATACCGCAATAAACTAGATTTTGAACTTCGTAGGAAAAGATAAATATTTCTGAATTGTGTTTAGGGTCATTGATCATTCGTGGAAAAACCTATAGACAATTTTTTGGTATTTCGTCAATTCGTCCAATTTTATTAGANTATATATATATATATATATATCGGATTCATGGCTATTTATAATAAACATCAAAACTTTGCCAACCCTGAGACTAAATTTTTACGTGAAGTTTGCAATATTCAATTTTAAACTTGTAGAAATGATAGCGGTAATGCTGTGATTTCATGGCGACATCAAACAGGTGCCGTTCACGATGCATTCAAATCGTAAAAGGGTGTTATTTGTGATTTAGCCACTCAACCATCACGATTACAGCAATACATGACAATATTTTTATATGCGTATTTCATCTTATTGTTTTCTAAATGGCTGTGAGAAGAATAATTTATTTTTAAGCAGACATTTACTTTTTATTACACAATTACGTTACCGGTAATTGTTTACTTTTGTTGTGTATTAATTGGGAGGTAATTCTTCTGCTTGTTTTTTTGCGTAAACCAATGTGAGCTTTTAAATACATTCCCAGATTTTCCAACTTTACTAGTGTTTCATTTGACTAAGAAATTTATGCTAAATTCTTGGAAAAGTTTTTAATGATTTGCTAAAATAAAGCAATGAATTGTTTCCACGCGTTTGCATTTCCACTATTCTCTCCATGCAATTCACATTCCACACATGGATCCATTTAAATTAGCAAGTTTAAACAGGTTGGTTGTTTATTAAACCGTGTTGATATTTAGACATTTCCCACAAATGAACTTATTGTGCTCTTGGAATAATTACAAATCTAATCTTAAGCTGCTTATTGGATGTGTTAATTAAACACACTTGAAGTTGGAGGCCATTTTGTATACTGCTAATTTCAACATTGCACTAGATAGACTCTTAGCCATTTTAGTACTTTTTATTTATATATTAAAGTGAAATTTTTGGCTAGAACAAATTTTTATGTTCCTTCACTATATCAGTTTTGAATTTTTGGCACTATTTTTTCTTTACATACTATAAGATTATATACCATGTTATTCAAAAAATTAAGCATCGATATGTTACTAGTTGCATTACTCATTGAAAATTTATTGACCATCAAGGTTATTAACATTTATTAAAATAATAATAAATTTTTTGCAATTTAGTGTATCAACTGTTTTTTGAAAATTTACTCTTGAAAATTGCTAAAAGGTTAATTTTTTCCATATAGTGTAAGTATTACACATTTTTTCATTACGATATTAATATTTTCACAACTAAAGTAGGTTTTTCTTCAATTTTCGAAATCACCGAAAATAATTCTTCCTAATTGGGGATATTATTTACCTACGTAAGTGAGCGAGCTTATATTTACATGCATACAGTTGTAATTTCGACTCAGTACTAGCCTAAGCCCAATCTAAAGCGGCCCATTCAGAGGCCCAAAAATTCATAGAATAAGATCTGTCAAATCAATCGGCAGTGAAAGTCGGTAGCCTTCGCCCAACCCAATGAGAAAGGAAAGGAGCATATGCCCAGCCCTCTTGTAACGCTGCATGCATGTTGGATTAAATTTGGTTGCTTTGGTTCACGAAAGTGTGCGTTAACTTAAATTGAATTATAAAGAGGCAGAATGTATTCCAATTAAATAAATGTAGTTGCATGGGAATTATTTACGATATTTAATATTTATGCTCTCACCTGGAAAGCTTTTGAGTGATAGCGTTTACGACATTTTGTAAAGCGATTAAATACGAGATTTTGCATTTATTTTGACAGTTTTTCTGTTTGGTTGTAGATGATTTAGTTTCAACAGGTGCAAATCATTTGCTTATTCCATACTTTCACCAAACATTCAGTTGGCATCTTCTAGAGTTTGCGATGTATTCGCTTCCCAATGGTTCTCTATACATTTCGTATTTACAGGTTTAGTTTTTGTAGTCAGTGTAGAATTGATTGTTTGCTTGGCATGTTTTCTACTGTTTCTTTTACACATAGACCATAGCACATGTGCCATGAGGCTGACCATTTGATCTGCATCTTGGATAATGGTGGTGACCATTCATAATTAGAAACATGCATGCTGAAATACGTTACTGTGCTTTAAGATATCTTTCTTTGCTTAGAATATCTTTCTAAAGTTCCCTTACACTCAATCTTCAGAAATTCCAATTATGTATGGATACCTTATCAAAAAGCCTTTGGAAGTGGTAGACACCAATAGTATATTTAAGTTGATTTTACGTATTTTATAATTCATTCTCGTGCATTTTACGTTGCTTTTAAGTCGTTGATCGTTTTTAGTTTGTAGTCGAATGCATAATGTTTGCTGTTTCTTTGTATTATATTTCACTCATAAAATATTTAGAAACGTTCGTTGCAAACACCAATGAATACCTCGTCTCCCTCCCTCAATACGTCATCTCTATCAAGCAAAGGTTCCATTTTAACTTTATTTAAATAGAGTATTTCTTGTTTTTACTTCCATGTAGCCTATCCACATCAATTTAGTTAAATAGGTAGGATCCATTATTCTATCATCTACACATTTCTCTCTGTTTTTGAGTAACGTATATATCGACATCGTAATTTAAAATTTTATTAAATCAGTTTTGGTATTTTTCGAATTCCTTTAGCCAATAAAGTTTCTTCACTTACTATTGATCATTTGTGTTAGTTTTTGCATGCTTTCAAATATCTGAAATATGTCAATAACAGTAGATTACTTTTGTAAAACGATTTTGTATCGTCTTCAGTTAAAGTTTTATAGACAGTGTAGTGTTTCGAAATTGCAGTTGATTCAAACTCACCTGAATCTGTTTAGTTTTCGACTTCAGCTCATCTTTTGATAATATCATCCCACTCAATCCCCGAACGAATGCCTCGGGAAAGAAAGATTGGTACAAAACTATGTTTAAGAACATGAATCCCACCACTCATCGTAAGCGTGTTTCTATTTTCGTTATGTGCAATATTGACGCTGATTTTGGTTTTATTATACAATATAGGGCTTGTTGATCAACCGAGCTTTTGATCGGTTGTGAATTTGAATATTTCGTAAAACTCAAAACTACCTGACCGTTTTTTCTAAACTCCAAATCCTGCGTACAATTTTTTTCCAAAATCCCTTTGAGGCGCCGCGAACTTTGCCTTTGCACACTACACGTCTTAATGATACTTAGTGGCTTATCTTCATAAAAAAAATTATTGGTTTTAGTTGTTGCTCCCATTGGCTTTCAGATGATATATCTAACATTACATTCGACTACAATCACCAATAGATGTTTTCATAGCTCACGATTTCCAAATGTCATTTTAGGCTTAGAGAATGTTGTTTGGAAATGTGACAAAACAGCTGTTCTTTGCAAAGGACATGAACAGGCCTTGAATACATAGATATTTTGGACTTCAACAGTTGTTTATGTGTGGAAAATTATTTTTCAGAATTGTTTTCTTATAAAAATACATGGATTAAGCAATGAAATGACAATATATTTGAGCATCAAATTTTCACATGTAGTACGCCAATTCCAGTACTGTTATTATTTTCACTTATTAATAAAATATCGTGATTGCTTAGATATGTACATGTATATTCCATTTTGTCTTTCTCATAAATCTAAGAGCAACTTTATTGTAGAACAGGGTTTACACATACTTTGTGCATTAATATTTATTAACTAGTGTAAAAAAGTACTGAGACATACTTTAATGACGGCCTGGGGATGTGCAGAACAAAAAACAAAAAGAAAGCAACAAATATCATTGCAGGTAGAAAATCCAACAAAATTTTGTCCAAGTATTCAAAATAAAGAATATCACACATTCCCTTCACCTTATACCTTACAATCTTTCAATTGCTTCGAAACAAGGAGAAAAGAACTTGCCATTTGAGAAGTTCACCAAAAAAATTCGATCCCTTACAAATAATGAAATACTCACTCTCAAAGTAAAAACTTTAGATGTATATTTCTGCTAGTGTAAGTCTATTTTTGTATTTTTTATGGACGTTAAATAATTGATTTTAAATATGACAAAACGATTGTTTATTATGGCCTCATTATTTGAATGTATTTTTATAGTTACCAAAAAAACCCGAAGATTTTCAATGCGCATAGTGTAAAATTCGTTTATTTGTTTACCGAAACCATTTATTACATCAAATGCTACTCTATGACGGAGTGTTTTTAAACCCTCATTTTTGGTTTATATTACTGCATATCTCCAGGCAGGGATTACACTCAACGTCTTCCATGTTTTTTAAGTGTATTTTGCTAATGATTGGATCTCAAAATTGTCGTTAAGCGCCACCCAATCCCTATGTGCCAACGTATACATTCCCTGAAGACATTAGCGCCATAGATGATGGTAGGTTTCATACTGGTGAGTGGTAGCGGTTTCTCTAAATCTGCCTTCATCAATAATCGTACTTGTTTTCATTTGTGTACGTTAAGTACGCTTACTTTTAAGTTACATGTAATTGCGCCGTACTGTTAACTTTGGTGTCTAAAAAACTTCAATTTCAAAATGTCATGGTCATTGTAAAAGAATAATTGTAGTCATATTTTCAGAGCCTCATCGACCTCCTCATCTTGAATATGTTTTGGTTAATAAGAAGCAAGGTACTCGCATGAATTTGTGCATGATGTACACAGTACACTCTAAAAACATCAAAATGATAATTGTAGTTTTAAGTAATGCATGCAGTTTTTTCCAATTTAGCACACTGTAATCTATATTTTTGAAGCGTTCAAAAAGTTTTTTTATAATTTTCTAACTTTAATATTTGTCTCGTCTAATCAACTGTTAATCATTATCTTAGAGTAAATTTCTATATTTGGTTAAGATGCATGAAACTAATTGTGATCGATAACCTTACTGAGGTACTTGTTTTTGCTAAAAACACAAGTGAATTGCAAATTTCCGATTTTCACTGCAATGTTGATGTTTTTGTTGAGCGTATATGGAATAATAACAGTTTTATTATATAAGTAAATAATGTAATTGTTTGCTTTGCTTTTGTACATGTGAAATTATAATAATTCAAAAAATTCGACTGATCGAAAATATTATTTAGGAAGTTAAATTCCAATCGATTAATTATACTTTTTTGCACAAATTTCACAAGTAGCACACACAAAATTTGCAATAATCTTTTGTTTTATCATTTTTTAAAAACTAACTTTGCATGATCAAATAATATTTAGAATAATATTTACTTGAAATATTAATATTTTTCAATAATCTGTCGATTTTCATATATTTGCCCGATATAATTTTAGCGAAACTTTCCTCTTCAAACAATGCTTTTACATTAGCTATACATGGACCTCAGATGTATAATGTCACAACACGAAAACTTCCGGTGTGTCATATATAATTATCACTTCTAAGCTTCAATTATACATTCTACACTGAATTTCCGTTATCGTAAATATTTACAATTATTTCTTTATATATTATGGATATTTCATGTGATTTCTCGATATATACAAACACTGCAGAAAGTAAAAAGCCTTCGTATTTAATCACATGCATATGTTTAGCGCTGTCTAGCGCGTGCCAGTGTCACTAATATAGTTATTTTCAATCATCATTTCTATACCAAGTTTCTAAATTCAGCCTCATGCCGCTACCTCAGGCATCCGAAGTCCATGTCTTACAGTAGTTAGCTTTTCATTCTCCGCAGCCTCTTTGTTCTACAACTTTATTCTAAATGCTTTTTTTGAATCTTAATTTTTTAGACCCTAGTATCAAAGCTACATCACCTGGTGCTTATAAAGAAATACCTATCGACCCCAACTATCGTCCAACTTGTGAGCGAATCGATGAAGGCCTAAGGAAAGTCCGTCCGAAAACGTCATCTCCAAGTACTTTTGCTATTTTCATTTTTCACTGAACCAGATGATTATTTCAAGATTTTACTTAGATGTTAAATTCTACAAGATATTTTAATTTTATTTAAAATTTATGTACAAATTCCCATTGATTACCTTGATTGAGAATTAATCAGGAAGGTGCTAAAGACAGAGCTTTTAGATCGTTCTTTATACGAAGTCACTTACGAATTCGATGAATTCTTCAAAAGCTTGGAAGAAGAATGTAAGGAAATTCTAAAATATCCTACCTACTCAATTTATCTGCATTTATCACTTAGTTTCAATAGCTTTATTTCCAGTTGTATATTACGTTTAATCTTTCACAATAAAAATTTAAATCAACCCCCTTTTACTGGCTTTTAGCCAGGCGTTGTAACACCGCAATAAAGTGTTAAGTTATGCAAATGCAAAAAATTGTCATTCCCTAAGTGCTATAATTATGATGGTCATTAAATGCAAAAAAACTATCTCTTTATTTCTGAAAACTATTCAAAAGTTCCTTTGTTATTTTTAAAAATATTCTTAATCAGACTGATTTAATAAATTTTTTCAGTTTGCATTTTGAAGTATGTCTGCACACATCTTGGAAGCCTACTTATTAATGGAAAAGTTCAGACATAAATTTATGGATTTGAAATACTTTCTCAATTTTTATCTATAATCAGTTGCCTTATTTATTTTTAAGGCTAAGCGCGCACTGTTGATTTTTTAATTTACAAACTAAATAATTTACAAATTAAATAGTTTATCAAAATTTTGTCAAGCGCGCACTAGTGATTATTAATCTGCGGAATTGTTCATTTAGAATGGATTTTATTAATCCACAGCATGTCTTACGGTAATAATTGAATAACTAAAAAGACTTCTAAATTTTGCGAATACCCTATGAATTTTTTTAATTACTTTCGAATGAATGCGCAGTGTTTTGCTCAATACTGCAATTAGTTAGACTAAAGATAACATTATGCAAATACAAATTTTCGTAAAGAAATTTTTCGGTTTCATTGGTTAGAGCAGTGCCATAGTAATAAGTGGCGTCACTGAGTGGCAGCGACCGCATGAGCAATAACATTCTTAATTCTCCAAAAATAGAAATAAAACTTATTATAAGCAGTTTTAAACAAGCTGGGACCCAAGTTCTTAATTTGAAGCCTTTTGGGTCCCAACACAGCAAAATAACAAAGTAATTATATAAATATAAAAAAAATGGAGGCCCAACATTTGAAAAAAAAATTTAAAAACAATTTTAAACTATTTTGGAGGTCTAATAGTTAGCAGGGACAAAATATTTGGTAAGTATGTAGTATACACCAAAACGGTTACTGAAAATTTAATGCATAAATTTGGGAGTTGTGGGAGGGGGGCCTCGAATTGACATCTCAAACCAGGCCCCCAAATTTATCGTGGCGCCACTGATAGTAACATTAAAAAAATATCTGTTTTTGTATCTGAAGAAAATAGATTATACATGAATATTTAGGCTAAACAATGTCAAATTCTAACTATGAGCATTGATATCAGACGTATAAAGCTCTTTTACTTAATACATATAGTGAGCGAAATAATAGCTTGATCCATCTTTCCAAGTCAATTAATTGAGTCCAATTTTCATAAAGCTATTGCAATAATTTTTCCTTAAACTGCTTGTAAGAATAATCTTTTAACTATAAATTATAATTCGCGGCTCGTTTCTGAATGAATCAATGTCTCTCATTTTTACGAATTGATCAATTCATTAATTGCAGTGCGCGCACGTCCATTGAAAACACTATGTTCTATTTTATGCGTCAACAGTTTAATCAACGCGGGAATAGATCACACAGGAATTTTTTAATTTCTGTGATCATTAAATTGCTAGTGCGCGTTGACGTAAAGAAAGCTCTGTGCTCTATTTTGTCAACTAAATAGTTTCGTTTTTACGTAAATTAAAAATCACTAGTGCGCGCGGCGCCTAAAACGTTTTATATTCTTATAAAATATAGTTTGGAAGTTCGCTTCAATATAGAATTTGATTTCCAGGTCATAAATGTTGGTGCCATTTTTAATGCCGCTGTCTGATTTCATTTCGCACGTACTGTGAAATTAAGTTGAATGTGTTTTGTTACATGGTATTTCATTTCCATGCGATATTGGTCTTTTAGCTAAGGGTAGGAGACCGCGAACCTCAAGCTATTCACACGACGATGTCGACCGCTCTACAATGTCCCCTAGTTCAATCGATTTCTCCGACAGTGGATTTCTCAAACCGTATCAATCCGAACGCCATAACGTAAAAAAATTTTAATTTGAATATACATTGTAATCCATTGTTATAGAGTGATGGAAAGATTAAAAATCTTGCTTATCACCATGTTCAAAAAGGTGGAGAGATACCAATCAATGGTCTTCAAATGCCCTATTCTGAAAAAGGTATAGTTTAATGCATTGGAAGAGTTCTAATATTGCTGCTTCTAATACGCATTTGTAATTCGTCTTCATACCTAGTTCAAGCAAGGTGTAAGTAAGCATTCTGAAGTCAAATATTCATTCAAACTTGTTCTTGTTTTGGAAAGCTTTAAATGATCTGTCTGAGCTAAGAATGGATTTCAAGCCACCTATTTTCGTTACTTGTTATCAGATATTTCACTTTTTCGCAATTGATCATTTTAACTGATATTGTGTGCAAATTACATGTTCTCCTCTTAGAATTAGTACAATAGTGACTGATAAATTATATCTTCAAACAGATGTTAATCCATATTTTTACTTAGTGGAGCAACAGTCGTTTAAAGACCAGTCGCCTACGTATTTCCCACTTCATTCGTTTCATAGCTCAAGTCAACAGAATATTCTATCAGATACAGGTTTGTTATATATGTATTTATTCTTTTCTAAAAACCGTCATTTTTTGTAGCTTGCAATGTCTAAATAGCAAAGCAGCTATGTACAATTTGAAATAACATTTGTTTATATCTTTTAAAATCCCCTTTAGCATTTGTAAGTAGCTGAATTTGAATACTTTTTGAAGACATCCATAGAGCTGGACATCAAAACACCTTAGTTGTTTGCAAGTCTCCCGAAAATAAATTCGTTTTTGCACAGCTTCGTGATTTTGCATTTAATTGAAATACTTTGGTAACTAAGTCAAACAGTTCTTAGTAATGATTTTATTTCTACGTTAACTTTTAGCATATTATATTCTATTGCTGTGCTAAATTTGTTGAAAGGAAACTTTCCTTTTTTCTTGAATTTGTTGTGTTGCGCACTGCATCGAAGTCATTGTGTACTTAGATTACATCATTCACTAACAAACCAGATTCTCTATCGCTTGGTTACTCGTCTACTTAATATTCGATGAGGTTTTAATAGTATATTTATGACGCATTTTACTTAAGATTTACTATGTAATCCTTTCTCATAAACAAGAAAAACTGTCTTGCTTAATTGTTTTTGCATTTTTCCCTTTTTAACACACAAACGAAGACATTTCAGTTCATTCTTCAACTGTTTTTGTTTGACAATACTAAGTATTGTATTTTTTTGCAACAATAGATTTCTATAAAAATCAGTTGCAATATTTTATTGCAGAGGTGTGAAACTGATTGCAAGTGTTACAATTATTTTTTTCTATATATATATATATATATATATATATCACCATGAGTGGCATATATTTTAATGCATTGGTAAAAATTAGAAAGTTTCCATTGCCAAATAATTGTCTAGAGTGTGCTAAGGGGCTTTTTATATTGCATATTAAATGTAAATAAAGACTTTCCTTTATGACTAGGGCTTCCTTCGCTAAATTTAGCTAATGAATTTTCTGAATTGAGAAAGTTGCTCTAAGACGAATTCCACTGTATTGAATAATTTTTTGAAGTGGTGTACTTTAGCACGCTCATCACAAGACCTTTCTTCTAGCAAATACAATACGCTCGGAAGTACTAACCCAACGGCGGTGATTAAAAAGGTAAGCAATTTCACTTGTTTCCACTTGCACAACATTTTAACAGATACGACGTGCGAATTCGTTGAGCAGACTTGCTGGGGTAAATATAGTGTCTTGAAAACAGTACAAAATTTAATATTAAGTTTTTGCACTGTTTTCTAGCAGTTAACTAATTCACTCTAAGACTAACCAGTTAACTAAGCTGCTAACACCTTTTCATGTGCTACATGTACACTGTACACTATCTGGAAAACAGCCTGCGTGTGATAAATGCAAATTTTAAAATTTATCTGCTTTACTTCAGGAGTATTGTATTAGGTCAATTTTTTATAATCTGTTTATCAACACTTAATTATTCAAAGTGATTCCAATCTTAAATGATCCTTTTCTTATGGTAGAATACCAATCCTTCTACAATTACTCTAACCATGATGTTCGTTATTATATAAATGTATAAATTTATATTAATTTAATGCTGTTACTGTTTTGCAAATACAATATTCTTTGTCGTTTTATGCATGCTATTAGACTGTGCACATTTTCTTTTGAAACATTTTAATTACAGTGCAACGCAATCTAATATTTACCGAAATATTTTTTTTATTTATTAAAAAGAAGTATTTTATATCGTATTGACATTGCATGGGTTACTTGTTGTGAGTTAATTTGGTAGCCATTGACTGTGACAGGTTTCGAAGAAGCGTTTTTTTTGTTATAAATTATATTTGATGTATGTACAATGACCACAGTTTTACATTTTTCATTGGGTTCAATGCATTTCCAATTAACTTCCCGAGTCGTTCAGTCAAAGCAAGTTATTTAGGTTAAATTACAGTTTGGAATCCGATCTGATTCTAAATTTTGGAATATCAACTCCGAAAACATCCGATGTATAGAACTTTTCTAATCAAATTTGGTATTTGACGTTGACGATTCGAAAAACCGATTATGTTAGAACAGCTAAACGAATTCGATCTGATTACAAATAAAAGTTGTTTGTAGTTACAATTAAACTTGAGTGTTTTTAAAGAAGCATAGCTGCAATTTTTATTGTATATTTCTGAATGCCAATAGAGCAATTTTCGAGTCGTTATTTTTTCATTTTTGATTTCCTTTCTCCTTCACTATAATTAAACGATTTTAGAAACGTTTGTATGATGACCGGAAAGGCAGTTCATTGGACAGGGATTTTTCAATTAGCAATCACAGTGTGCCGTTTCAGGATGCAGCAGAAGTTGTTTTCGCATTTAAATCTTTACATCCAAGGTAATTCTCATTTTTTGTCTCTCATAAAACTGGAGTTCTTAAATACAAACAGTGAATAGTACATCACTACGAAATGTCTTATTTTGTTCTTATTATTTTATGTTAAAGAGAATTTTATTAGTTCCAAACTAATTTAATCTGTGTTTGGATTTTGTCCCAGTCACATGCGATATCAGTGCGATGAAATTTTCTGATCATTATCGTCACATGTGGTCCCACGACATAATTTCTATTTTAGCCAAAATTAGCGAAAACTATTCTGAAATCCATAGTCCCATAGTCCTAGTCCCATGTTAAGCCCAGCCGAACTGAAATATTTTGTCTCAGGTCCCAGTTCCATGGTGCAGGGACCAGTAAATCTCATGGGCCTCAATGTCTCGCAGAACTCAGACGTTTTGAAGTTATTCATATGATTTTTTTTAAATGTGGTTTAGTCTAAAACTCAACATATTAAGTTTCGGATTCTGTTAGTTTTTGAAATTTGAGCCCTTTTTTATTCGAATGTTATAATGTTTTTATTTTTGGGTATTAACGAGTTCGTGGACAAATATATTTCTTAATCCAATCTTAATCATGTAATTCAACAAATTATCAATGCTGTTAATATGTAAGGAGCGTATATTTTAGTGAGTTGGATCTTGCCAAAGGTGACATTGTTAACATCAGGAGAAAAGTGGATGCCTTTTGGTATGAAGGTGAACTTAATGGAAAAATTGGTGTTTTCCCCTCAAATTATGTCAAGGTAATTTTATTGATGTTTGTGCTTTTAGGCACAGTTTTTTCATTGAACCACAATAGATTGAACGTATTATTTAGTTGTTGCCTTCTGAAGCTAAGTTAGAAACCTATGTTGCTCCGGTACGCCATCGCTCAAACGTGTCAGAAAACATTTCGGAGACAGAGCATGTTGCTGAAACAACTCGCATCCCTCCTTCGCCTTCAGCCTCAAAAGAAGTGACTGCACGCGCTAAATATGATTTCAGAGCTGAAAACCCTGGAGAATTGGATCTATTAAGAGTAAGCGATTCCTTTAAGCTTTCTATTGTCCTTAAATTGGGAACTAGATTTAGGTGCCTCATGATCTGCCTTTATCCAAATTTTTATACTTTGTTTTAGGGAGATTTTGTTACAATTACACGTAAAATCGATGAAAATTGGTATGAAGGAACTCACGGATACAAAACAGGAATTTTTCCAATTGCATTTGTTGAAGTTCTCGTAAATGAAAACCTTATCCCTACACATGGTAAGTTTTATTCCATTCTTGTTTTCGCATGATTCTATATTCAGCCTAAGAAGTTAGTGATATCTCTTGATCATTCGCTATGAAAAAATAATAGCTATAAACTTTCTCTGTTGAAAAAACACTGAAGTTCATTGTGTTGAACATAAAGTACTCTCTCTTCCAAACCTTTCACAAATGTTTCTGATTTTTGATATTTTTTAGGTTGGAGGAGTTTATCTCTTGAAAACGGTTTATTTTGATAATTCAAACGAAATGTACAGCAGTTATTTAATAGAACGAATGCGAACACTACAGATTTAAGTCAACTGCTATTTTAAAATGAAAAGTGTTACTAGGAACCCAAGTTCTCGGTGGTTTTGACGATCGACGAAGTTGCTAGTAACGCGCCGAAAACTAGCATTTCAATTTTAACTCGCATTTCATAAAACATGTACATCCATGCCGTAATTTACGCAACTTATTTTGTTTGCTTGGTTTGTTTTTAATCCGTTAAAATGCCTGCATGATTTTCTATTTTTTAAATTTGTAGCAAAGATTTGTTAAAATATTTGTCTGTTGTAATAAAACGAATGTCCCACAAGAAGCATGCGAGTTGCAAGGTGTTGTTGCAATATTTTAAATCCAATTTCGCAATATAGGAAATCATTTTACCATATAATAAATAAAGTATATGAATATCACGGTTTGCATGAAGCGAATTTTAAAGAAAGCTTCTATGAAATTTCCATACATACTCCATGTAAGATTAATTCACAACAACACATGAGGCTGAAAATATGTTGGTTTTTTAATCACTTTGATAAATTTAAAAGAAAGAGGAAAATTGGCAATATTTCTTTAGAGAGATTTTCTAGTCTTAGCTTGTTTTTAGGTGATCGAACGAACATTCTTGATGTTATGTTAATAAATATAAACATATTTTCCACATTTTCACAAAAATGTTCGCTATATTTCATCAACTTAAATTTTAGCAGAAAACAACAAAACACCACCGTCCATTTATGAAAAATGCCGCCGTATATTTCGGTTCCTTAGTGTTACTATAATTAAAACATTATTCAACTAATACTGATTTTATCTTTACACCCAAAATGCAGGGTTGAAATATATTTGTAGAATTTTCAACATTGGGAAAATATATTTTTATAGCTGTTCTTGCCTTTACCCCATTGCGTCATCAAATTTTATCGAGATATATATTAAATTCGTTGATTTTTTTTCAATTTATATAGATCAACGGCTGGATCTTCAATAAATCATAAAACATGATGTATCGCTTTTTTCTGCATATCTTTCCTTATAATTCATGTTTCGATTTTTAGTTAGTAGAGTTCTCACTTTTTCAAAATAGTTTGTAATCTTTATAAGGAGTTTATAAAGATATTTTTGGCTATTCATTAACTGTTGATTATCAAAATGACACATTTCCCAATTACTATAGCAAAAATCCAGCTAACTTAAATACTGATTCAACAGCGCCAATAGTTTCACCATTATTTGGAATATGTTGGATGATTGTATTTGCTTTAAATCCCATTTATTTCGCATTTTGCTCCTTTATTAGGGAAATGTTATCATCTTTTAAATTCTGAGCGTTGCTGGGATTAATGCTTTTTTGTTAACTATTTTTTTATTATGCCATATATGTTAATTAATATGCGATGGCAAATTTTTCCTTAGCTGAAATAAATGGAGCTTTTAAATCTTTATTTTTTTACTAAAATGGTTTAATCATATATGATTCAGATTTTAATAACCTTAAGAAAATTCAAATATTTGGATGATACATATAAGTATAAATGGACATTAGAAAGATATAGTATATCTGATATGCTAAAACAGGAAGAAGAAACTTACTACAAGCGTATAATGGATACTAACAACCTAGTTAAAAATATCTTCTAGATCTCGTAGAATACTCTTACCAGTGATTTATCCACGACAATTATAGACAATATTTAACAACTATCCAATTTATTAATTTTTTAGTTCAAAAATTGTATTTGGTTTGTTGCAATGAAAGTCATTATTTATTTATTTAGAAAAATCAACCTCCCTTAATAACTTGACATCACTCTCACTGGTATTGCTTTTTTCTGTATTAAATCTGTATAGTTATTTAATAAATTTATAGCTGTATTTTAGCAGTCTATTAGCGGTCATAGTGTACCAATTTAATTAATTCCGCTTTATATTTGATATATTAATTTTAAGAATTTTAGAATGATGCAACTATAGACACAAAAAGCACTTCCTCCAAATACGATTTAAATCAGCTGTAAGTAAAATTGGCAAATTCTTACAATTATCTGAATTCTTAGTTATCGTGTAAAGTGTCCCTATCAACCGAAATATAGTGACGAACTAGAACTACAGGAAGATGACGTCATCACCGTAATAGAGAAATGCGATGATGGCTGGTTTGTAGGGTTTTCAAATAAGAATCGCCAGTTTGGAACATTTCCTGGAAATTTTCTCACACCGCTTTAGGTATAATTTCAAGAAATAGTAAACCTATGAAACAATTCAACTTTTATTTATTAAAATTTAACTACTGAAAAAATCAAATCTTATTGTAAATGGAATTTTGTAATTTTGGACAACACATCGTAACGATCAACATACTAATCTTCAAGACTGATTGGGAATATTCAATGCATACTTACATTTAGAACATAAAAATTTAAGTGTTTTATTTTTCGAATTGCCTAAATTGCCAAGTTCAAAACCAAGTTTTTAATGTATATTTTGAATGTAAATTTTGCGCATTTTTACTGTTTTTTAACCCAAAATTATGTGTTTAGTTTGAACCTTAGACATTTTTTTCAAAATATGAAAATTCGTATTATTATTTTATTAAATTCGTGATATACGTTTAGGAATCTTACATGAAGTAGCAGCTGTATTTTCAGGGAATATAAATAGAATTCTAAATTTTATTAGTGTTTAGTTAATTTACCCATTTTGTAAAGAAATTTATCAATTTTAATAATTTGCAATTTTAATGAAATAAAGTTTTATGTTTTTTAAAAACGTGTCTACCACAATTTTTTGATTGGATATGTTTTATTCGTTATGGAAATTTTGCATATATATATGTAATCACTGCAATATTAAAATAGCTAAAATCGGTTATAATAATAATAATAATAATAATAATAATAAACTTTAATTAAGCTTACAATAAAGTAAACTACACTACAAACTACAAAACTAAAAAATAAAAATAATTAATAACATGGGAAATATCGATCTGGGAATATGGTCTTTGGTGAGAATAATTTCGGTGGATTATTTCTAAATTTAATGTAGCGTATTCAATTCTTTTGCTAATGAAATGTTTTAGTTGATGTTTTTGAGAGTATTCAATATGTTGATGTAATGCTTTGTCATATTGCTTTAATGATGTTAAAAATATTTAATTTTTTAGTAATAAGTTTATATTTAAACGCTTTCTTGTATATGTTCTTAAGCTTAGATAAATGTGTTTCTGATTCACCTGCATATATTTGGATGCCGTAAATTATAATAGAATTAACTAGGGAATTAAATAAAACTTCAGTTTCATCTTGATTTAAAAATTTTTTACTTTTAATATTATATAGAAATTTCTCATTGATCTTTTATAAATTTGAGCAATGTTTTTTGAATGAAAGCTTGTTATTTATGGTAAATCCAAGATATTTCATTGTTGTTACTGAGGAATAGCAATCAATTTTAGATATATTATCAACAAATTTTCTCATCAATGGTATAATAATTTCCATCGACTTTCTATAATTAATTTCACATTTGTTTTCTTCATACCAAGATTTGATCTTATCATTAATTAAATGTGTTAAGTCTAAATTTTCAAGAGTTGGAAGACAAATCAGTGTATCATCAGCATACTTAATAATAGATCCATTTGTAATATTTAAAGAGTCACAATTTAAAGAATCAATACATATGTTGAACAGAAATGGACCACAAGGGAACCTTGAGGAACACCTTTGTTGATCTTTTCCATATCCGAAAGTCTGTTATTATATTTAACCATTTGTTGTCTATTCCCAATAAATCTGTCAAGCCAATTAATGTAGTAATTTACATTGTCAAAGGCTTTCTTGAATTTTATTTATAAAAATCTAATTATAGTGTGTTAACTTTAGTAGAGATTGGTTATAATTTTTTGCTAAAATTTTATTTAAATGTTTTCTTGAAATGTTATTGAAAAAGAGGGCACTTATGATAGTTATTTATGGTGTTTCTTTTATAGGGTTGAGAAAAAAAATTAAAAATATAATAAATTAGTATTAGTTTTTAAAGCTTGCACTTACATTGTTAATTCTGAGCTAGTCTATATCCATTAATTTTTAACTATGTATATGCATTTAAATATATTTTATGTTCAGTGATTGAATAAAAGATTTGTATTTTTTAAATTCATCTAGTATAATGGAATAAGCCTATATTTTTAGCCTTAAGTAATATAAACTGAATAATAAGAATAATAATATCAAATTTAAACGAAAATTTAATACAACTGATTGCTACAGATTTGATAAAAAATTTGATGCATATTTAATATTTTAATCTTTGGTGCCAGTTTGTATAAAAAGGTAATTGTTCTGCAACATATGAGATATTTTTAGTGCGACTAGTTAATGAACGTTTTTAATTAATTGTTAATTCCTGAAAAATAAATGAGTCAATAACTGGAATACATTGTAAAGTAGATGTCTTGAACATAAAAGACAATTAATCTTGAGTTTTACATATTATATAATTGAATTGATAGTTACAAACCTTTAAGTGATTCAATATTTGTTAAAGTGCCTAAGTTCTTGAATTATTTTTCTACATAGTTGTCTTAATGTTTGTCGAACATAAGTCTTGCCACAGGCGTATGTAATTTTGTGAACAACCAAATTAGTAGGTGCTTTTAAATTGAAAATAGAGGTTTTTTTATGTTATTATTCTCCCATTTTCTCTTATGAATTTCCTGTTCTTAAGATTTATTAAGCAGCTTGTATGGATTCCTCGGTATTCTATTTTAAATGTACGTATAAGTGACTTCTTCATGTTGAGGTTATATTTTTTAATGATCTTATTTATTGTTTCTCTAATCTTACGATCTATGAACTCTATTGGGTATTGATATTTTCGTCGGATGTTTTTAAGTTATAAAATGTTTTGATGAATTTGTTCATAATTTGAGCAAATGTCAAAGCTTCTATGTATTGCAATGTGGATGTATTATTGTTTAGAGCTCATTGGAAATATTGCTCTTAAATTCAAAACAAGATTGTTTTTCGTCGGTTCTTAAAAATCACTTAAAGTTTTGTGACTATCAATTCAATTATAAAATATTATGCAAAACTCAAGATTAATTTCCACTGAAAACAGCTGAATGATATTATATATTTTTAAAACCTATTTTAAATAACAAATGATTATGTTTTCAAAAATTATTTTCATTAAATTTATAACAAATTACATCAAATTTTGTAAGAATTTAGTGCTGAAATTTCTTGATTTTAATTATAAATTATTATTATAACGATGTTAATTATAAGCGAAATATATTCATGATTGAAATTGTTAAAGTTTCATAGAAATGATAAAGCGATGAAGTTTACCGCAGTTTTTTTAAAGAACGAAAATCAATACATATAAAATTAACATTTCAATGATTATTTTTTGAGTGATCGATACTGAAAAACTTGTACAATGGTTGAGAAGCTGAGGATAACACTATTTAATTAGTTTGTGTTCCAGATGTCACAGATTAGACATGAATTACTTGAACCCTAACCACCATATCTTGATAAAAGAAGAAAATTACTGACAATTGCTGGAAAAAATATGTAGAAATTGTATTCAGATCGCAAGAGGCATTCCTGGCAGAAGACATAAAAACATCTTGGAGAATACTTTGATAGCAATTGGTGACTATCCTCCTAGAGCTTCCACTGATAGTGGTATGAAGGACATGATTCTGCGTATTTAGTAAACTTTATTTTGTCTGAAACTTCCAGAGCATGACCAGCATTAGTACCCGCAAGAGAAGCAATCGAAGGCTGCAGTGAACTAATTACAGTCACGTCTAGAGTGGCTGGTCGGCCAGAAGACCAGCATGGCAAAAAGATGTCCCCAGGACGAGCACGAGACTCTGAGGTTAGCGTCCCTGAGTGTATCATGACGCGCAATTCTTTCACCATCAACCGCGCATGACATAGCATGATCACCGAATAAATCCAAAGGCTTAAAGCATTTTGGACATTTTTACCGAAGTAAGATTTTTACATCACAAGCGTTCATGTACCGTCACTTTTGATATTTTGGGGATCAATCGAGATTGTATAGTTGAAGGTCATCTAACATCATTCGCTGACTGCGGAGTATCAAATTATGCGCAAAATTTAACATGCACAAATTGACTATTACCGTAAAGTAAACGAAATTTTCCATAATGTAAACTTTGAACAAAGCTCACAAAATTGTGACCTACATTCTCAATCAACGATTGCCTTAAGGTATTTAGAAGTTACATTTGAATTAAATTGTCTATTCAAATCTCAAATATAAATTGTGAAAATGTATCGCGCCGTACTGTCTTGTCTTAGAATGATAATCATTTACTGTCGATGTTTGTTGTAGTTTTTTAATGTGACTACTACATGCATAATGTTCACTCAGAAATTCGTACATTATAGGTGCACAATAATTTCAAGATTCTCATTGTTCTAGCAGGAAATACTCTTGACTTTACTCTTTCCAATTGCGATATCTTTATTCAATCTCTGGCCATCATTTTATCAAATTCGACGTAAGTTTATCAATTGTTCTTCCATCAACGTCATCAAGGGATTATTCATACTCTCAATGCGATTTTGGTTCCATGGAGAATTTTCTTTCAAAATTTGAAGACTTTCCCATCCCTGGAAATTCGGTTAAAGACTGGTACATTGCAATTTTACCATGTCTTTATCCATATATCCCCAATAAGTGAAGAAAGAGATTTCTATATCCTTATTATTTTCTTTTTCAATCAATCCATACTATGAATAAATATCACACAGCAAAACGAAATTATAGTCATGCCGAAATTACTTCTTAATGTAAAAAAGTCTCTATCTTTATTGAACACTACAAATAATCTTGGTTGAATAAATTTTCAAACTCAAAGTTTTACTAAGATGAAGCTTTCAAAGTTCTTGTTTTTATATTCTACAACTCCTTACATTTCCATACTGCATTTGAACACGCAAAAACCCTGTTTCATCAGAAAAAGCTGACTTGCTTACTCAATATTTTCTTCAGTTTATAAACATTCATGTCACTTTACCTGCCCTCTTCATACCAAAGCCCTTGATATTTTGCTGGATTCAACTGTTTTATTCACGTATAAGAATATTTTTTATCCGCTTTCCTCTTGTTTTCTAGCATCTACAAAGACTGGTGATAATTTGCCCCGGTAATCATAAAAAACTTTTACGCTTTATGGCTACCACTTTTTCAATTAAATTATTGCAACGCGAACTTACCCCTTAATCTGTAACACAGCTTACATAACTCCTATATGCAAGACTAATGAGTTTTGTAAATATTGACGCTCACAGACAATTTTTTCACTTATCTAAGCTTTCTATTGTGCTTGAAAAGTTCGTATTTAAAATGCAATGTCCACTTATTAAGCCTCGACTTGCCTCATGTCAACATGGTTTTATCCACGAAGATCAACTGTAACACAACTACTAACATTTTAGATTTATTTATTGTTGTTAAGGATCTTTAATAATTTTTAGTAAAAACATTAGACTAAAAGATATATTTCGCTCAACTTGAGCATCGTCAATTTACAAAATTTGTAGATTTAGTCTATAATGCCTTTGATTCCAATATCCCAGTATTTGTGTATACTTACACTTTAGAAAGGCATTTGATAAAATCTCTCATTCAATTGCACTGGTAAAACTTCAAAAGATTGATCTAGAGGATGAGTTTGTTCAACTATTTGCTTCTTATTAAGTGATCGAATTTTGTAGTTTTTCTGTTCGCTCATGATTTTAAGTTTTTTAGAGCACGTCCAATATTTCTCTCTGAAATTGAAATAGACATAAACAGGGGGTATACATAAGGGTGCAAGTGGTACATGCACCCAAAAACTCAAATCTTGCGCATAATTAATTCAAATCTTGCACTCTTCTTATTAACATAAATTATATATTATTGCACTGCAGAAACATTTCGTTATTAGCCCTTTTTGATGATATCAAATATTGAGTTACATTATTTTTAAAAAGAATAACATTGTAGATGTCATGCAAGTATAGCACTAGTTTTGATATCATAATGATAATGATACAAACAAATTTCATATAGTTAGTTGTATAGAATATGATTAAATAAGATTTTTAATTGCTTTCCTTGTTCACCACTATTCATTTCAGTAAACGAGTATTTTCTTAAAAAGTAGGATAAGATTAGCATGGAATTTTGTCTTAATATTTATATCACTAATGATGTCATGACCAGCGATAAAAAGATGAAATATTGTCTATCTTTTCAATAAATCCTTCCAAGTGCATTGACTTTGCCTTTGATGGTGCAAGTGCTATGACTGAAAAAAATTGGGCTCAAGCTATATTGAAAAAAACATTCAAAAACGGGTTGTATTATCACTGTTATTCACACAGGCTTAATCTAGTGTTATTTGCCGTATCATGATAAACCAATTATATACACATGTTTTTTGATCTTCTGTTGTCACTCGTGCCTGGTAAACAGTCAATGAAACTCTAAGCACCCAGTGATACACGTTGGATTTTCAGATCAGACACGTGCCTCTTTTTTTATTCTTTTAACAGCAATATTAGAAGCACTAAGTATTCTGCACAACTCTGGCGATTCTCCAACTAGAAACGAAGCACTTGAAATTTTCAATCAAAAACACAATACCACCAACATTTTATTACTTTTTGCAACGACTGTGTCGACACCGGAAAAAAAAATTTTGGACTAAAATTGCAACGTTGTCTGATCAAGTCTCACAATTGGAATCTATCACCAACGATATTGCTAAACAAATTGTGGAACTAGATGAGAAACAAGGCAAGTTAATGGCGAATTTCCAAAAGTCGATGGAGCAAATCAAACCGTCATACCGCTGTAGTACTAAAACCAAACCAAGCACTGAGGTTAGTAATATTCATATGTCAAGATTAGTAATTAGTGGCATTCCCGAGCCAACCGAAAATCATTTCGAAAACGACAAAAACGAGGTGCTGAAAATTTTCAATTTTCTGGAAGAAAGTACAAATGGAATACGAGACGTTTTTCGAATCAGGAAATCTAGCAGCGGTCGGGTTAGACCAATAGTCGTTGACGTTGGCTCAATTTGGGCCAGGCGCTGTATTGTATCCAAAGCATTTCGTTTGAAAAATTTTGATGATTACAAGGTATTTGTAAAAGGAGAACTAA
>CABFPE010000003.1:2983726-2994733 GCA_900660155.1 Hofstenia miamia | reverse complement strand
ATGGCTTTGAAAGTAATGTGCATAGATTTTCATTTATATGCTGCAATATCTCGCTAACATCTGACAAAAAGTGTACTGGCTTTTCGCAAGGGTGTGTGGATGCACTTACTCTATACCACCAACATTTTATTACTTTTTGCAACGACTGTGTCGACACCGGAGAAAAAAAAATTTGGACTAAAACTGCAACTTTGTCTGATCAGGTCTCACGATTGGAATCTATCACCAACAATATTGCTAAACAAATTGTGGAACTAGATGAGAAACAAGGCAAGTTGATGGAGAATTTCCAAAAGTCGATGGAGCAAATCAAACCGTCATCCTGCTGTAGTACTAAAGCCAAACCAAGCACTGAGGTTAGTAATATTCATATGTCAAGATTAGTAATTAGTGGCATTCCCGAGCCAACCGAAAATCGTTTCGAAAACGACAAAAACGAGGTGCTGAAAATTTTCAATTTTCTGGAAGAAAGTACAAATGGAATACGAGACGTTTTTCGAATCGGGAAATCTAGCAGCGGTCGGGTTAGACCAATAGTCGTTGACGTTGGCTCAGTTTGGGCCAGGCGCTGTATTGTATCCAAAGCATTTCGTTTGAAAAATTTTTATGATTACAAGCTATTTGTAAAAGGAGAACTAAGCGTCAGTGACAGAGCAACTGAAAAGATTCTTCTTCAGCAAAGATACAAACTTATGAAAGAGCATAACGTAGATAAGTCCAGACTAAAAATAAGAAATTTGAAACTCTTTCTGGATGAGGAGGAGTACAAGGAGCAACAAAATAATTGACTATCTAAGTCAACCCCAAATCTGTTTTTAAGTAATGTCCAATCACTGCGATTTAAGCTAGATGAACTAAGTGCCTTATTAATTGACTGTGGCATGCCGGAGTTTGTTCTACTGGTTGAAACTCATTTAACGGATAATATACCTGATTCGTGCATGACAGTACATGGTTATACTATCGAACGTTTGGACAGAACGATTGATGCAAATTCTAATTTTGGCGGAGGCGTAGCTTTGCAAATAAGAAATGGAATTCCTTATCGCAGGTATCTCCCTCAGTTGGCCGATAACATTGCACCAAATTTCGAAGCTTTATGGTTAAAGGTTACACCTACTTGGACACCTCGTGGTATTATTATTTTATTTTCCGGGACAAAAATTTCAACTAATTTTTTACAAAATGGAGAGTATTTTATACACAATCAAATTAAGAGGCGTAGCACCTGCTGACACATCAAAAAATTTTTTTAAATTGAGGAAATAAAATAACAAAAACACGTAAAATAACTAAAAAGTCTATATTGGAAAAATGAGTGGTGGAGCTGCGGATGACATTAAGTGAGATGGATAGTCTGCGCGATTTGCTTCTGATTGAACCCAATGAACCAAGATGGATTTGAAATGTACAAGAAGTGTGGCTAGGACGTTTTCGGTGTATTTTCCGCCATGTAGTTTGCCTGATTTGAGATCTTGGGCTAGGGGCTATGAATCGATGATGAGTGTGTCTCCGAAGGAAGCCATGGAGAGCGCGAGAATAGCTGCTTGGAGTTCTTTGCGAAAGATATGAAGTTGATACCTAGCTTTGAATGAGTAAAATTTGTCTTCGGGAGTAACGATGCCAAGACTGTATTGAGAGGCATCAGAGTACCAGATCCTTGCTGAGGTTGTGATTGGCGCAGGGGCCCATTCCATAGTATACTGAGAAGTCCTAAGAAGATATGTTGTGATGATTTGAGCGTTGAAGAATTCGCGATGGAACTTCTGATAAAGAGGCCGGATAATGTTGAAGGGTCCTACCAGAGGCCAGACGAAGGAGATATGACCCAGGGCAGATTGACGCTGACGTTTGGTAAGATTGAAAAGTGAAACTTCTGCTAACGTGCTCATCATAAGAATTCTTTCATGAGTGGCAGCGATGAACTGATGAGTGATAGAAAAGTGATATCCTAAGAAATGAGTTTCTCGCAATCCAAGAGACGAAGATATCTGAACACATACTATTCCGATGTTTGTCAGAGTCTGCTTTCAATGAGTAACTAGTCTATGTGAGTTGGCTGGTAAAACAAGTATCAGATTATCGATATGAGCCCAGCAAGTGTAACCCATGTTGCGAAACGGAGTGAGGAGCACGTTTGATAGTAGTTGGCATGGTGCAACTGAATATGATAAGCCCATCGGAGCGCGGTTGAAAATATATCTTTGAGAGTCGAACGCGATGAAGGTAGATCGGTAGCGATGAGGTTGGAACAGAGGTAAATGATAAAAAGCTGCCTTAAGATCAAATTGTAGAATTATAAAGTCTAAAGGAGGAACTCGTTTCTTCATAACTTTGAGAACTGAGGGAAGCGCAAATTTGATCGGAGAGGTGAGCGGAGTTAAGAATGAGTAATCGACCACTAATCTTAGACGTCCACCATTCTTTGGAACGAAAAAGGAACGAGCTTGTAAGATAGAGCGACGAGGAGCTTTGGAGATTATGCCTGCTTGGAGGTGGCTCATAACAAATGCATGGAATTGCTGAATTATTACATGAGGAGGTAATAGGTCAGCAACCTGAGGAATAGTTTTTATGCCAGCAACATTTTTTTTCTGGGTAGCTTTAATGTGCTCGGAAAATGAAAGTTTTGAATCAATTATTATTCCTAAATATTTGAAAGTATCAATTGCAAAAATAGTTGCATTTTCGATAGTCAAATTTTTATTTGCATGCAAGTTATTGTTGAAGGAGGGGTTCATTATGCAAAATTGCGTTTTCTCGGTACTAATGCGTAATTTGTGCATTGAAAAATAATGACTTAGTGACTGGAAGTTGGATTCCACTTTTTTTATTGCAACATCTAATGACTTGTTGGCGAAGAATATACAAGTATCGTCTGCGTATTGTATAACATTACAATTAGTATAAAAGATTATATCATTGACATAGATATTAAACAGAAGTGGTCTAAGAATGGTTCCTTGCGGAACTCCTTTTTCAATATGTAGCCAGTCTGAAAGTAGTGAGTTGAATTTAGCTCGCTGTTTCCTATTACTTAAAAAACTCGCAATTAACCTAGTATTAGCAAGGGACAAACCCATACGTTTTAGTTTTTTGATTAGTATGCTATGGTCGATTGAATCAATTGCAATAGCAACATATTTTTGATCATCCAATGAATTTCGCAAAGTTCTCTGTTGCCTGAATAAGGGCATCATTTGTTGAAAAACCTTTTCTAAATCCAAATTGGGTTGTAGAAAGCAAATTATGTTTTTTAATATGCTCGAACATTTGATTAAATATTAGTGTTTCAAAAACTTTACTTATTTGTGGCATGATTGAAATAGGCCTATAATTAAGTGGGCATGTTTCATCATTTTTTTTGTAAAGCGGAGTAACATGTGTTTCTTTTAAACAATCTGGGAATGTTTTGGATTTAATGCATTCATTAAAAATGTAGTTAAGGGGAATTCTATTGAGTGTGCAGTTTCCTTAAGTATCCATGTGGGAATATTTGACAGCCCACTGGATTTGCCGGATTTCAATTTTTTAAAGCTTTGAGCATTTCATAACTAGTCGTAAATCTAAAGGTAAAATCGGGTGCATGAGGCTTTTCACTTTTGACAAATTTTACATTATCCCCAGAATAATTGCACAAATTTACGAATGATTTGTTTAAAATATTGGAGATGTGATAAGGATCCTTCTGAAACTTGCCGTAATCGTCTGCTATAGCTATGATCTTATTGGTGCCACGTTTATTGCGATGATTATGAATAAAACTCCATTTAGATTTTTGGGATAGCATTCCATTATATTCTTTTTTATGTACGCATTTTAGGCCTTACGATTTGCTATGTTACAAATGTTCCTAGCTCTCTTAAAACGGTTAAAATTTACTTCACAATGGTTATTTAAGAATTGGAGGAGTATTTCCTTGATACCCCCATTAAATTGAGAAAATAATCTTTAAAAGTATTTTTAGAACATAGAAACTGTCGTAATTCATTAAATATGTCTGCCCTCTTAGGAAAATGCTGTCAATTCCATGTCTTTTTTATTATTTGTGTTTTTATGTATTGTGAGCGTCTTATCACAGTAGTATTTCTGTTTCTGGGACTTACTAACATTGAGGCTAGTCATTTTTTAGTGGCAATCGGCTGAGGGTTTCAGAACTCTTTGAATTGTTAGTATATTAGCTCGTAAAACGCGATTGTACATCAGTTACGCTGGAAAATACTGTATGTCTTGCAAAGGCGTGTTATTATCATGAAGAAGTCCGATGTTGATGTTACTACATTTTTTGTAAAATTTTATAAAGTCTTTTCCGCCAATCCATTTGATTGTGGGTATCGCGGATTTGAGTGAACGAATCTGAAGCTATCTTGTCGTCCCACGTCACTGATGTCTTTTGCGGAGAAACGTATGTGATCTGCAACGATTGACTCTTGTATACCATGACAAGCAAGCAGTAAGAATAACTAGGCGATAATTGTTTTTGAGCATTTGTTTGCAATCCGATAGGTATTTATTAATCTTGAATAGTAATCGATTGCTACTAAGAAGTTCTCTCCATCTATGTTTGCTATATCAAGTTCAATTTTTGAAACTGAAGGGATGGACGTTCGTGTGGAAGCATGGGCTCTTTGCAAGTAGCGTATGCACATTGAACAGTCTTTAACGAGTTTTTCTATGGAGTAGCAGATTCCGGGCCAAAATAGTGACTGACGCGCAAGCTGCTTTGTTTTTTCAATTCCCAACTGTGCCATATGAAGGGTTTTCAGGATATGCGCATGTGTACGTTTGGGTATTACTATCTTTGTTCCAAACATGACCAACCCCTTTAAGACGTGTAGTTCGTTCCGAATCTTGTAGCACGGTCTTGCATCAAATGAGATATTCTTACTGTGCTCCGGCCACCCATTCATGATATATTGCTTCACCACTCTCAATGTGGAGTCTTCTTCTGAATCCTGCTAGAAAGCCAAACACTGCACACTTTGTCTCCCAATGACGTGATGACTTGATGCACAGCTATTGCAATTTTTTCCTCTACGTTGCTTTTCTGTATTGGTTTCATCTGAATCCTAGATAGAGTGTCAGTTTGTACACTATTTTCAGGTTCTGATATTTCTGAAGAATAACAAAAAGCCTCAGTATTCGGGCAGGACAATTGGTTATAAGTTTCGATTGCAGGGCTTCTAGAGGCTTATGGTTTGATTCAATAGTAATGTGGCGACCATATGCGTATTGGTTAAAGTGAGTGCATTCATATACAATAGCTAGCAATTCTTTCCCGATCTGAGAATAGTCCTTTTCTGCCGCTGACAGGGACCTAGTTGCACATGCACATGGTTATGAATTTTGAATTGAGAAGCATCAACTTGTATACATACAGATTTGCTAGTATCAAAGCGTCTAAGAGATGGTTTCTCAATCAGTATCTCTATCATTCTCTTAATAGCTTTGTCGTGCTCTGATTGTCATACAAATGGAGTGTTCTTCTTCACAAGATAGCTCAGAGTGTATGTTAGGGAGTTAGGGACTGAATGGAGATAAGAAGCTGACCATTCCAAGTATTCGCCTTAAGCTCTTCTTGTCCGTAGGCTTTGGTAGGTTTTTAATTTCTTTAATCTTGGTGCGATCCGGCTGGAACCCGCTTTCATCTTTTACATATCCCCTGTATGTTATTGATTTTACTAGAAATTGTAGCTTTTTAATATTAAATTTAATGTTATTTTCAACTGCTCTTTTTAATACAGATTCGAAAGTGATGAAGTGCTGGTGGATGTCTTCATTTGCCAAATGGGAGGCGATTCCATCGCATTCTGCCAATTGGAGTATTGAAAGTACAGAGCAAGGAAGATTTATAATCAAGAGCTTCATGCCAATAACAGTTGGAGAGGTCGATCACTGTAAAATACTTTTTATTGTTGTAGAATGCTCGCATTCGTGGCAGTCCCGGCGGATAACGTGGTTTGCGTTTAATATATTTGTTTAAATTCTTAGCATCAAGAGTTAAGCGGATATCCCTATTACGTTTCTCTACAATAACCATGCTATTTACCCAATCGGTGGGTTCCGTTAACCTCAGAAATTATTTTGTTTTCAACCAATTAGTGTAACTTGGCATTTAGCTTTGGTAGTATAGTATACTTAGGGGTACATTCGTTGGTGGGTGGATGACTGCGCATTTTCTTTTAATTCGATGTGGTACTTTGAATTTATGCAACCAAATCCTCTAAAAACATCTTCATACTTTTTTAAATTTCCGGCTTTCCATTTCTTACAATCCGCCTGCCCGGAAGCTGTGTTTAGTTGGATATTTGATGTATTTCATAAAAAACTCCCTTGACAAAGTTTACTTTTAGTATGAAAGCAGTTAAGCATGTATCCACTCCTAATATCGGCTTGAGACTTTTTGATACCACTATAAATTTGGTCATCAACACAATATTTTTTGCGCCTAATCTTACTGGATTCCTGAATTCGCCATAGACAGGAACATTTTTTCCTCTGTAAGCAGTCAGTGATGCCATAGACTTACTAATTTTTACGCCGGTTAGGGTTCTTATGTTTTCAAGCATGGCACAAGGTATGATGTTGTACTCCGCGCGTGAATCTACCTTCATTTCAATTTCAACTTTTCCAAATTTCACGCGAGTTGAAAGATCTAAGTGTTTAGAGGGTCCTTCCAACCGCTGCGAATGACATTTTTATCGAATTGAGTTGAATTCAAATTCGGATTCATTGAATTGGTCATCTTGATCTTGAGTTACTTCCTCAACACTGGCTTTGGTGAAGCGTGCGCGGCATTTAACTGTAAAGTGATTTGGACCTAAGCATTTTAAGCACTGTTTTCTAAATGCTGGACATTGACGTGAAAGGTGATCTCTGCCGTGTTTTCTACAGTTATTAACCATCACTCTGTTGCCTTAATGGTTATTTCGTTTCTGCCTGTGCATCATTATATCTACTTCAATTCTGGGTGATAGGGTGTTTTGTCCAATATCTGAAATATTGTCGTTTGATATGATAGCTTCTTCATTTAGAGATCTTATTTGACAAGTGATCTGCTCAGATGTTCTGGGTCAATTGTCCCATCTCTCAGAAGTCTTTCCTCTAGCATTGCATCTTTTGAGCTCAAAATTATCCTGTCTCTAATAAGACTGCCCTCCAAATCGCAAGAATTGCAGTGACGTGCTTTTGTAGGCAACATGTTAAACCATTTCGGGGAGTAGTGTAGAAAACGGACCTTTCAAAAACTTCATTATATTCACGAGAGATGTATTTGTCAAATTTTTGAACAACTGTTTCAAACTTCTTTTGGTTTTCCGTTGGTATCCAAGAAAAATTCTCAAAAATTACATTAGACTGTTCACCTATGTATCTTAGAAGGATAGCTATTTTCGCATTGTCCGGTTTTGTGTCCATCTCTGTAGCTTGTAGAAACTGATCAAATGAATTCAGCCATCTTCGCCATGCAGATGTGATGTTGTGGCTGTCGACGTCAAAGGGATTGGGTTTTAGAAGTCCCATTGTTACCTCTGTCACCATGTAAAGACTGTGTTGTCATGCTAAAATTAGCACGGTATTTACAACGTGTCTTAGGCAGGGAGCCCGTGTGTTTTTTTCTACCTTCGCATCACTGTATCAACGCATTGCTGCCCTCCGTTACTGGGGGTGTGTACCATAACGCGTTACAGTGTTCATTGTTGAAGAGTATTGATCCATTCGCTACTATGCCGTATATTTTGCTTCTATTGTATTCAATTAAAAAATCTTGTACTAAACATTTTGAAAAATGTCTAATGGTAGAATTGAATTGTGATATTTTAGAAATTTCTCTATTGATGATATCTTTAAAATTAAGAGACGCTTTGATTGGAACTCCAAGATAATTAGCAGCATCACTCATTGAATTTGATAGTCATCAATTTTTACAGAATGATTTTACTATTGTTCAAATTGTGTTGCACTTAGTTTTTCTAAATTTAGAGTTAGTTTATTTCTGTCAATCCAAAGCTTAATCTGAGATAATTCATTACTTAAGTTATTTAAAACTACTACTAGCCAGGGAAATTTATTATTCGTGTATGTCAAATTTCTTCCGTATTTATCACACAAAACTACACATGTTTTCCTGAATTTAGAATATACTAAAATTATTTTTATTTTGTATGTACCTAAATTGACAAAATAACGTGGTGAAGCACAGAACATTAGAAATTCATTTAAATTTTTTAAGTTGATTTAATTTTTCTCGAGCATAATGGCAGCCTTAATTCCATAGTTAATATTTAATTCTATATTTGAGATAGAGACACGAATATCTTTGTAGATTTTTCTCGATTTGGAGCCTTTACCTCGAACCCCTACCTCCAATAATTCACAATTCTCTTTCTAATATACACTACAGGTGAGAATTGTACGCTTGTGTGGAATTTTGTACAATAAAACAGCATTGTTGAAGAATAAGGAAACGCATTTTTAAGATATTTTTTATTCTAGTAAAATTTTACAATTTTAATAACTAGTTTATATTTACAAAATCTAAGGAATTTACAAAAATCCACATTAATTATGGGCTATGTTATAATCTTCAAATTTTGTAAGAATACTTCTCACACTATGAAAGAAATGCACAGGAATGCACAGATATATCGGGATTTTCAAAAGGCTACAACTTAAAAAAGTTTGAAGTGACAATGTTACATTAGCACTAAAGAAACTATATTTCATCTTTCTATATTAAATATCTGCAAGCTCCTGGAAAATTATTATGATACTTATCAGCTTTGCAATGTGGTAGATGGAAACCTCTTCCAGAACTTGTTAAAGCTTATAGATTTGCAAAGGTTTTTGCACATATTTCGTGTCATGGTTGTGAATGAAATATTGGTAATTTATATAATTAGCTATTTATCGAACTTAGTATTATTTGAGAAAGTGAATTAGATATGATAAGAGTCAGAGCAAATTTATTGCGCATTATATGTATACAGGATCTACAAACTAACACATGACAAAAGAAAATAAACATGAACAAATTACTACAAATTAATATGCACAATATATAATAATATAGTCAATGTTTGAGTGGATGTTTGTGTAGGTGCTCAATGTTGAATGTATGTTTCAAATGCATGAAGTGTATTACCGTCCCCTAATGTATACTGTTTTATTAGAAGAAATTGTTTCAATTTTTTTCTAAACTTTTTATAGTTTTTTTCTATTCGCGTTTCATAATCTAAATTATTCCACAATTTAATTGATATGTGATGGAAGCCATTATAATTTTTATCTAAACTAAAAAATTTTTGCGATCGCTCATTTAATTTAATATAGTCATTAAGGAAAAGGAGAGATGTTTGTAGAGATTTGAATTTAAATAAGATAGATAGCATATGCATATGAATTTGATAGAACGGAGATAATATTTTATATTTATTACGATATACTGATGCTTCGTCATGCTTTTGTGCAAAGTTTAGAGTTTTTATACACCAATTAAATGTCTTTGATAGAAGCATACGATGTTTCGAATTTAGGTTAGTTAAAAGAAAAGAACAGTATTGAAAATGAGACAAACAGAAAGCATGTATCAGTTGTTTATGATAATTGCTTGATATTACATTGCGTAAGTGATAAAGATATCTAATGCCTGCAGTCATTTTTTGAATCTTATTCAGTAGAAATTTTTCAAATTTTAATTCATTATCCATCTCAACTCCTAAATAGCTGACTGAATCACTTTGCTTTATTGACTCATTATTTATCTTTAGTTCTATATCATTAATTAGATTTCTCTGTGCCTTCGGTGAAAAAATTATAAATTGAGTTTTTTCAATATTTAGTTTCAGTTGATTAATAGTAAAATAATTGTTTAATTTTTCTATATCTGTTTGGAGGTTTTTTGTAGCATCAAAAGCATTTTTTGCAGTACTTATTAGGCATGTGTCGTCGGCATATTGGTAGATGTCGCTGTGTTTAACATGTTTTATTATATCATTTACAAAAATTGCAAATAAAATAGGGCCAAGTACAGTACCTTGGGGCACCCCACGGTCGGTTGTAACATAACTTGATTTTTTACTGTTTAATATTACACGCTGCTGTCTATTTTTTAAGAAGTTCATAATTAAATTAATTGAGTTAACACCAAAATTATAATTTATAAGCTTGTCTTGCAAGATATCGAAATTCATTGAATTGAATGCCTTACTTAAATCTAGTAATGCTACACAACTGCACTTATTATGAGATATATTAGACTTAATTTGTTGCGTGATCGATAAAATTGCGTCCTGGGTGCTATGCCCAGCACGAAAACCAAATTGCTTATTCGATAGGATGTTTTCAGATTTTAGGAATGCGTTTATTTGAATATACAACAGTTTTTCAAAGAGTTTGCTAAAAGGATGTGTAATACAAATGGGTCTATAATTTTTTGCGTTTAGGTTGTCACCTTTTTTATATATAGGAGTTATATCTGATTTTTTTAGTAAGTCTGGAAATTCACAATCAATAATACATTGATTAAATGCGACTAATAATTGTTCTAAAAAAATAGGAAAAAAACGTTTAATAATAAAAAATGGGAGATTATAAGAAGCGGTTGATTTGTTGGTATCAAGTTTTTTAACAATGTTTTCTAATTCATTGATTGTAGCAAGTCTAAAGGAAAATTGTTTTGATTGTTTGAGATTATCAGAATTTTGTTTTTTCTTATAGGATGGGAAATTGAAATTTCCAAGTTCTTTGAATGTTGAATTTAAATGATTTAGTATTTGAGTTTTGTCTGTAACGGTAGAATTATTGATGTTTAATTCATTTATTTCGGATGAAAGACCTTTAGATTTTCCGATAAATTTATGGATGTATCGCCATTTTTCTCGAGTAGAATTTAATTGGTTACAGAATTTTTGCCGAGGTTTAGTTAAATTTTTTGTTCTTAATTGCTTAATGACTTACTTTGATTTTTCGTAATTGGTCCAATTAGTCTTTGTCGGCTCGGATTTCGCA
>CABFPE010000003.1:2971712-2982726 GCA_900660155.1 Hofstenia miamia | reverse complement strand
ATATATATATATTTGAAATTTTTAGTATAGTTTTTTAATTTGAGTTCAATTTCTGTTTCATTTAGGATAGGACCTGGATTTGTTTCTATGTCACCGGAAAGGATTAATTTTAAAAGAAAAAAATACCTAATAAGTTGTTTATAAATCAATGTACTGAATTTGGTAGTACGCATGTAGTAATTGAGATGTGAGTGCTTTCTGTGTTGTGTTTGGATGTGAATATGTATATAATATATAGTTACATTTCGGAAAGCAAAATATATAACTAAATAATAAATAAAAAAATTACCAGTTTGATTGATTTAAGCATTTTCAGGATAGAGGGATGGGGTCGGAAAGAGACCTCGACGCGTTGAGGAGTTTGTGACTTTTGCATAAGAGATATAAGGAGCACGGAATGATGAGAGAGTGATTTTGCGTGGACTGAGATGATTCTTTAAAATATGAGTCATTTGCTTGATTCCATTTCGAGAAAGATGTATCCCATGAAGGGCTAAGAGACTACTGTTAACAGTTCTTCGTGACAATATGAATTTTTTGAAGACAGGGATAACGTTGAAATTGCTTGAAGACATGCGCGATGGGGACTTCGTTGAATTCAGCAATGATGTGATTTCGTTGTAATATTGAATGTTTGCAGACAGGAGTGATTTCCAAGAAGTAGATGAAGCGTGGTGAGAATTTGAGACGAATCAGTTCAACTAGATGATTGATATTGGATTTGAAGTTTTGAACATCTGTGGAATGTATGGCATCAATTAGACAAACATTGAGGACAACAGAATTGACGTGAACTTTCGGATATTGTGAGATCTTTTCAGCAAGAAGCCTAGAGTTGTGACCAGGATAAGNGATAGGACTTCGTTGAATTCAGCAATGACGTGATTTCGTTGTAATAGTGAATGTTTGCAGAGAGGAGTGATTTCCAAGAAGTAGATGAAGCGTGGTGAGAATTTGAGACGAATCAGTTCAACTAGATGATTGATATTGGATTTGAAGTTTTGAACATCTGTGGAATGTATGGCATCAATTAGACCAGTATTGAGGATAACAGAATTGACGTGAACTTTCGGATATTGTGAGATCTTTTCAGCAAGAAGCCTAGAGTTGTGACCAGGATAAGAATGGATTGAAGTGGTTTGATTATGTAGAAGATTATGCGAGCGGACATATTAATTTTAATGAAATTGTTGACGTGGACAGCAATTAAAGGATCTTTTAAACAAACTTCAAGATAATTTATAGACTCGTTTTTTGAAAATATCATCGATTTCAATTAAAAATTTATCTAGAAGCATTCCGTTGCTTCGAAAATGTCTGTATATTATAAATGGATCCCGTTTGATTTTGTAAATCAATATTTTTCTTAAATGCATAGAAAATTTGATCTGTAAAATTTACCAGTATTTATCATCCTGTAGCACTTGATAACCGAGAAAAGAAACCCATTAAATAAAATAATTTTTTGAAAAAAATGAGAATTTCGCACTTTGTTTATTTTGTAAAAATACATGTTGACAATGAAAGTCTGGCTAAGTCTAGATAAATTGTCTGGCAATATTGTTAAGCAAATAGAATAAATGCCAGACATCTCTTACAGTTCGTAATATAATAATTTTGAACGCCTAATGCTAGGTCTCCCCGCGAGTCAATGAAATAGATTTTCGAGTTATTGTCTCTAAAATGACTCTTAAATTCTGAGTGGTTGACAATTACAAAAATTTTATTTTAAGTTAATATTAATGATGCATTAATGATAATTTATTTAACAATAATTTAATAATAATTATATTTTTTTAAACCTTTGAACAATACAAAAAAGTATAAAAATACTTATTGAGGTTTAAAGTAAATTGTTTTTCTGAAATTTCACTTAGTTGCAAATTGCTATTACCTAGTCACAGACTTTATTCTTTGAATATCCAAATAAATTCTTTTCTTTGGTAGTAATACTAATTTAATTTTTTTAAAATTCTTTAAAAATAGATTCTTCTCTAATTTAAGGTAATAATTTGTTCCATAGACCTATACAATAATTGATAAAACAGTTCTTCATGATTCTTTTTGTAAATTTAAAGTTTCTATAGCAGTTAGTTTTAACATGGAGTTTTGAAGAAAGTTCTTTTTCTGATCAAATTGTGAAAAATATTTTCAGTGATTTTAGTTTTTGTAGATAGTCTAATGAAAAAAGTTCGTAAATTTTTCTGGTATTTTTTTGATTGCTTTTTTCACATATGATAGCTAAACTCTAATTCAACATTCTAACTTATTTTTTGATCGCTTAGGTAAGTTTGTCAACAAGTATTTCTATATGTGTACAACAGAGCTCACTGTGACATCATTCGTGCTCGCATGTTGCCTAGCGATAATAGCATATATGGTTTACCCCAGTTTTATGTAACAAATGGATTTGTCCACATTATAATGTTAAGAAATATTACAAGCCTTTTATATTGACACATCGGCTTCAAGCATGCAGTACCCTGATAGGCGGTTTTTTTTATCAGTCGATCTTAGACAAATTTGGCGTCTTTTTTGTGAACCTTGTCTTTGCAAACCAATAGTTGCTGTGGCTTCTGGTGCCGCGTTTCCTCCCAAAATGGTTGACGGCACTTTATACAACAATCTTGCCATACTTTTTCTACGAACTAGCTGATCGTGCCCTAATTGGTAACCAACCTTCAAGGCAAAGCTTCCAACAATAATCAAACAATAATTCAAGTATAGCGGTAAGTACAATGTTGAATTTTTGTTGGAGTGCAGAGATGACTAAATAGTAAATAAACAGTAA
Source organism: Hofstenia miamia (assembly GCA_900660155.1). Classification (NCBI taxonomy): domain Eukaryota; kingdom Metazoa; phylum Xenacoelomorpha; order Acoela; family Hofsteniidae; genus Hofstenia; species Hofstenia miamia. Next base: position 2,979,935 of record CABFPE010000003.1, on the reverse strand, counting down.
TAGCTGTGCAAATGTTAGGAGGGGTTTGCTACACCCCAGGGGACCGACGACCTTTAAGTTAAAAAAATTGTTTTTTATGTTTTTTAATTTCTGAAAACACTTTTGTGAAAATCATAAGCAATAGGGATCATTCGTCCGAGTAACGCATTGAGAACATAAAACTTATGATTATTTTAAGAGTACTAAATTTTAAAATTCAGTTAAAAAGTCTGAAACGACCATTGCTGCTAGTAATTTTTACAATTGGGCCGTGAAATACATAAAAAAAATATTTATCAATTATGACGAATAAAAAATAAAGAAAAACAAATGTTTTTTATTTTGTGTTTTAAACACATATTTTTCTTAAATGTTTTAGACAATTATTTTAAAATATGCCATTATACGCATTTACGGAATAGAAACTGGGAATGAGTATTAAATATATTGACATGCAATACTCAAAGATGATCTCCATCTACACAGTGGGAAGAAATCTAACCGGCTACCTGCAATTACTGGTATGCAGTCCGTTTGGATAATTCCAAAAAACCTGTAAATTTACTTATTTATGTTTGTTTCCTTACTTATATATTTTTTAATCATATAAAGATTTTCAAATTATAATAATATTTTAATATTTAGTATCCTACTAAACTAACTAAAGCATTCACAATTTAAATTCAATGAAAAATGAAAAACTTAAAGTTATTCAAAGAATTGACATATAGAAAATATCAAAATTTGTATTTTGCTATAAATATATTTATAATAATTTGAAATTTGCGTTTTAGAATTTCAGCATTTTGTGTCATCATGTATAATTTCCTATATATATACTACTACTACTAAATGACTTCAATTCGCTTATAAAGCGCTACAAACTTAATTTACAAATAAAACAAAATTTTGGAAAATAAAAAAAATACTTTACAAATATCACATTATTTCTATTTATGAAAGGATCTTACTTCTCTACAATTGCTGCAATTGCAAGATAGAAGCCATGAGCAAGTATTGTTCAATTCAAAATGATTAATAACAATCTTCAAAGAATATACAAAGTTGTTTCTTTACAATGCTAGGACGATCATAAATGTTGATATTAGAATTGACTGATTCGTAATTAGTCAAGTAAGTAATTCGATCCCAATAGTTGCTATGAAATGTAACGAATTTGCATTTAGGATTTTTGAACATATTCCGTTTTTCTCTTGATGAAGTATTCTTTACACTAACAAATTCAGTATGATCTATTTTGTATAATCCATTTAGTACTTTATTGAAAAATATCAAATCATACAATTGAAATTGAAGGGCAATTGGAAGTATATTAAGGTGCAACAAATTTTTATAAGATATTTCCTTATTTGAATTTAAACACCAATGTAAGCATTTCCTTTGATATCTTTCAAGTTTTTCAAATTGATGTCTATTTGGCCATCAACATTGTGATCCATAAGTTATAACAGATGATATGCAACTCTTGAATAACTTAGTTTTTATAAATTTAGGTGTTATATATGGTACATTTCTTCTTAGATAATATAATACGTTAATTGCTTTATTTAGAACTTTGGTATAATGTTGGTTCCATTTTAAATCTGATGAGATATTTACGCCCAAATCATTGACTGATTCAACTAATTGAAGATTATATGCCATGTGTTTTGAAGAAAGCATATCTCTGCATTTAGTTTTTCCAAAACATATAATCTTAGATTTAGATGCATTGAATTGCATTTCATTTCTCCGTCCCCTTTTCATAACCGAATCATTATTTTTAATAAGAAATTCAGTATGGGATTCTACTAAAAGTTTGTTGTCATCAGCGAAAAGCCAAATATTTGAATTTGTACTAGAACAGAAATCATTAATGAATAGAACAAATAAAAGTGGTCCAAGAACACTTCCTTGAGGTACTCCACTCGTTATTTTTAAAGGCTGTTAAATAAGATTTGAACAATTGCATAAACTTATTATCAAATCCAAATTTAGATAGCTTATCCAGTAAAAGGTGGTGCGGAACAGTGTCAAATGCTTTACTAATGTCAAAGTAAATGCCACATCATGAAGCACCAACATCAATACATTTATAAACTTTATCTAGATAACATAACAATTCGTAATCGTAGAAGATCCACTTTGGAATCCATGCTGAAATTTAAATAATTTGTTTTTAATAAAAGGATAAATAGAATCAAATAAAAGTCTTTCAAATATAAGGAGAATACGTGGAAGAATATTAATTGGTCTGAAATTTCTATCATCACGCTTGCCTTTTTTAAATATTGGAACAATAAACGCAGATTTCCAGAACGTTGGATAGTCTAAGCTAGATAATATGCCGTTGAATATAATACATAAATGTTTTGAAATAACCGGCAATGTATTTTTAATAAAAATAGTTGGAATATTATCGCATGAAAGGGCAGACGAATTAGATTGATTTTTAATTATTTTTATTACTTTTGAAGGAGTTATTTGAAAGTCTTCAAGACGAAATTCACTATCATTATTATTTATATTTTGGTCTTCGCTAAACTTAGAATGAACTGTGTTAAAGTATCTATTGAACAATTCGGCTTTTTCATCATTTGTATTTGCCTGTTCACTATTCCAATAAATATAGTTTGGTAAACTAGAATTGTTTAATGATATTAAATACTTAAACACTTTGTTTTGAGAACTGTCTTGAAAAGAATTCATGTATACAATTTTGTCAAGAAACACTGAATCTTGAAAATCTGTAAAATGAACTTCAAACTTCTTTTTATAAGTTGTTGACGGGTGTGATTTTATTCTTCTCGTGAATGAATTAAGTTTGTTTAGTAAATGAACAGTATGCGATGAATAAAATGATGGTAGTAAGCATCTTTTGTCTTTTCTTTGGGATTATGTAGTTTATTATTTCATATAAACTATAGTACCAAAATTCAATTAAAGCATTAATGTCAACAAATGAACTTAGTAAATTAATATCTAACTTCTGCATTTCTTCAATAATCAAAGTATAATTGGCATTTGCAAATGAATAGATGAAATTATTATTAAACGATTTCCCGGTTTCATTGTAGAAGCATGTGATTTTGAAAATGGGAAATGATGTTTTGAAATTCTATGATCTGAATTTTTTATAATGCAATCAAGAGAATTGTGATTGCCATCAGTTGTAAAAACCAAATCCAAAATATTTCCCGATANTAAATTAATATCTAACTTCTGCATTTCTTCAATAATCAAAGTATAATTGGCATTTGCAAATGAATAGATGAAATTATTATTAACGGGTGTCCATATTTCATTGTAAAAGCATTTGATTTTGAAAATGGGAAAATGATGTTTTGAAATTCTATGATCTGAATTTTTTATAATGCAATCAAGAGAATTATGATTGCCGTCAGTTGTAAAAACCAGATCCAAAATATTTCCCGATACAAAAGTAGGATTATTTACTATTTGATTAACATTAAGTTCAATAAATATATCTAAATATTTATCTTCATAAAGACTTCTAGAAGAAAAACTGTTCCAATCCACGCCTGGTAAATTAAAATCACCAACTATGTAAATTTCATTATTTATATATCCATTATTAGATAGGAAAAGTTCGAACAATCCTTTGTAATAATCTAAGGCCGTTTTTAAATCATTTGGAGAAACAACATACAAGCTTCCTTTTGGAGGTAGATATAAACATAGTAATAATATACACATATCTGCGTTTGAAATTATAATTCCACAAATGAAATCATATTTTTCTTCATTAGATAATGAATAGATTATTGGTACATCAAATTTTCGATTTATAGCAATTAATACTCCTCCATGAGGGCCTGAAGTTCTATCAGTACGACTAGAAACATAATAGTTTGAAAAAGGAAATAACTCCATATTGGTTATGTGAAAATCTAACCAAGTTTCTGTAATACAAAAAATATGAGGCTCATAAAAATAAATTATTAACATCAATTCTTTTTATTATATTACGTAAGCTCTCAACATTACCGAGTAATACTTTAATTTCTTGATTGTTCCGGCAGTGTAGTTACAATTGATTTATTTAGCTAAATGTAAATTGCACACTTTGCGTAGTGTCAATAATTTGATTATTAAAGTATAGTTTTAAATGTCGAACCTTTAAGACATTCTTAGGTATGCCTAAAATTGAAAGCTCATACCTGTATTTCAAAAGACTTTTTTCTATTTTCATTTCTTCAAATGATATATCATTTTTTAAAAAATATCCAATACCTTTTAGTTTACTACAAGTTAATTACTATTGGTCTTGGCTTAGAATGAGTACTATTATATTTGCCACGTCTATAAACATCTCCAAGTTTGCAATCATCTCAAGTAATACTATTAATCATTTTCTTCACATTTTCAATGTCAGAGTTAATGCGATTAATCGTGGCGTTATGGGAAGGCTCTGGCATTCCTGTAAGAATGAGTACATTCAGATTTACATCTCTATTCTGTGCTAATATAGAATTCATATTTGTAGCTGTGTAACATTTTTGGGATTCCGTAAAGCCTTTATATAATTTTGATAAATCCAAACTATATATTTCAAGCTTTTTCAGAAATAGCATCTATTTTTTCTTGCATATTATTTTTATGGTGTATATGAAGATCATTTTGCGATGGAATTATAGTTTTTAGAGCATTTTGAGCTTGGCGATGCTTTAATTCCATTATTTCCTGTTCCGATAATGAGAATATATCATCTTTATCATTTATATTAAATCCCTTTGGTAAAAGCATGATAAATATTAATTTAACGCACAACAAAATTTTTTCCAACCGTTCAAACTTCCCAATATATATATATATATATATGCAGTGAGGAAATTTACAATGCAAATTAGCTGTTGCCGGAAAGCTACTGGCCGAAACTACAAGAATTTCACCCTGTTCCAACTCTGCAGGGGATCTTGATAAATCAATTTCAAGAATTAATCAATTATCCATCAATAATTAACCTGCTGTGTTAATTATCAACCAATTATCTCGACGGGTGTTGCTAGCCAAAGACGTTTTTAAAGAAATATCAAATGCAAAGGAAAACATTTATAAGAACAAATGTATAAAAACACTTCTTGGCTTAAAGGGTTTATATGCTTAGGATTAGGGACTAGACTTTAGTCTGATTACATTTTGGCGCAATTTTTTACCGAACTACTAACTACTGTTGTTCCAAGCAAACGAAATCTTACACGTTGGAAGTATGCGTATTGCAAGCAGGACTGCTCAAAAATTAATTGGGGGAAATGAAGTGCCCTTAATGGAAAACCAATAGTGGATTTTCATTTTCAAAGTGGCCATTAATTAATTTTTGGGACACTATTAATGGCTATTATTGCAATTGTTATTTAACTCTGTGAAGTTGTCATTCCTTAAATAATCAAGTTAAATTATTCATCCATTACACTTTTCACAGTTACTTTTTTATCACAAGCAAAACTAGTTGTCTGTCAGGTTAGGTTATCTACATGCAAGCTATTTTTGGGATAAATGCTCATTGACCACTCACAAAAAGTGAATTAATGTCAATTCTATTACTTTCTTTACATCGAACCAAATCTCAAACCTTCCAAATTTATTTTTTAATTGACACTTTTTTTTTAAAAATTGAGTGCAAGTTTTTACTAAGAAATAAATTTGGAAGGTTTGAGTGTCAACTTAGTTGTAGCAATTTTCAATTTGATGGTTCGAAGTGCCACCGCATGCAAGAATACCTTTTCCAACAATAACGGGCTTAGAACGCTCTTGCATAGTATGCAAAAGATTGAAGGGACCAAAACTGTCCTTGAGGCCTATTCTTGTATTTTCAACCTAAGAGAAAATCAAAGAAAACAAATCATTTGTTGGCTTATATAAAATGATACTTAAACACCAACTTCTACATTGGAAATACATTGTTTATAAATTATAATAAAAAATAGAGATAAATTATTTACTAAAAGCATATAGAGGCATATTTAACACTCAGAAATACTCCGCTGAAAAGCTTTAATGCCACCGCTCAATCAAATAACTAGTGCCAAGATTTTCAAAACAGGCAAAATATGATATCAAAAGAAACCTTCAAAATTGAGAATCCCTAAACTTTACTATTTAAAAAATTTTCATTTCTTTACAAACAATTAATAAAACTTGATAATTCAAATCGTAAGCATTATTTTGTAATATTAGGGAAATCAACATCATTTCTCTAACCACAGCACCATGTATAGTATATATGAAATAGAAACAAACTATTTGCATACTGGGAAGGTTTTCACTAGCATAACGCAAGAACCGGGAATGAAGGATTTCGCAATGCGTCGAGGAGAACCAGCCAAAGCGTTGCTAGTGCGACTCAAACGAGTAACTTCCACACGGAGACGCATTATAGAAACAACGGAGCCTTCAGCATTTACCACAAGCACAAAAGGGTTCTCTTTCTAAATTTCAAGACATCGGACATATAGAAGAAAACTGTACATACAATTATTTAATAATATTTAAATAAAGCGCCGTTTATATATATATATAAATTGAAATTAGTGGTTGGTAACGCCAGTCATTCATTGGTGATGCGGATAAAAGCCGCCTGTGATACATTTATGAATTAAACAATATATTGTAAATGAAAAACTAAGAGAGCTTAGTTATATAAACAAAAAGAATAGTGAAATATTATCAATGGCAGTTTTCTAGCAAAAGTCGAAGTGGTGTTTTCATAAATATATTGCCAATTTATTAACATCTTTTTCTATTGAGACTTCATTAAACATGGTTTTGTTGATTAGTTGTTCTCGATGATTGATATAAAATATTGTTATTAGTGGCTATGTCATCACTCAATGGCTTAATTTTTTAAAATCCTATTGAGATCTAAATGCGACAAACCCTTCTTTCAAAAAGTTTTGAGCGTTACTGCAATGCTTTGCTAGCGAATAAAGCTGCCTTAAGAATGTGATTTAAAGAAAACAAGAGAAATACGAAGTCCGTATTTGACTTAAAAACCCAAGTGGTTCAATACTTTAGCTTGAGCATCACGGAAATCTTTTCAAACATATATTTATTCTAATATAACTTAAATGACAAAAAAGAAAATGTCAGTAATCTTTACATCCAACGTATATTACGAGGCGCTGAGAGTTTGATTAGTATTCTATCTTGTCTGAGTAACTGAAGTGACAATAGATAGCGGTTGTGAACAAGGAAAACAGCTTAAAACGTTATTTGATCATATCACTGTAAAACTAACTATATAGAATGAATTTTGGAAAATGCTGTTTTGTATTATGGTATACATGCAAGGGTTGTGTTTGAATATCATGTATAACCTTACTCTTCTAAAAAATATATAATGCAATAATATCAACTGACACTCAGGGGCCCAGCTAACTGGGGGTGCTGGGGGTGATGCACCCCCCAATATTTTTTCTCAGGGGGCAGCAAAATTACCATTTAACAGATGTTGCGTTCATTTAATTTTCAACTCATTTTCTAAATTGACAATGCTGTCAGTCCATCTCTTTCAACATTTTTTTTGAAATATATATTTGAATAAGTGATTTGTGTTTTCTCTGTAAAAGTAATTCTTGAATCTCAGCCATTACAAGTGTGACACATCATCTATATTTTCAACCCATTTGATTTCTTCTATTCTTCTAATTTAAACAAAAGATTAGCATTAATCAGTGTTGCAAATGGACATGAACTTATCCATTCCATTCCATTTCCAGATTGTGAAATGGAAATATAATGGAAATTTGTGGAAATAAAAATTCAAAAAGCAGACATTCTCAACACCATAGAAAATGTTAAACACACCCTAAATGTGCTTAAGAAAATATAAATGTTTTAAGAACAGTAAAAATTGTTTTATAATAACCAAAATACGTTTGAGTCATACAGAGTGTTGAACACTTTCTCCAAAATAAGAAGATGCTTAATTGTATAAACTATAAGGCTATAGTCAGTCTTAAAAAGTTCTTTTATTTGAGTAATCTCTGCATGTACAAGAGAATTCAAAAGAACACATGACGAATACAAATCAAAATTTTGTTAATGTAAACCACATTGACTGAATATTTGCTTCAGCACACTGTTACAACTAAAGCAGTTCTAGCTTCAATGCCTAAGTTAGTGTTCTGTGGCAATTCAATTTTCTTAGGAGTAGCCATGTGCAAAATAAATTTTGTACTTAGAGGGAATTGGCCATAAGCCTTTGGACGTATCTAGCAGTTG
>CABFPE010000003.1:2953432-2969598 GCA_900660155.1 Hofstenia miamia | reverse complement strand
TTTCCTGGTTAAGCATTTGCATTCATGTGGCTGTTGTTTCCAGCAAATGATCTCGTAGTAAGCTCAGAATGATAAAGAATTGGTTGAAAACAATGATGAGTGATGATTGACTAGAAAACCTTTTGCTCTTATATTGCGAAATGTATTTGAAAGAACATTTGAAAATGGGTATTGTAATATAAACTTATCATTACAATTGAAGAAACAGTCATTGGGTTTTTATGTGTGGAGTTGAACTTTTTCACATCATATTAATTTGTCAACTAAGTTTTTCTTATGTACATAGACTTTTAGCAGAAACATTTTTACCATTAAATTAGGGTAGGGGGACATTTAATGATTTTAATTTTACATGATAAATTTCAATAAGATTGCGTGAGATAGACTTTTGTTTTGAAGCATAAATTGTTTTGTAATGAATATAGAATGTAATTTTAGACTACATGCAAGATATTTTTATCATTTTGTCAACATTAGGAAATTTATAATTACAATAGTAAAAAAACAAAGGCAAACATTTGCATGATCAAGAGATGGTAAAAATGCTCTGGCATTGATTTTTTCCAGGGCAATTAATCGTAGTGTTTGACTGACAGCATTATTTGATTTTTCCCATGTTTGCTTATCAATTTCAAGGTACATTTTTTGACCAACTTGCGTTTGTAACAAAGGTAACAAGAGTGAACCTACCTTATGAAAAACTAAGTTGAATTTCAAATTCTATAGATTTTCTATCATTGTTTTTCGAGGAGAGGTGAGTGTTTTAATATACGCCAGTCACCAAACATACTCATTTATGTCTTAAATATTATCTTGCATATTTTGTTAATTATTATATTGGCTATCAAGAAGGGTTAAAGAAATAAACTGAGGCGAATCTAGTTGTCACTATTGAAGGGGCAGCAATTTTGCTAATGCACCCCCTCATATATTTTTTCTCACTGGGCCCCTGCTGACACTATAAGAAGGACAGGTTGCTTTGCTATAATAGTAAATAAATTATATTTTCAAATGACGTTTGCAAGATTTACAATATTGGGAAAGGGCAAGATGTGGGTATTGGGGTGAATGCACCCCTCTGGCACCGCCACTGTTTCGAAAATGACCCATGAAAACCAATACACTTGCAAACTATTGATTTCATAAAGCACCGTTTGAGTTTAAATCGATTGCACTAATAAATCCTCCTTTATTGATATTGGGAAGTACATAGCAGTTTTCAAAGTAAAGTGCGGTATGCCTATAATAACATTAAGTTTTTCTAAGAGCAAGTAGTTGCTATAGTGCTTACTGCACTGTACAATCACTTCAAATAGTGGACATTTCTATTGTCTTCAGATAGATACCAGTCTTAGATAAATTTTTAAAAGAATTTCTAAAGGGGCCGGACCGCATGCTCAAATGATTAAAAATTGAAATCATAACGAAAAAATCCAAAACAACCTAACCACTCTAATTGATTCCATGCCAAGTTACATTCGAGCGATTAATTATTAAAACCAGACACGTAAAAAGGAATTATAAGGCAAGGGCCAAAAATATTCAAGTGGCAGTTCTTGTTGAAAATAATATATGAAAAAAATGAAAAAAAAATTTGAAATAAATGGCTTAATCTATATAAAATAAGCGTCGGGATCTCATTCTCACGAATATGTCATTGATATTGATTTTTTGTCAAAACTCAATACTGAGAGATTGTTGAGAGGCAAGGTTTCGATTCGATTTACAATTGAAAATCGACGTTCCACTGCTACTGAAGTTTGCGGTAGAGTGATCAGTTCAGAGAGCATAGAAATACTTTGGGAAATTTTGTTTTTGTCAGCCAAATTCATCAACTCTACAGGACAATCATCTTCTTTCATGGAATTTTCTTTGTTTGCAACAAACACTTTAAATACATCCCGCTTGCTATCATTGAGAGCCAGATCGTATTTCTCAAAGAATGGTAGTAGCTTAATCATTGAGAATAAGGAATCCGGGAGAGGGGTCATTGTGAACAATGTACGTAATACGCTCGCCATAATGAACATTATCAATGCGATTGTTAAGCTTAATCCGCATCACATCCACTACTTAAATCCATAACTCCCTTAGATGTAGTTCTGGCTCCAGTTTCGATGCTTTATGCATTTCACCCAAAGGTCTTTCCAGGAGGGAAGTCTTGCAGTTGTAAACTGTGCTAACTAAGGTGGCCACATGGGTGGCATAACACAGCGTCTGAGGAAACAGAATACTCCAGCCACTCCTTTTTCTTGTACCAGTTGACGGAAAACCGTCGATGTGTTACCAATTAAGGTTACGGGAAAGTTTCTGAGATGAGGCTGAATGGGGTCTTCATCACGAGATGAAAGATCAAAATTAAGTACAGGAATTAGTTGCACTGATGTTTTTACCGATAAAAATTCATATTTTCTAGGTTAAATTTAAGGTAGATAATTGAGGGGGGCCGAAGCCTCCCTGACCCCCGTCGCTACGTTCTTTATTAAAATTGGTGGTAGTTTTTTACATTTGTTTGCGCTTTGCTGAAAATTTGAATTGCAATGCGATATATATTTGAAAGTTTTATCACAATTATAATTCTTAGTTAAGTTTAACAAAATAATGCGTGTATCAGGTAAATTTTGGTGGAGTGCACAGGCGAATAGAAATGCGATTTACATTAACGCATCAAAATTAGAATCGTGTACAGACGAATTTCAATCATTAGTCCCTCTAAAATTTAATTAAGAATGATTACCTTTTGAATTAATTGAGCTTTTGTCCCAGATATAAACCCCAGCAGTTCTTTATGAATAGCTTTTGCTCTGCCAATATTCCCCGTCAGTACTCGAGATAAAGGAAGAAACAGTTGTGTTTGATAACAATTCCGTTGATTCTAAACCTCTTCAACCGATCTGCATGAAGCCAAAATGCTCAAACTCCGAGAGCAATGAAAAGAAAATTTTTAACAGCTTTTTTAGAAATGATGTGTTGTGGAGAATCCAGAACAGACCATGTATACATAACTTCACAATCCATTGAAGAACCAATTTCAAAAAAACTAATTGACACATTTCTACAAGATAAACAAAATGTAAAAAGAAAAAAATGCGAAGAATATCTCATAGTTAAAAATAATTTCACCAATAAGTAATTTATCTATGAACAAGAAATTCTTTCAAATAAGGAATGATGCTTAAACTTTATGGATAAATAGCTTAAAAATCATGTCTACTGCCTAACAACCGCATGCCATTGTTATTTATTGAAGCCTGTAAAAAACAGGAAAATCAAATAAATTAAAAAATGAAAATACACCACAATTAGAAAACTTAAGTTATTATATATTATATATATATATCTCTGGTAACGCCTTTGATAAGAACACAAGAACGAGGCCATCGCAACAAGTAATAAAAACAGGGAAACAATTACATCCATTGCGTATAAACGTCGGATATAGATTGTCTTGCGCCATCCATCGGCATTCATTGAGATATCCACTTTTACTTGATTGGATTAATCTTCACAAGTCAAAGAACAACGAACTATTGGAACTGACGTATTAAATAGTTCTTGTTTAGTAACTGCTACCTAAACATTTTTCCAAGTAACTCTTGCCAACAGCAAGCCAAATTATGGTAGATTTATATTGTCTATTAGGTGATATAAATTACCTTATCAACATGAGGTGAAATTACAATTTGCAACAAATGGGCTTCTTGGTTGGTTTGAGGTAGCAGCTTGAATTCTTTTATACTGGGAATATAGTTTTCATTTTTATAAACAGATGGCAAAACCTATAAGAATAAAATTACTCCATAGTTAGAAAAATGGTGAAACTTATAAACAAGGTATTGCGAATGCATGTGAGCTTGACCTTCCAAACGATTTATACATAAGGATATTAACCCTGGAAATCACTATCTAGATCTATACGCCACTGCAGAGATTTCTTTTACGTCAAATATCGTTTTTGTCGAAATAGTGTGTAGAAGGAGGTTGCGTTTTATGTTGGTACTAAATAAAACTTCGACTGCAATTTTAGGAAGGTGAGCACGGCTAATAAGCCTAATACCACTATGAAAAATCAAATTTTTTTCATTTACATTAACTTAAAATTAGCCAGGTGATCTCTATCAATTTCATCACATGAACAATTTTTTTAAAATACAATTATAAATATTGGTATTCCCGTTTCTGCCGTTATGTCACATATTTCTTGTTACGCAAAATCTCAAATTATCGCTTATAATACAATTCTGGCCAAAGGTTTTGAGCCACCATTCTTAACAAATCATTTTTACAATAAGTTGAATTGCATTACCAGTTCCAACTTCTATATTGTGAATTCAAACTTCGCATCAATGTTTTTATCAGGGTAGCTTTCAATCGCATAAGCCTGTGAATTTTCCAAAAAAATCTATGAATAAATACACATGGCATGCAAAATATATCAAAACAATTGAGCTCAATGTAAATTAAATTCTACGTTTTAAGAATATACTCATGACATAAATAAACTGATTTGGTTATATTTAGGCGATATATATAATTTGTAAATTGAAATTTAAAATATAAATTTTCGCATTTCAAAGCAAATTAGGAAATATAATCAATGGTTGGTGATCAAATTTCTGAATTTAAGAGCCCCTAAATTGAAGAAATGCATTTACCATAATTATCAGAATTTTCCATGTATGCATATTTCACTTTTTCTTAAGTTTGACTTTGAAAAACGTTGGGGGTTAAGCTGAGCTTAACAGAGTTAAACTCAAACACAGGTTAGAAATTGATTTCTTAACCCCTATATAATGAAGATTATCAACTACAATACTCCAAAAGTAAAAATGGACAAATCACCTGTAGATTTCTTATCAGAAGACTTTAGAATGCTTATATTTGGAAAATCAGGATTTAATAAAAACAAAATTATTAATGGATATGATTTTAAGACCTCATATATTATGAAATATTATACATCTATACTCCAAATTTCCATCAAGAAAATATACAAAATCTAAAGGAAATAATGACAAGAATATCAAATCAAGTAGGTTATAATGTTGTAGAAATATTACCAAAAGAATTACTTAAAAACACTAATGTATACACTCCCATCACAGACACTTTGTTTCCCTTAATTCCATCAAAAGAAAAATAGTTATCTTTGCTGACCTTGTCAATGCTCGAGAAAAGACACAGAAATAAAATCGCAAATCATTTCACTTATGGTCGTCATCATAACATATCAGCAGTATAAATTTCACAATCTTATTACAATGTTCCAAAGAAAATAAGGACAAATTGTACACACATGCTTTATGCACTCCTCTAGATAATTGTGACAAAAATTCAATTGCTAAAGACAATTGTTTTAATCCAGACCTTTCTGAAAGTTCGTCAAATTATGACTTTTTATTTGGAAACAAAGAAAACAAAACTGTACACAAAAACCTTAATGAAATTTTGTAATAACTAATGTACGCACACAGAAAAGTCCTCTATTTTAACAGTTAAGGTACAACAAGTTCTGCATTGCATAAGCTAAGTGTCAACAACATTTTCTAATAAATATAAGATTGAATAATGATGTGCATAGAAAACTAGAAAATCTTGAATATGAAGTCAGCAAGCAAGAAAAAAATATTTTGCAACTAAAACGTGACTACACTAACAAAATGAAGTTCAGTACAACTTACAAGAAACTTACAAACTTATTACGCAAACTATTTCAGATCAAGGAGATCTATTAAAAGATCAAACAAATGTCATTAAAGATAGTATAGAAAATCAACAAAAAGATCACTTAGAAAAATTGGGAAGTGAATGTAAAACTTTTTTTCTTCCCATAGATTATGAAACGGCAATTGACACAACACTATAAATTTCCGCAAATTGCAGAACTTAGTCGACAAACAATTTCTGAGGAAGAATGGAGAGGAAATATAGAAATTGCAACTAAAAGGATAAAGAAGCATAAATATAATCTAGGAAGCATTACCAAATCGCTGAAGAAAAATTTAACTCAAACAAAAAGAGAAGAACTTGAAAACAAATATAAGGATATAAGTTATGAGAGTGATGAACTTGAAAGATACAGGAAATAAATTGAAGATCTTTCTAAAAATACTGAAGGAAGTGGACTCAAATAGCAAAAGATGGTAAGTTCATTAACCACAGTTGGCAGAGCAAACCGGAAGTGTTGTCCTCTGAACGTTTATGACAAAATGTTTGGACTAATAGATAGGGATAAATTATATAGAGAATGTATTCTTGAAGCTTACTATGTAGATCAAAATGGCATGCCTTCACAATTAATGGATTGTTTAGAATTACTTACTACTTCTAAGAAATGCTGGGAATGACAGTGAGTAGTAAATATATTGATTTTAATAAGAAAAAATGTGTTAAGAAATTCCTGATTTTACAACTGCTTGCTACACACACTGCAGCCGTTCTAATTTCCAGAGTTTACCCTATGGTTTTACTTATTATGAAAGGGTATATCAATATTGAATACTTTGTAAATTATTTACGTAATATCATTTATCATCAAATGGCGACAAGGATGTTTTTTGGATTAATTTCTGTATTTCACAATGTATAATTGTTGGAAACATCAACTTTATTTGTTTCCAAACAATGTCTATAATCATTAATCGTTAATTTTGTATAAAGATTAATTTGCAGTGTTTTAAAACAAATTTTGTGAATGTATTTTCTTTTTAACATTTCAAAAATACGTAAAACCATGAATTTTTGAATACCAAGTTGTTTTACGACCAAAAGGGGGTTATTAGATAAACGTTATTTGCATGATCATCCCAATGAATATAATTTAAACTTGCATATTTGCTCAAACGAATTTTTTAAGAGTCTTTAAGCAATTTTAAAGTAATGCATTCAATTTTATATTCAACATGTATAAACTACTGAAACAATATTCATCTCGAGAAGCTATATCATAAAATACGTAATTAATTAAGCGCAGCCCTGTCTTTTGAAGCAGTTCTGTAATTAAACTGAGCGGCTTAATCCACTGATTAACAACGTCAATCAATACGCTGTAGCCGCGTACGTCAACCATCAATCAAAATGCGTCAGAGTAAGAAACGCAGTCAACTAATTAACAAGATGACGCGATCGTAAACGTATATAAGCTTCTTCAAAAAAAATTGTTTTAGTTCAGTATTTTGCAGCAATTACATCAAACGCTTACGAATCAGTGCCTACATTCGTTCACTATTACCAGCAACCCGACTTTCCCTATACCTCTTGCCAATATCAAACAATGTGCGATGTGCAGCCGCAGAATTCATGTTATTCCGGATATGAAACTAGCTCTACGTATTGTGCAGATCTTAATCAAAATCAATTGAGTTGCACCGCTTTTGATAGTTTGCAACAGCCGACGATGGTTACCAGCAGTGATGCAGACGTTTGCGCATTTCTCTGCTTTTGGATTTCGGATGGCGTAATATGTGGGGAAAGCATGATGGACATGCAGAAGATGGTAACCCACATATCAAATCATGTGAATCAGGATTTTATTCGAAATTCAAATTTTGTTTGCTTATGGGAAGGATGCCGTCGTAATTGCCAACCTTTTAAAGCCAGATACAAGCTGTTTAGCCACTTACGAATTCACACTGGAGAGAAGCCGTTTACCTGCTTGCATCCCGGATGTGGTAGTTCNTTAGAACTTCGATAAATATTAATTTGAGTTTTACTTCTTTTTCTTTTATCTTTTTTCGGAGTTGTAGGGATGATACTACAAAATTACGTAATTACTTAAGCGGCAGCTGTGTCTTTTGAAGCAGTTCTGTGATTTAACTTAGCGGCGTAATCCACTGATTAAAAACGTCAATCAATACGTTGTCGCCCATACGTCAACCATCAATCAAGATGCCTTAAAGTGAGGAACGCTGTTCACTAATTAACAAGATGACGCGATCGTAAACGTATATAAGCTTCTTCGAAAAAATCTGTTTCAGTTCAGTATTGTGAAGCAATGCAATCAAACGTTTACGACTCAGTGCCTACGTTCGTTCATTATTACCAGCAACCCTACTTTCCCTATCCCTCTTGTCAATATCAAACCATGTGCGATGTGCAGCCGCTGAATTCATGTTATTCTTGATATGAAACTAGCTCTACGTATTATGCAGATCTTAATCACAATCAATTGAGTTGCACCGCTTTGGATAGTTTGCAACAGCCGACGATGGTTACCAGCAGTGATCCAGACGTTTGCGCATTTCTCTGCTTTTGGATTACGGATGGCGTAATATGTGGGGAAAGCATGATGGACATGCAGGTGATCGTTAACCACATATCAAATCATGTAAATCAAGATCTCACTCGAAGTCCAAATATAGTTTGCTTGTGGGAAGGATGCCGACGTAATTGTCAACCTTTTCAGGCGAGATACAAGCTGTTTAGCCACTTACGAATTCACACTGGAGAGAAGCCGTTTACCTGCTTGCATCCCGGATGTGGTAGTTCTTTTGCAAGTCGTGAAAATTTAAAAATTCACAAAAGAATTCATTCTGGTAAGATATCTTAATGTATATATTATAGATATGCATGTATAAAAATCGAATTCTTTTTACATTATTCAAAGCTGTGACATATATATTTTTTCATTCGTAGATTATATTCTAAAATGTTATTTTAGGTGAAAAACCATTTTGCTGCACTTTTGAAAACTGTCAACGAAGATTCCGAAGCAGTTCCGATCGCAAGAAACACATGGCGGTTCACTCGAACATGAAGAAACATATATGTTCACACGCACACTGCAGTAAACACTACGTCCACGCCTCTTCACTCAGAAAACATATTCTGCGCGATCATCGACCACACACTCATTAACTTTTTCTTTTTTGGACTTTTTCGGTATATTTGCTTGCATGTTAAATCCTTTAATTTTGTAAATATATTTGATGGGTTTTCTTCAAATTGAAAAACTTTTCCGGTAATCTAGATATGTATTTTTCCAATTTTGAATCAAACCAAAATATATAGGAAATTTTTGTTTCCAAAATAATAGCAAAAAAATTGTGAAAAAAATTACAAAATAGTTTATTTGAAGTTCCGTTGATAAAATTGATGAGTAATGCAGTTCCCTAATAGTTCAATATTATGATATAGATTTGCTTATTGTATATGTACAAAATTGTGCTGCATGTAGTTCAAATTTCTATTCTTGTAATTTTTCTTCAAAATGACAAACAATAACTTTTTTTATTCTTTCACTTTAAATTTTTGCAAAGTATAAATATATAAATATATATATACATATACCAACATATATCAACTATGTCAAGTCTTCTCTTATTGATTCTATCATTACTGACATCTCAAGTATTAATACATAAGTTTTTGTCACAGATTTTTTCATATCACACCACTTACTGACATGTGTAATGTTTAACAATATAAAGACTCAACGGCTTTAACGGATATATTACACGAAAAAATGTTATTCAAAGAAATACTTTAATAATAATTTTTGAAGGAATTGATCAACTTAAACTGGAAGGATTATTAGATTGCACAACAGTGGATCAAAAATGGTGTTTATCGAATACAGAGATTCAAAAACTCGATATAGAGAATGACAACAAAACATGGAAGAAACTAAACAATATACATTAGGAAAAAGCAGAACGCCTACGCAAATTTTGTCAAAATAGAATGAAAGCCAACTACAATGATTATATAACATTAAAAAATAAAGCCTCAACAAAATGTAATTTTGATCTACAAGCATTTTTACAAATATCTTTTAATGAAAAAATCTCTTAAACAAAAATGGTAATTTATTTCGAATTTTTTTAATTTTATAAAAGAAAATGAAATACCTTATATAGTAAATGATAATGGGGAATGTATTACAAATGACAAAGAAATCGGTAATATTCCAAATGAAAAATTAGTAAAACCAAAAATGAACGACAATCTAAACCAAACTTTAAGGATTTCTATTACAAGCGTTGAAATATTAGAAAACATTATATCCCTATAAAGCCAGTTGGGCAGCACTGGTCACTTTAATTTTAAATTTTCAATGTTTTCTTAAATCAAAATACTTTTTTACACGTTTTAAAGTTAAGAATAAAGACGTATTTATTAAATTCATTTGGATATACAGATGTCACAATTTGTTTTATATCATAGTGAAATCTAAACATGTTATATTAATGTGTGTTGGGGAGGAATACTATAAAGGACTATGTATTTTGCTTAGAAAAAAAGTTCACATCTATTAAGATAGTATATGCATCGGATTAAAAATTTTAGTCGGAAAGTGTTTTATATTGATAAATATATCAACAACAAACTAATCTTCAAAAAAACAGATGCTACATTAGGATTTATCAGCACACAGACTACTTGGAATATATTTCCAAAAAAATAGCAAAACTATAATATATATATAATAGAAAAAATATAATTTGCAGAAGTATTAATGAAGCTTGTTTACAACTTATGGGAGAAACATTTTCCCCAAACTCATGCTTAGTGGGAAAATGGTTTAAATTCAACTAAATCAAATATTTAGAGAAAAGCATATATATCATATCTTTATTTCATGTTTATAGCAGTACAACATACATATTTATAAAAATATATATAAAAATGATGTACAAATCTACAAACTAAAGATACTTAAAATAAATCTAAAAAAACACAAAATTTACAAATTAAAAAGATTTAAAAAAGAGTTAAACTTAAATTTTTTGCCATGGAATTTTTGAATGCTCGTATTTACATTGGTTTGTTAACAAATTTTTCTTCAATAGTTTCTTAAATTTTCTTATATTATGTTCTTTTCTTATCTGTAGTGGTAACTTGTTCCAATATTTAAAAACTGTAGGTGTTAAGGCGTCTCTCCAAAACTTATTCACTACTTTTACTCTGCATGCCAATTTATTTGTTCTGTTATTTACGCTAACATTGTTGAACAAAGGATTTTTTGTTTAACAATTTGAAACATTTTTATTAAACTTGCATATGTAATATAAATTGGTGATAATATGTTTAATGTTTGCAAAGTTTTTCCTGTTTGACGTATGTCGATGTTAAACATTGTACACAGTGACCAATTAAATATTCTATTTATGCGCCTTCGCTTATCATTGGATATATTATTCAGAAGCATGCATGCATACTTAAATTGACTATACACCAGCGCCTCTACAATGACCTTAATTTGAGTAATATTTTTTATGTGTTTTAGATAATGCACTCCACTTGCAATTCTGCTGATTTTGTTGTTCACAAACGTTTCAAAGGTAAAATTTCTATCAATTTGGACTCCTAAATACGTCACAGAATATGCATTTTTTACTGGTGGATTATTTGGAGAAACATTCAAAGTGATGTCCTTGCCTATGATGTTTAATTTTTTTGGTGTGAAAATGATATATATATATATATAATCGTACCTGAAATGAATATAAGATTAAAAAAATACCATGAGTGAAACCATTTTTGTTGAAAAATACAATGTCTAGCTTTCACAAAATGTAAATTTTAAAATCTTCCTATTTCCATTTTTCGAGAAAATTTCAAATTTAAAATGGCGGCATTAATTCAAATTTTAAAGCCATATCATAAATATCAGGAACTATTTGATTTATTTTAATAAAATATATTAGGAGCTGACATAAAAGTGGGCATAAAGTATCTGTGAGCCAAGTTTCACCTTCATATTATCTGTAGTTATGTTGAAAAATTTCATTTTCAAATAATAGTGCAAATTTCAAAGTAATTTATTTCAGAAAATTTTGGATTTTTGATTATATCTTGTATTAGAGCAAATCACAAAAGTAGATATAACGTAGCTCATATGCCGTTTATTTGTTTTACACTATCAATACATTATATATATATATATATATATATATATATATTATAAGTACTCACAAATANCAAATATGGTATTCTTAGAGAGGAATGAGTAATGTATATACTAGGTATCACAGAATATCTATCATTCATTAATAACATATTGTCTATACATGTAACATGTATTTCCTTTTCATACACTTCATATATGAATGTATATCTGTATTTCTTTAATCCTTATGAATTTGAAAATATTTTAAAAATGTTAACTGATTTGATGTTAAAGAGCATTAAACCCTGATTAAAAGAAAACTATTTTTCCGATAAACACAACAGCTTGTTATGAAATATAAACTTCACAGCTATTAACTATTAAGAAATTTCACTGCTGCCAAAAGTTGCTTTCCGTAATTTGGATGGTCTTTATCACTGATTTTGAATTTTTTCCATGCAATTTCAAATTGATGATAGCTTTAGTTGCTTGCTTACTCAAAGGTCTGAGTCTTCTTCCTTTGAAGGAGCAAATATTGATGATATGATAAATCAATTTTGGAATGATGCTAGTTCTAGTTATCTCTTAAAATGCGTAGAATTTCTCCATTTTCTCCTTGTAGTTGTCCGCGAGTTCTTAACCACAACATTCCTGCACAACATAATTGAATTCTTGCAATGTTTCAACAAATTTCAGCTTGTCTAGATTTTTCATCAACACGCGGCTTGCATATCCAATAAATGACCCACCATGTAGCGGGTCAGGTTGAACATGACAAGCTGCTAACCATTGATCACTTACTTCTGGAAAAAATTCTTTCATTCCGTTACATATAGTGTTCTTCAATTCTTCATTAGGAGGAATCACTTCAAGACAAGAACAGACTCATTAGCTTCAATAGCTATTGGAGAATTTACGACATTTCCATACTTTTCTGCATGTTGTTGTGTGCCCCCACAGTCATAGTATATCCAGAATAATCGTCGTTAGGCAGATATTGTTCTCTTTTCAATGAAAGCTTCTGTTTTTTAGTATTGCACCAGCAACAGGGACGAAGGCTACGATGGCCAACATTCCCAACAAAATATTGCAAAGTTTTAAATCTGCAGCAATGCAAAATTCTGTTTTAAGGCTATCAATTCTAGAATTTATCCAAATGAATTTCAATTTCATATAATTAGCTTTATAATTTGAAAATTTCAATTTTCAGCATGACTACCGACGAAATGGATTTTTTTTGAAAACTGGTTATGGGAAGCTTTTAAAATTTAAATTTTCTGAAAGCATAAACACTACTTTTCATAAAAAATCTGCTCATGGTATATTTTTTAATCTTAAACTCATTTCAGGTACGGGGTGATATAATGTATATATATAATATATATATATATATATATATATATATATATATGTATCATAGATAACTAAATTTAGTTATCTATGATATGTATATATTATTTTATGTTATTACGGCCACTAAGAGTTGATGCTTTCTTCTGATTAGGACGCAAAGGTAAAGTAATCTACGATCTAGTAGTTCGTTAAATATATAGACAATAGGTAAGGTCTAATTGAATGAATAATATTATTAAAAGACATGAAGGGCATTGGGTTCAGAATTTTGAGTAATATGTATTGAGTATTAGAAATAGAAGCACATTGGATGCCTTGAGAGAAATCGAAATACTTATAATGCACTGATTTCAATTATATTTTTACATTATGATAGTGTGACAGTACAGCGCAATGGCCTACTTCGACTATCAAAATATATTCTACTACGTCTTACAAATCAAGAAAACCTGCTGTATATTAAATATATGAAGTTTCGACTTCAAAGTTCTTTCTGTTATTGAAAAAGATCTCAAAATATAGTAAATTTACATTTTTGGGGTTTTTGTATTTTTCAGATTAAATTATTGCGAAAATTCAAAGTGGTATACATAGCATATCAAGCAAATTAAAGTGTTATGATTGTAATTATTTGGAAGACTTCTCCTACGAAAATTCGATTCTCAAAAGTCCTCAGTTTGGCAAGTGACAACAGAATTCGTTGCATTTTACAAATTTGTCAATTGTAACGATTGCTGTGTAAATTGTCCTTTG
This sequence comes from Hofstenia miamia, assembly GCA_900660155.1. NCBI lineage: Eukaryota > Metazoa > Xenacoelomorpha > Acoela > Hofsteniidae > Hofstenia > Hofstenia miamia. Next base: position 2,955,662 of record CABFPE010000003.1, on the reverse strand, counting down.
AAAACTTTCCGATTCTACTAACGTCTACTCCAACATCGCAACTTACGTCCAGAAGATTTCATTACCTTTTCAATTTGTATTTTGTCATTTAATGAACGCATATGTGCTTATTACCTTTCCGCTTCTGGTAAATCCCGGATTTGTATGGCATTCTCAACAGCATTTTTCATTTGGATTTTCGTATTTCTTGGAATGAGATCAGATGTTACTTAAATTTCTGATGAAATCGCAGCATTGATTTTTTTATTGTGTTTTAAACCACTTCTAGTTTACCGCTCATATTTTTCTTGAGGATATCTTAGTAACTTCTATTGCTTTCTTCAATTGTTGTTACAAAGACATATTTCATTTCCTCTCTTAAAGAAACAAAACTGACTGTATTACTTTGACTAGTTAGGGTATAAGATGATTCTTTCATTTTTGCAGAAAAAATTTATTATATCTGAAGAAGGTTTAATTGAGTCAAGAACACTCTTATCCACGCAGTTTGAACAGAAAGTCTTTTATAAGTAAGGATAGTATCAATCCAAGTCTTATTAAATCAAGTGCAGCGTTGGTTTGTATGCATTTTAGAATCATAGCAAAAACAAGAAACAAGATTTCTTTTACAATTTAATGGTATGTAGAGCATTGCGTCTTTTTAACCATTTTCATTATTATTTGAACCTTGAATTTTTTTAATAATTTTTTTAAAGAAAAAAGTTAATTAAATGGAACTACTAATTGAACACTTGGCACCGTAAATTTTTAGAAAATAATGCTTAAATACTATTTTTTTATTTTGTCGAAACCAATATTTTAAGAAAATCAAGAACATAGCTATTATCATAGAAGAATACTACTAAATGAATTTTTATAATACTTTCAATATTGTTTCAATAGATGAAACCAAGCAGAAAATTGTCGTGCAAATTCACTTATTCTGCTATAAAAACTCATGTTTAATTGAAAACTACAAAACCAATAAATTCAAACGTGCGATAATTCAACTTCTACATAAACGAATTTATATTAAATTGCGTTGTTAGAGATAAGAATATTTGCTAATGCAGCAGGCTTAGATTGAGCCACGTTTGGTTTCATCTAAAAGATTAGAAAAGACAACGGATTTCACTTAAAGGAAGTGCTCAAGAACCATTGGCATACATTGAAATAGCATTTTCTGAAGTTTTTTTGTAATTTTTTGCAAAATTCTTTTCTTTCTAAGAAAATGGAATTTGGGCCAATCCTCTATAATTTGCATTCATTATTGCTTTTACAGTTGTTGAACATTCCAAAAACATTATATTCACACACAAAGTTAAAGAATGCACGTACAAATATAAATATTTTGAAACAAAAAACTAAATATACCTCAAAAAAAATTTCCAATTTGGAAAATTTACAAAAATATTTGAAAATAAGAAAAACAAATAAAAATATTCAAGACTGCGATATCGAGACCCAATGGATGTAATGTTACCTATTAGTAGCTTAAAGCACAACTTCTATTCTCACTAAGCATTCGAATTAATGTTCGAAGATGCCAATCTAAATGCAAATATATTTCTTTTTTGCGTGCTCCATCTTTTTAGATAATAAATTTTAGTGAAACTGAATCTCTCAAAATCTTATATAGGAAGTCAAGTTTTGAATGATTGGAAGTTGTATTTATAAAATAGTTATAATTATGAAATACATTTTGTTCAAATTTACCTTCGCTTTCTAATATACTTTCGTTACAATACAAAAGTCTGATTTCGCTTTTGTGTTCTTTAACCCGGTCCTTTTCGTCTGTCTGTGGTCGGCTGACTCCAAGATATCGTGGCAGAAATTCAATAACAATCTTTTTAAACATTGCAGGCATTACATCGGTATCTGGCGACCTAAAATTTATTTAATTCAATTTTATTGAAAAAGTGCATTTTTGCGCTTGGTGGCGAAAGAACTCACTGTCTAGAAATCACATTTCAAAGAAATTTTACGTTGATTTAAGCAGCAAATCATATTTTAAATTAGTGAGATTGTCATTCAGACTAATGATTTAAATTTGAGCTATTTGTTTCATCTGATTGGAAATATATATTAATCCTTTAAATGAAAGTTGTTATTGTATAACTTGCTCTGGAATATATTAAATTGGGAGTTAACCGATTATTGTACACAACAAAATGACAATTATTTTAATTACTAAATTGGTAACTGTCTCAATACTTTTGACAATATATATATGCATATATATATATATATA
>CABFPE010000003.1:2899719-2913909 GCA_900660155.1 Hofstenia miamia | reverse complement strand
GAGGGGGGAGGGGGGGGGGAATGTCCCCCCGTCAGGTTTCCAAAATTGATTTTGACTGGATAAATCAAAAAAATTTTTCGTAAAAAATTGAAAAATTTAAAATCTAGGATCGTGAAATGCATTTTTTAGGGTCAAATTTCTCAATATTTTCAAATACTTTCGCGGGGCTTGCCCCGCTTTGGGAAAGGACGATGATGTCCCCCGTCAGAAAATCCTGTCTACGCCCCTGGCTTTTAAGTGTGCCTGCATTTCAATTCTGTTATGACATGATATACATACATATGTGTGGTCTTATATTAGGCAGATTTCTAACTGATCAAATTTGTGGATAGTTGGTGTCATTCTATGACAATATATTATTAGTAGTTGTAGTATGTTATGCAATCAAAAGCCAAAACTATGCTATGATTTCATTTTTCTTGAAGAATTCTGCGTTTCATTCTAAAACAAAGGGCGGGATTTACTTGGAAAAATGTCAATTCAATTACAAATTATATCAATAACAATAAATAGGCGCTAGATAGCATTTTTTTCTGTCATGCTTAGACGTCTTTGAGTTAGAATATCACAATGAAAGATTTCTCTACACTACCACCACGAAGGCAGCACAATTGATTCTGACTAGGAGTAAGATTATGGTACATCGTTTGCGATCAAACAGTCCTCACCTTCGAAGTTTGAATAAAAAAGTAGAAATGATTGGTTCTTCTGTGGTGGGTTGAGTAGGTTGGATTTTTAGAGGTAAGGCCACCCTCAAATATGTCTTAGTTCTAAAAAAATTAAGCTATGCACTTTCATGAGTTTCAATAATTGCAAAAAGACAAAAAAATTGTATGAACATATTAATTATAAACTCTGAGGGGTGCATACCTTAGAACTGAAACTTGGCTTGGAAACAAACAAATAGGGAGATCAACAGAGAGGTTTCCGCCATTGGGAGTGATGTTGATTGACTATAGGTCTCGTATTTTAGCCACATTGTTGTCCACAACTTCTTCAAATAAAGGCAATGCATTTGTTCTATAATTATAATTTTGATTTTTCTATGTTTTCCTTTAAATTATGCAAGTTTCCTGGTTTACTAATGAGATCCAGAGCTTAATGATCAGATGCACAAAAAAATCCGTGTATTATACTTGCATAAATGAAAGGGATCTTATGTATGATCTAAAGAAAATTTGGATTAGCAAGCTCAAACTTAAATTGGAATACAATTGGATTCCAATTGGACAATTCTGGAATTTTTATATTGGATTGTATTGAAGAATCTGTTAAATGAAGAAGTCTTGCAATACTCAATTTTCTGAAAATTTATCATTCTAAGGTAATATGCTTAATGAAAGTTTTGCTGCCCTTGCCTCCTTTCCCAACTCCCACTACCAGCGTAGATAAATTTATACATATAATGCAATTTATTTGTACATTGTACATAATTTGCAAGCACAAATCCTACCAGCAAAAATATGTAAATCTTGGAAAGCCACTTGAATTTTCTACTGTTTGTACGCTGCTTCCATAATTTACGATTTCTTAATGTCAATATCAAATGCATATTTTTTTAAAAATGTTCAAATTTCGAATTGTGTTAGAACTTCACCACTAGAGGGATACAAAATATTATGCAAAATTTTTTGTGTGGTCCTGGAGAGTGACCAAAACTTTTACAAAATTTTCGATCATCTCCAGCCTAATGGTAGTGCTACCAGGCGTTCTATGCCATTGTTCCGTTTTCATTAGATTAAATGTCTTCCTGTCATATTTACTGCAACCTGCTGGATAAGAATCCAGTTTTTTCTTTTATGGCATACCATTTAATAATTACAATATGGCATTCAATAATTTTCACCTACTACACAAGTGCATAAGGCAAAGTTAGATAAAATTGTGAAAAATTTAGGGTGGCGAAAATTTTATTCGCCTATTGTAAATATATTATGATGCATTGAGTTGTTGTTGAAATCGTGAACTTTTGACAAAAAATGTATTAATATGTCTAATGTATGTCTGGCAAACATATCTCACAAAATAAGAGTGCATATATCTGTACATTAGTAAATTTAATTTTGGGAAAGGTTTATAACTTGAAGTTTTGCCTAAGACATCCAAAAATGCCGATATTATATATCTTATTTGCAAAAAACTTTCAGTGGCGATTCTGCTACAAATCACTAGTGGAACTTAGGGACTTGCCCTAACAGCCCGCCCGTAGTAGTTTCATGCAGTCCGCAGCCCGCCTGTATATGTTTATGTCCACCTGTATAATCGTTCAGCTTAGACATAATTGTTAATACAAACAAACAATAAGTGCCACGCGCAAACAATACAAATTTTATTGTAGAAGCAATTAAAGGAATTCAAAATGTTTCACATTTATCCTATCGCATTGCACGTTATAATTTTTTCTGCAACAAAAACAGTATCGTTTGAATAGAAGCTGAAACAAAGACAAACACGAAAAAGAAAATCGAGTTGAATTTAGTAAAGTCCGAAGCCCGCCCAAGCCCGCGGCCTAGCTCGCAAAACACTAGTCGGACTTCACTGCTATCCAATTTGTTATATACCGTATTATTGACTCCTATGCACAATAATATTGGATTTGGTCGGCGCTGCAAGTGATTGACTTCGGTGGGCCAAGTTTTCCTGGCAATGGGTTCAGTTGGGTCGGACCATATTCTTAAGTAATGCAAATAAGTGTCGTTGGGATTGGCAATTTTTTCAGAAAAATTTGTCATGATTGAAATGAATAATAATAAATAATTTTATAATTTTAGATCATTTTATCACGAAATCCTCAATATATAAAGTGCCTCAGTGTAGGGTTGTTGAAAAACTATTTTATTACAACTCGAATAAAATAAATACCTAGTCATTCTGTTCCCTCAATGGTTCTATTGACCTGCTAGGTCAGAGCCTAAAAATGTACAATTTTTAATATATAAAGGCCAATCCTCACTTAAATAGGATGTAGGCATATTATTAATGAACAATACTATTTAAGCGTGGGGTGGCAAAGCATTGTTGAAAGAAGAGTTATTAATTTGTATAAAATCAATGGAAGCGATTATTAAGTTCGGTGATTAATTTATGTGATATTTGAAATTTTGTTTTTACTTGCCGTTCTTACATGCACTCCATAAATTGATGACAACAGTTCCGGGTTAATGAAAACATCTGTTTTATCGCATTTGATTGTGTTTTGATAAAAGCAATATAACTGAAAACTAGGACTACCATAAACAATATGACAAAAAATAATATAGATGCTCTAATATAATTGATTCTACATTGTTTATAGAGGAAATCTTCAATCATTAAAAAATTTGCAAAAGAATTTGTGTACTTGACCATATGCACAAAAAGCTACCTTAAAATATGCACCAAAAGGAATTATTGATACTCAATTTGAATGTGAAAATTGTATTTGTGAATATGGCCTCAAGCATTGCTTTTTACGCATGTGGTGAAAATAAACAATACATTTATATATGTTTCATTTAATTGGCATATTAACGACCAAAGTTTGAGTGTAAGTCATTTTGAAGCAACTGATTAATAACCTGATTAATGGTAATTAATCGAAACACAATGAGAATAAACCGATGAATCAATGTGATATATGAGTATTTAAATACCACCCTACAGTCAATGAAGTGCGTATTTATAATCTGTTTAACAGATCTGTTATATTTTGTTATGGTTAGCCAATTTCGCGAGCTAAAAATAAAAGTCCAAAACGGCACATTGTGCTGAACAAATTTTTTTCAAAGATTGGTCTTTTACGATAATTAGAAATACCGTCTCTGTTGCGATAGTATGTGTGTCAGACTTTTGGAATTATAAACTAAAAATATTGCTTTTTTGGCTATTCAATAAAAATCTAAAATCTGTTAAACATATCGGTTAAATAAATATATTCTAGTTTCTGTTAAGTTCAATAATATGGTCAACACTATGTACAGTTACAGTATATTATCCCATTTTCTAACTATCTTCCTTTATCAGGAGTGCTAATTATATAACAGCCTAAATATTTGCATTTTAATATTCCTTGTTTATATACCTTCATTATTATTATATATTAATATATGTAACCTATGAAATTCTAGGCTAGATGTGTTTTAGATTTGAATCATTGACAGAAGCTAAAGAATATTTTCGCCTACGTGATCGGTTGAAGGAAGCAAAGATACAAAAACGAGTGCAACGAAGTATTTGATATTATGAAGAAGTGAATTTATTAAATTTGGTATAATAAAATTTGCAATCTTTCTTAACGAAGTAATAAATTTTTTAACCTTAAAGGAATTTATATTAGATCTAGTAAGAAATGGAAAATAATTTCAATTACAATTGTGAATTGGATATGATGTTTTATCTAGGGCATTGGTGGAACTAATCAATATAAACTCTCGTCCCGGCCCGACCTAAAATACTTTTTTGTTGACTCGACGTAATCTGCAGCTTCCTTGATAGATTTTGGGGAAATTTTGTTAGTTGACCATCCAAGGCTTCCCAATTGGTTCTTCTCTGCGTTCAATGGTAGTGCCTCACTATTCTAGAGAAAAATATGGTTTTAATGCAAAATTTGAAATTTGAATCAATTTGAACCATGTGGTAACCTGACAATGTTAGGAATGTAAAATACTATTTTTAAAATCTTCCAAATATTTAAATATGGTTCTTTATTAGTGACTGCTTGAAAAAAATAGATGTTGGAAGTTTTCTCTAGAAAATACGCTAAAGATACTGGAGTAAACATAAATTGAATATTTCAGATTTCTGTTTTTAAAGCTAGGTTATCTAATTGCCACAAATTTCCAAGAAAAACCTTTTTGCGCATCATAGATGGTAGATTCTATTTTAATAATCTTACCCACTCTATTATCATCATCTTTGAAAAAAAAACAAGTGAAGTGAATTGAATGATAAACACTCATGTTTTGCATCTACAGAACCTCTTGATTCTTCTGCACATATCATGAAATATTGTTTTCAAAAACATGTTAAGAAATTGGATAAGATAAACTACTTCAATTGCATTCATCAAGCATAGTGCACGACATGAGGTCAAGGAATTTAATAATGCTTTGCTATTTTGAAAAAGGAGTTAATGTGTAACGCATTTGAGATATAAAACTCTACATCAAATTAAATCAATTGATTTAATACCAACACTTTCAGGTCAATATCAACCGCAACCCTGGTTGAAGCTTTTAGGAAGTTGAAAGCACTTGAGGAAAATGACAATAGCAATTCAGAAAGCTTATCTAAAAGAGTGCTTAAGCACACTAGAGCTCTCTAAAGAAGAGGAACTATATCATATGCAGAGACGTCTCACTTTAGGCTGCGCTCGAGTCTGAAATAAACAAGGGTTGAAATTTTCATTCTTTGCCATAATTTTATAACACGCACCGACCTGCATCCGCATAACATGTATACAACTCGCAGAAATAATTGCACAATATTGTTTTCTTATGCTTGCAACAACCACATAAGTGCAATAAGTGCCTTTTGGACTATGCTAATAGCTCACTAACTAAGTACATCAACTACACTTACTTTTGCACTATTTTATTTGTAGTCAATGATTTAACAATAGCTATTATATTTCATAAAACACGTATGTTTAATACCAATTAACTATGAATTTCAATTCAAGTGATTGAATTGATTTTTGTAAGGTGAATGAATTACAATTGTATTAAAGATGTTTTAGATTCATCGATAGGCAAAAAAATCAAGGATTTTTCCAAGCGCACTTCGAAGCATAATTGAATAATTCTATTTTATTTTTTATTTATAAAATCAAGCGATGTAACGTATATTATCATTAAATCAATAAATGTTAACAAAACCAAATTGCCTGATATGTTGAGTCCTCATTGTAGAAACAAATTTATACAACGTAGCTTTGATCTCTTGCTAACATTAATGCTACCAAAACGCCAACGATTTCAACAAGACCAAAAATGAGAGCAATGGCAGCTACGAGATGGCCTGCTGACTTAATTGAATCACTAACTGTAGAGTAACAATCCTTGCTGAATACAAGATTTTTTATTTGATTCACGGTTAACTGACTAGCTTTAAAACACTTAGAAGTGCCTTTAAAGTTTTTGTCAGGGTTACATAATATCAGAGTCTAAAAACAATAATCAATTTCAATGAATAAACAATTGTTAAGATTTTAGCATCAATATTTAAAAAATGATTCTTATTTGCCATGATTTCTGACATACATAGATATTTCAAGTTGAGGTAATTCAAGGTGAGAAAATGCCTTTCATTATGGTTAGGGTTAAGGCTAGAATTTGGCTATCGTTAGTGTTAGGGTCAAATTGCGGGTTATAACTAGGGTTAGGGTTAGACCCAGGTTTTAGAATTTTTTGAATGACTTGAATTTGCCTACCTTGAAATTTCACAAAACCTTCAACTATAGCTATATTGGTATCAAATTTACTAACTGCAGAGATTTAATACATTTAATAAGTGAAGGATGCAGGCTTATTAATTAAGCTATTAGGGCAAATGAAGTATCATGAGTGCAATTAAAATAGTAATTCACATTTCTCTTGTTTTTAAAATTTCTATATTATAAAACGATTCCGTAGGATTATACATAAGGCAAGCATTCTATTTATAAGAATAGAAAATTAACGTGTCTTAGAAATCATATGTCATTATTGTAAGTTAAGAGCATTGAATGAATATGATCAAAACGTCCTAATCATTAACCCCTTCAGTACCATCAAGATATTGGTTTGTGCCATGCTATAACCCAAAAAAACTTTATTAGATAGTTGGTAGAAGGTGTATGTTTACTAAGCGCCAATTATCTTTTACGATGTGCCAGTGCACAGCCCAAACAACTGCAAACCTACTTTTAACTAATATTATCTAACACGATATAGTCTTGTGCTGGCGCATAATATGGAGTGCTCAAATGACGAGATTATCTCGTGATGGTACTAAAGGAGTTAAGTGAAAGATGATATTAAATTTCATTGTTTTATTACCCTGCTTAAGAGTAAGATGAAAAGTCAGGAATCTCAATGAAGTTTCTTATAGAAATATCTACTCACCGTTTCTTTCGCACATGTATCGTACGATTTACAGCAAGATTCAGGAATTAAGCCCTTAAGAAAAGTAGTCCAGTCACGATAGTTGTCTTTCACGCCACAGCATTTGAAGTTCTTCTGAACTTGATCCCAACCAACTTGAATTGCAACATCTGTGCTGTATTCGTCCTACAAATACTCCCTATTATGATGAACTTAAGACATACAGAAATAAAACCGATTTGCTGAATTCTATCACTACTAAATAATTTCTGAAATCAATTATAAATAAAATATACCTTATAATAATTAAATGTATTGAAAAACACTCATTATGCAACTGAAATTGCTTTGAAGACCAAAATATAATGTGCAATATGTTTAATTTTTATGGATTATAAAATGATGTTAGATGATGCTTTAGTCTAAAGCAAGCAAGTAAATACACTGTACATTGACAAAGGAATAAAATTACTTCTAGTTTCAAAAGTGACATTTTTTATATTTTACAAGGCCTCATGTAAAAATCACTAATGCTAATTTTAAATCAAAATGATAAAGGAAATTAATTTAAAATTCAGGAAAGCATTCTACTGTAAATGAAGTTATTGGTTTGCATGTTCATCACTGCTACTGCTTTGAAAATCAAATTTTAGAATGATACTTCAATTATATATGTTACATAAAAACTCAAAAAATTCGCAAAAAATGATTTACTGAAAAGTCCTTTATATTTTCCTTAACCTGAAGAATTCTGGGTGGTTCGAAAACAAGTTCGATTAATATACGATCCGTGAATACAAAGCAGTTGATAAAGTTTAACTTTAACGTTCTGGTTTTCAACTATAAACATTTAACTGAATGACTATCTTTAAAAAGCCCAAATTCATACCAAAGTTTGATTGAGACTTGTATTAATTAGGCTGGTCAGATCACCACTCATCGAAAATGCGACGATTGCGACAACTATTTCGGCAATGATCACCAATGTCAACAATCCAGCATAAAGATGTAATAGGAAGCTACTTTTTCTAAGTGCACCCAAGCATCCGGAACAGCCAACCATGAAAATGATAATACCTATGTTAAAAATGTTAAATATAATTCCAAATTACAAACGTAAAAATGTATTCTATAAATACGTAGACAAATGCATTCCATCAAGAGCAGAGATGAAATACTGATTAGATGAGGTACATGGTATAACTGCATCAAAGTTCAGCACTTTGAAAATTCAAGATTGCATTAATGTTAGCATATGGATACAAGGTTAAAATTTTATAGTTTCTAATCAAGAACGTAACATATTCATGCTTTGTACTTAAATAATTGCACAATATTCTAAGAAAGTACCTAGGGTATGAATATAAGCACATTAATTCTTAATACATATGCATACGAAACAACTACTAAGATGTAAATTTCATTATTAAATGTGTGTGTCGTTTGATGTTTAACATCACAATTATATATCCTTTCATGTGTATATAAATTCTATTTAAATTATAATTCAATATATGTCATTTAAAATATAAAGAAGCTATACCTAGGATTATAACAAAGATACTAGCTCCAGCGATGTCCCCGGTGTCAACCACATCCGAATTGTATTGATAAAACTCATAGCACCCATAGCCTCCGACAACGATCAACACGAGACCGAGGATGAAGAGCGTGAATGTAAAGATGAAAAGGATCAAAGCTAATATGCTGTCAAAGAAACCCATCTTTAAGTGTCAAATGAAAAACTAAGACTTATATTTATATTACAAACATCCGTGATTGAATTTGTTAATAAACATCCTCTAATGGCAGCGTGATCGTTATTGCATCATGAAAGACGTCAACAAAACGGCATTTAAATCTTGATGTTTACGCAAGTTGATTTAGATTTGAACATGAAATTTTTCTAATTCCTCAAATTTAGGTAGTGTGCTTAATATGCAATGGCATTGAAAAATTAAGACACTATGGCCATGTGCTAACTTCAAGTATTTATACAAAATTTTGAGCATTTAAAGGGGATTTCAACCGACTTGGACAGTGTATATATGCATATTTACATACACTTGTATATATATATATATATATATGATTATGGACCAAATTTCGTAGTGGAGTAAAGCTTCAGGAGTTGTTCCACGCATGTATCCTGTGAGGAGCTAAATGTTTTTGAGGTAAGTTCATAACACATTCGTTAGATTGCAAACATAGTACACACTGACCTGCAAATTTGACAATCTTATAAAAATATAGCAAATATATCAATGAATTCTTCAAAAAATTTGGTTTTATGTATTTTGTGGGAAAATTATTGGTATGCTGATAGTTTTTCACTCAAGACCCTATCCATAAACCGATTCAAATTTATCCGCTGTCATAATGAACTTAAGCAATTCTTGTTCATAATATAAATATCATTAAAAATAATTTTGATAGATGTATATAATTTAGTAGGAATAACTAAGTCGCGATCCAACTTATTATCCACATTTTGTGATGCATTTGAACTACATTAAACCCCACCCCCCACACACTCACACACCGAACATCATTTTGTAGTAACCCTATGTCAACCACGTATATTTATACTGTTTAATAAAATAATCTTTTAATCAAAACTAATGATATCTTATTAGTACTCAATTTAGTACAACGGGCGTAAATTTACAAAAATTAAAGTATTTGTAAAGAGAATATCAATTATTTTTTCTTAAACATTAAAAAATCATTGATGACAATGTAAATACAAAATTTTGTGTTGTTTTGCTCCAATGCAATTGGCATTTTTGACATATTTATCTCGATTTTTTATTAATATTCCTCAATTTTTATTTTCGACAATGGCTTAAAAAGAATGGAAAGCTTCAAACTTTATACAATGTCATTTCTAGTTTGGTAAGCGCAAAATATGGATATTGAATTTCATAATTTGGTAAATATAAAATCATATATGCACTTAGTTTACTAAGCTTATTGTTTACAGCCTTTGAAGAGGTCTATTACACAAAGGGTCAGCAATTACTGATTGCATACCTATTCTTGGATTTTTTCATACTTAAGTGCATACACCGACAAAAAATAAATAGATATAGTTTGCTAAAGCAGAGTACTTTTCAAAATCACTAATAGAATTTGTACAATTGATTTTTACCCTAGCGCCTGTAATACTTTTAATTGCATAATTTTTAAAAGCTCCAGTATGCTTACAAAATATAGTTATATTCATTAAATTAATAGATATTATAATCTAATGATGATAAAGAAACTATTAATATTTTTGCAAAGTTCTAATATACATTTAAATATTTTAATAGCAATATCACTTGCACCATATTGCTATCTACCATAAAACTTATGATTGTTGGACAATTTGCTTGTGATAATTGAAGAGATTTCAGTGTATTTCTTAAAATACGATATAATTGCACACAATCTTTCTCGGTGATTAATCTCTCTTCATTTTACTACAGTGGATTTAGTTACTGATGTGCTGCTCACATTTTTTAAAAAATTACCTTTAAATGTATGATGGCTGACGTAGGTTTAAAGGGTTAAATCTTTAACTAAGAAAGTTCATTTTTACAATTTGCATTCACTACCATAACCGTATTTGACCTAAGTTTTTTTGGTCTCCTCAGGCCAGAAGTGAGGATTTCCTCCTTTTTCAATCTAATTCTGGATTGAACCATCACATCCTATTGTTATTTTTGATGATGTCATCAAAATTTAGGCACTTTTTAGAAATAGATTAAATATTGGCCATAGTAGATGTGAATGATGAATTTTATTAGAATTAAATACAATTTCTTGTTTATTTTACTTTCTTTTTTGATATTAACAATATATTTTTGCAAAACATGGAAGTCAAGCCCAATTGACAAACAATACCTTACATAAAATGAGCAGATATTTAACAAATTTCACTATGAGATTATGACACCCTCAGGAAAAATCACTAATATTTTTTTCTGTTTTTTAGGAAACGGTAGCATCATTAAATGTAATTTCCAATAGTGCTAGATGCTTTTCTTACTTATTTGTAAAAGCAATGAATAATTTTGGTTGTTTAGGATCTTGACATATTTCACTTCCGGGAATACATATAGAGCTCTATCAATAAGCGTTCAGCATTATAAGTTACATTGGAAGTACGGCTCTGAGAGTCGGGATATTTTTGCTTCCAGTCCATTCAAGTTGAATCGTGTCTCGAGTCGAGTAGGATTTCGAATCTCGAGTTTTGTCTGAGCACATCGGCCTATAAATATCATAATTGTAAAATAACCATTAAATACTGATTTGTTCTCCAAACACAAAAATTAAGTTTTACCAGTAACATTTGTAATTGGTTAAAAATGCGTGATTGATAATTATTGTATATCGCAATAGCATTAAGTGTTAAACGAAGTTTGGGTAACTTTGTTACCCCAATAGAAATCCGCTTAAGACTATTATTTTAGGATGGTTGCTCGCTTTCCACATTAATGCCATGCGTGAAAAATCCTAATGCTATGATTTCATGAGCATTTTATTAAAATGAATTTAGCTTGCATAATGAGAAAATATTACTCACTTTTTAGTTTTTGTATGCTACTCTTCTTGCATATTTTAGCTGTTATGTCAAGAAGACGATATGCAGAAGAAACTATATCAAACTTAAGCTTCCGGAATTTGGTTTTGAATTATACTAGAAGTAAGGAGCTAGAAGGGATTGAAAATCACAATGAAACCTTAAATATAGATGACATTTCTCAGTTTTGCAGAAAGCATTAATGCAACAGTGTGTGATTTAGAAGATGAAGTGCAATTTGGTCCATCAAGCAGATTTTGGACCTCAAATTCCAATAAAGAAAATAACCCAGTGGGTAGTGAACCATCTTGAAACATTATTCATATTAATTCTGGTGCATCAAATCATGTATGATTTGTTAATCTATGTAATTATATAATGATGTTTGTGGAATATATACAAACTTGGAAACTCGTTAAAGTTTAGCTGGACTGATGGACTGATTTCTTTAGCGATGCAAAAATTTCTTTGAAGCAAGTACCTAGACCTGATATTTATTTGTTTGTATATAGTAGCTGGAATTCCTAAGGTACGTCATCACAGTTTAGAAAGAGGAGATTCGCCAGTCCTTTTGGGTTACCATGATTTGCATTAATGAAGCAACTGATTAGATAGAGGTGAATGAAATGACAAAAATAAATGTAGTTCAAATCGTGATATAGAGAAACATGTTCTTCAAACATAGGAAACTCATATATTCTTCATCCTAACCTTACAATTGATGAGCAACATTTAGATTATCACTATGATGTTTCTTTTTCAATATATTATAGTTGAGCTTAAGGCGGACCACTTCGTACGCTGCTTACAGGCTACCTCCGGACAATGGTTACTGTTTGAACAGTTAGTCTAATTGCTGTGCGTTAGAAACATTGGCGCCAGACGACGTATCAAAAACTATGCAATTTTGCATCTAGTTATATAAGCATATACGGAGGTATCAATTTAGTTAGTTACAGCAAATATGAAATGATTTGCGTTTTTTATATTTATGTTGTATAGAGATTGATATTTGATTGTATACATGGTTCTTACAGGGGAATTGAATTGTGATGGAGTGCTGTCACAATCAAACAGATTCGTTGTTTTTGTCAAAATGTGTATAGAATGAGTATTACAGTTAATTTTATGCTTAGTTTTATATACATGGTCTACAGAGGAAACCGATAACATATATCCCCTTACCAAATTAAGTAATTATTTAGCGTCTAACGTAATTGCCTTTTCCTATTCTATTGCACGTTTACTGCAGACAAAACTAATAGAAAAAAAGGCAATTCTAATTCAGCCTGAAATTGTATTTGCTGGGCCAAATGCAACGGAAACATTGTTTGTAGTCAGCTGCGTCAAGCTTTTTGAAAGTATGGACTTTGGGGAAGGTAGCTGTTAAAATTTTAAACGTGCGTTTAACTCCTTATCGAAAGCTTTAATTGTAAAAATATCCTGCAAATTAATGTTAGATTTTTATTCAAGGCATCTAAAATATATTGTTAATTAAAATATTCAAAAGAATTTAAAAGTTTTTATGTGTAGAAACCTATCTTAAGCTACTTACTTTAAATTGGGGTAACTTTTATACCCCAAACTTCGTTTAGCCTTAGCCTTAATTTCTTTTAACATTGTTTAACTTTAAGCAATCAATGCTGATGTTATTAAATTTAATATCACTTGAATACAGTGTGAAGTTTGTTTACCAACTCGCGACCTTTCGCATTTGTTAATGAAGACTTAATATACATTTTACAAAAGACTAGAAAATGAAACTTTTTATGTTAAAAAATTCAAAACAATTCCATCTGCAAGGAGTGGTTACCAAAATTATATGCATTAATTGACATATAGATATTAGTAAGAGTCATTCGATAAGCAATATGGCATAAGTCCAATCACTACGAAAAAAAATTTTGCAGAAAGGTTTTTAAATTAGAAAATTATATTGTTGTTTTCAATTAAGTAAACATACACTGCAAAAATCAAGTCAGCAAAACTCGAGTTGACTCAACCCGAATCAAAATCTGTTAATGTTGAAATTTGGAATACTCAGTTAATTTATCTTGATGACAGACTTTTCCTATGCACATAATACATGTAGAAATATGATTTTACTAATTTTGCGCGTACTGACTAGCTCAGCTAGTCTACATAATATTTTAAACTATTGATAAATAATAATAATAATAATAATAATAATAATAATGATAACAAGCAGAAGCACTAAGGCTAAAGGAATATGTTGAAGAGCAACCTAGAGGATCCCTACTAGAGGTCACTAGGAGCTAAGGAAGATAAGAACTGAGAGTGAAGGAAAGAAGGTATACCAGAGTAGGATTGAATCAGAGAAACAAACAAGGTATAGGCAGAAGGCAATGCATGGAGAATACTGGAGGTACACAGAAATGTGTGACAGAGAAGAGAACAACAAGTGGCTAAAGAAGGCAGGACTAAAAAGAGAAACAGAAGCACTGATAAAGGCAGCACAGGAGCAAGCAATAAGAACAAACTGGGTGAAGAAGCATAAAGACAGAAGAGTAGAAGTAAGTGATAAGTGAAGGCTATGTAAGG
>CABFPE010000003.1:2887922-2899047 GCA_900660155.1 Hofstenia miamia | reverse complement strand
AATAATAATAATAATAATAATAATAATATATTATAATAGTTCATGAAGAAGCATGTTTGCCGTTGTATGTCTATTTTCAGACAACAGCCACCACATAAAGATGTCATTAAATGTATTAGTAAAATTTTCATTACAAAAACAGGTTCAGGAATAGAACGTGCTTCGCGATTTTTGTTAAACCAAATCGTTTTTAATAACAAAATATAGTAGTGTGAATATAACTGCAGTAAAAATTGTAATTAATAATTTCATTTGAATGCATATAATTTTTAAGCTGTTGAAGAAATCACAATAAAAATACTTATAGCCACCACAACAGTTTTTCTAGTTAACTTTCTCATTAAGCAAAGAAAGTAGAGGAATCACGTAGTATAAAGAATTACAATGATCGATTCGTACAATTATCATAGCATGAACAATTTTTTCCCGCTTCAACAGTTAAATATCTTCGTAACTGTCATAATTTATAACCGATGTAACTCGATCAACCATGGAAAGTGAATTATCAAAAATATCACCAAGATTTCGAACTGACTTCTTTGAGGATACAACTTCATCATCAAGGTTTAGCTGAACAATACCATTTTTACCATATTTTCTCAATTACTGGCGGGTTACAATCAAAATCACCTCAGCTTTATTAGTATGCAGCTGTAAATGTGACTTCAACATACATGTAGATAATTACTCCGTCAACAATTTGTTTAATTTTTTTAATTTTGATTGTTTTCAGTGGAAATCCAAATTTCAAGCAATGAAACAAAAAACCTACCTTGCCTGCTTTATATATAGTAAAACATTCGATGAAAATTATAACTGATATTCCTCAACAGAAAGTTTACCATGGCTCTGCATTCACTTGTTTAAACATGTAGACTAATACAAATCAGTTTCATTCGATGTGGTATTTTGCATCACAGTTTTAGAACAATTAATTTTATACAGTTGGCAGATGAAAGTCATGATGGAGAATGCGCAATTCGATTTTGAATGACAGGAGATACATGCAGAGATAAAGTGCACGAAAGGTCATGATATGACGCTTCATTTTGTCGGACGTGTGAGATGAAGGTGCTGAGCAAGAAGTCAGTTTGAGACATAACCCTTTGCCAATAGTCCAGTAATCAATTTTGTCAGGAACTACAGCAATGTCTGACCAGTGAAAGGCATACAACCACGGAAACACTAATTTTACAGTAAATCCTAATACAGGACACACAAACATGATTTTCGAGCACATTGTTGATTTTTGTCCACATCAAAAAATTATTAACTCGTTTATTCATTGTTAATTGTTTATTCATTTTTTCCTTTCAAATTAAAAATCAGGGCTGTGGCTAAGGGAGGCAGGAAGGGCATTGGCTTTCCTGTTGGGTGACTTGGGCCCCCTTCCTCCCGTAATCCTGGATACAAAACTCCATAATATTAGTTCTAATACTCTCTAATTAAGTTAGAGTGAATATATTTTAGTTAAAATATATCAAATACTAATTCTATTCAATTTAAAAATTCAATGAAAAAGTACGAAACTATGATTAATTTATTGAACTTTGCAGGGTCATGGCCCCCTAATTTGCAAATGCAAAAATATAAATCACTTTTAACCAAAGTGGGTTCAGGTAAAGGAAGAGATCCATTTTCTGTATTTGCATTGTTGTTGTAAAAAAGTCCCTCAAAAGGTAACTCAGATTATTCTTGAGCGGTGAAAATTGTTTGTTTCGCAAATATCTCTGTTTAAACGGAAAACACTTCAGGTGATATTTTTAGTTGATGATAGGTAAATAACGAATAGTTTATACAATTGAATTGGCTGTTAAATTATACAAATACATGTATTTAAGTCAAAATTGACAATTGGAAAAATATAAAAAGAACTTCTGCATTTTCGATACATTTGTAATTTTTTTTTAAATATTCATTAACATTAAAATTTAAAAATAAACAATTCGATATTATTGTTAGCTTAATAATGATTTTACAAAGCTCTATGCGCCGATCCTTCCAAGTTACCCTAAAATTTTACGTGCACTGCTACAATTTTAAAACTTTCTTTTAAGTTTTCTTCAATTAAGAAGCTTTTCATTATTTTTGTCCCATGGCCCATTTCCTTTTCCTATGGCTCTGCCATTAATCTGCTATAATAATTCTTTTGATTTTGAAGAATAAGTAACCATGAACCATTATATACAGACTGGCCGTGGGAGTGGCAACGTGTGGGATTCCAATTGTGACTAACTTCTCTAACATTGCTCTCCGACTTATACCCTATATCAGTCTCTTTTAGACTTTCTGTGATTGACATTGAGCTAACTACAAACAGTAGTTGTGCTGAGCTATCTCCATGGTATATGCCCCCCCGCAATGCTCAGCATTTAGCTTAGGATTTTGCAAAGATAATTTCAATATGTCATTATTAGATCAAGATTCATCATTAAAACGTATTATTGAACAACTTCACAGTTCAAAGAAGAAAATGTCAATAATAGCAAACAACATATATAGAATCAATATCAAATGTGAAATCAGATCTCAGTTATGAATTGCTTGTAGTAACAAGCAAACCCCCTACAAACTTTGATCAAAACAGAATTTGGATTCTAAAATCAAACAATATAGTGATGTTGTGAAAATCCAAAGAAAAAAGATACTACATAACTATAGCCTATGTATACGATAGCGGATGAACTATTTGGGTCAATGCTCTTCAATTGCTAGAAAAATTTATGTATGGATGTCACATATATTTACAATATCTCTGAAAATTTGCAAAGATTGAGTTACAATTGACTCAAATCGAGAAAATTGAGTCTATGGTGCGTGTTGGTTAAGGTTTTAAAATCTTTGCCCACATTAGCCCTTGGTTACAGTTGCATTTTCAGTTGTTAACTCATCAAATTTGGCCTACGTCTCTAATTAGCTAATAAAGCAAATTAAATCAGTAAAATGACGAATTAAAATTCGAATAGTTTATTCTAAGTAAGATTCAAAATCACTTGTGGCATTAGATATCTTTATCACTTACGCAATTTAATATCAAACGATTACCACAAACAACTGATGCATTTTTTCTGCTTTTCTCATTGTCAATATTGTTAGTTTCTTTTAACTGGCCTAAACTCGAAAAATCGTATGCTTCTATCAAAAAAATAATTAGTCTTGAAATACTCTAAATTTTGCCAAAAATCATATTGAAGCATAATTATATCTTTATATATATATATATATAGAAAATTATCCCTGTTCCGTCAAATTTATCTGCATATACTATCCATTTTATTTAAATTTAAATCTCGACATACATCTCTTCTCTTCCCAGAGGACTATATTAAATATTGATTTTATTATTATATATTGTGTGTATTCATTTTTTTGTTATTTGAATTGCTTATGTTTCAATTATTTGTAATTCATTTATTTGCTTTTGACTCTTATTATATAAAATTTTTACTAGTAGTAGACCATAAGTGATTGTTAAATTTGAGCCGTATAGTGAAGCTCACCAAAGAAATAAGATTAAAATATTAAAACGTATAGAATGTGATTAAGCATTAAAATACAATCAGTCAAAATAATTTCTATGAAAAATTTCACCTATTTTCCGCCAGTCATTTTATACACGTATCCGCAAGAGTTTTCGAAACGGCTCACTGTTTTTGACCCGTCTAGCAATCACTCACAACAAACGTCTGGCACTGACCCATTCAAAAAAAGATTACTAGCAAAATATCCAGAAAATGTTTTAAAAAAAGTATCAGTAAAAGCAATACGAAATCAATAAAAAATATACAAAAAAATAAAAATCTTTAAAAATTTCAAGAATTCAAATGTTTTACTTTCCAAAATTCTTCCTTAATTCCATCCTAACGCTTATAATAATGATCCTCGACAAGACCCGTTGAATTTTTTACCCGCGGGTAGGGTCGTGCATATACACTCCCAGCCTTATTCACAAGCTAAATTCGCAGAAAATATGTATTTAAGTATCACTGAATGGTTTTAGTGGGAATCGAATCCAAATTGTATTTCTATGGTATATACAAAACTATCTATTCACAAAAGTCGAAATTGAAAGTAGCACCTTCATATTAAAGCTAATTGTTTCGTGTTGAAGTGGATTCAGTTTTCATTCTTCTCACTCGTCATTTTTTTGAGTTGTTGTCTTTTAAACTCGTTAAATCTTTCATCACCGTCATAATTATATGTAGGTAAATTATTGTCAAAATACGGATAGGTTGAGTTAATTGGATCAGCGAGAGTGGATGGAGCCTTCCTTGAAAAGTACTTTTGATCGTTACAAACGTTATAAAGCTGTGTAATGTTGCATTCAATACATTCCACACGGCAACACCATACAAAAGTACAATTGCATTTCGTTTGGAAAGTTTTTTTAAGTATGCCGTATCCATGGTCACAGCATAACGTATCACAGCGATTTTCCTTGGCATCAGGTTTGGCATCACACTCTCTTCCCACCACCCCCATTGAGCCTAAAAGCAAACATTTAATGTATTTGGCTAAAATATTATATGTATGCATTATTAAACAATAATTATTTGAAAGGTGTATGTATGGCGAACCATTGAAAGCAAATAAAACGGAAAGTGGCATTTTTGGAAACTATCCATAAATGGGAAAAAATGTTTGCCAATTTTTTTACTTTTTGACAAAAATTCTATAAAAGCATGATGAGTGCAAATATAGTACTCGAGAGCCAATGCGTAGCCGTCCTACAGGATTATTAAGTTATTATGATTAAGACAACTTCAATTCATAGCTAAAACTTTGTTAGCGTAACTGATTATATCCAAAAATGAGATATTTTTTGGCATCTATTTGCTTGTCTGTTTTTCAGCAGGATTTCTCAAAAATTAAGGGATGGATCGTTATAAAAACAATCTTGAGATAGATATTGGCCAAATTTTGATCTCATTAAATTTTTACAGTAATCCGGAACCTAACTATGTTAATATCTGCAGAGGTCTGTGCAATCTCTGATGGTCCTTGTTTGAAATTGAAATGTCATTTTCACTCACTATTCTGAATTTTCTGACAGGAACCTATTAAATAACGAAAGTCGATGTTGTTAAATAAAATCCCATCTGTTTCTAGCAATTTTAAAGTGAAGTTTGTAGAAAATGTGGTTGCAATGAAGGTGTTTGTGAAGCCACGTTTGTTCAAAAATTGGGAAAGTGAATAAAATATGTTGCAATTTTCAGAAAAAGCAAAAGGTACAAACGATTGCTATAATAAAGCCAAATAACTGCAATCACAATATTTCCATTTGGAGAAAATGAACGTGCACTCTTGTAGCTTTTTAACTAATAAACAAAACTTTATTTAAAAACTCAACTGCTAAAGTGTACTCGAGTCTATAAAAATTTTGATCTAAATGAGGATATGGGTTACAGGCTGGAACCTCAGATAATGACAGTTGATTATATTTTCTTTTGACTTTAAATATCTTTTCTTTGATTCTTATAATGAATAATATATTAAGTATGCCATCTA
The DNA here is from genome assembly GCA_900660155.1 of Hofstenia miamia. Lineage (NCBI taxonomy): Eukaryota > Metazoa > Xenacoelomorpha > Acoela > Hofsteniidae > Hofstenia > Hofstenia miamia. The sequence goes on along the minus strand of CABFPE010000003.1, from coordinate 2,893,539 downwards.
GTGTACAACTAATGAATTGGAATATGAAAAACTATAATTATAATGTCTCTCATATAACACATAGAAATCGTTCAATTGTTGATGTATTTTCGGTGAAAATCAGTGGTTTTAAGCATAAAAACTGCTTGGTAAGAATATTAATGATGTCTCAGAAAATCCCAAATTGTAAAGACTTTGCCTGTAATCAGTGCACACAGTTCACCCGTGGTAACAATGTCCTGGAGCAATTAAGACAATGGCAAGAGTTAGTCCACTACTTCACCATAGAAAAAAGTCTTATTGGAACTAAAGTAGACATCATATTGAAAATCAACAGTAAATGTTTGCAGAATCCTTTTCAATATTTGAGTTCTCACATTTGGGTTATACTCATTAGCATTGAGATTAAGTTATTGTGCAAATCTTACATGCGTTGAAAGTTGAAATAAATTGATTTTTTAGAAATAATGAACACAAAATCTGTTTAGACTTGTAAAATCAGAAATAGGGGAACTTCAAAACATTACAAGACTGGAAAATTTGATGCTTACATTATTTCTCAATCTATCATTTTAGAGTACATTGGGACACCATGTTATGCCTTTATTTGCAATATAGTTTTCAAATAAGATAAATCTAGATACTTAAAAGTGTGTTTGAAATATTTTATATATGCCTGTCGTAGCAAATGTATTAGGAAAATATGCCAATGATGAGAAGAGACCAAGGTTGAATATTTAGGAATGCTTTTTGATAATAAGTTAAAATTTGAAAACTAAGTCAAGAAATAATAAAGAAAATGATTCAAAGAATCAAGACAATGTCTAAACTTCAAAGATATATTCATATTAGAAAGAAAATTGTTCTAATAACATCCTGTTTGCTCATTACTTACTTAAAGTCAGCCTATCAATTCTCAATAAAAGAAAGAATAACAAACTAGAAAATATTTTCAACACCATTTGTAAAAGAAGGAAGCAAGTTACAATCAGAGGAGATAATTATTTGTTTTCATTAGAATACTTGGAAAAGCTAAAAGAAATAGAAACATTTTTCAAATTGAAGGCCAGAATGAAGGCCAGAAACAAAATACCAACTAAGATACACTTGAGAACAAATTCTTATAGAAAACTAAAAATGAGGAAGAAAATGAGGAAGAACACTTCTGCAAGTATAGAAATGAATTAAAAACTCAATCTTAGGAATAATATAATTAAAGACTTTAAAAGAAATGTATAAATGTATTTAAAACTAAGAAAAACCACCTATTGAAATTACCAAAGAACTCAATCAATTCCTACTACAAAATTAATCATTGAGGCAAAAATACTGTTTTTAAAATCTTAGTAAGTGTTTAACATTTTATTTTTATATTGATTTTATCTACAGAGGATTTTAAAAATAAGTATTATTATAATAATATTTATTATTATTATTATTAAGTCTTTCACATTTCAAGGATATTCTTACTAATTTTTTCTCAGAATTAACTCATCGTTAGCATATTTAAAGCTTTATTTGTGAAAATTATTGAATAGTAAACAATCTTAAGAACAATATATATATTTCTAAACGTTTTCTGTAGAAATTTCATGCACTTGGTTACTCAAAAATCTTATAAGTCTTCATCGACAGTCTTGTGAGCTTTCCATTGATATATTGTAAATGATTTAAACAATGAATATCATTAATCAAATTCAAAAACTTGCCATCGATATTCAAATATACAATTGATAATGCAATGTTCAATGTGCAAAAAATTGCTTTCAAGAAATATAATGCAAGAAGACTAGATGAAAAAATATACTAAGATTTTAAATCGTCAATGAGAATAAATTTCTTCTAAGTAAATGAATGCACGTACCGATAGATGGATTCCTTGCGCAAAAATTAGGCGATCTGTCTGTAAAGACAATACCAAGTTCCATCGAGCTCTTATCTTTTTGGAGGCTGTAATACGTTTTATTTTCATTGTTGAAGTGGGCTAACGAATACAATTCAAAGAGATTCCTTGAAATCTAAAATATGTTTTCACTAGTTTGCTGACCAAAATTTTATTAAATAATTTAAAATGAAGTACTTATTACATGATTGTATCAATTCTTGATTAAATGAAATACCATGGAAAATTGCATGAAATTTTTAGTTAATTATGCAAATATTTAATCATTCAGGATGATGTCCAGTGATAAAACCACTAGATATACATAATTGGTAAATTGCCTAGTTTTAATAAGGCACTATGAGAATGAAGAGGATTTTTAATTATGAATGCTGCCACAAGATGTAAAGCAAAATAGAAATTTATTGAAAACAATTTAAGAGATTTGCAAAACTATTTTTGAAAGATAATGTAACTAGCATATTTGCTTTTGAAATTATTATATTTACCTACATTTTGAAAGTTTAATAGTCTTTCATAGCAGAGTTTTGATGTACAACCGCCACTAACTCCAGAGCATTTACAAACTTTTTTAAGGGAATCGTGGAAAATCTAAACATATACTTAGATCATATCTAAGAAATGCTACATACTGTTAATCCAATTTTATGGCCATATTGTATCATGTACTTCAATTCAGGTGTTATGATGACATTATTCGGAAGAAATGGTAAGAGTTTGAATTTCTTGAAGAAGCGTTTCGAAGACTTCTCCCCAAAATTCACATCGTCAGCGCATTTTCCTGGTGTAGAATACAGATCTGTACTATTATCAGAATTTAGCAGCAAACCAGGGTTGCAACTGCATTCTTCGAAATATCCATTTCCACACGCTCGGGCAAATGACCATGCCACTCCAATAAATGTTATCGCATGAAAATAAATACTTTCTTTTGTTGCTAAACAAGGCAATGAGATGATATTAAAAAACTATGTTACGTATAATTGATGTTATAGAAGGGATTTGCTTTAAATATAATGATATTCTTACACGGAGCGTACTACTTATAATCAGAGTGATGGGGAGGAGAAACAAAATATTTGGGTTAATAAAACGCAAATTGCCCCAAAATCTATCAAGCTTTTCTTTTGAGGAAAAGCACCACTACAATGCGCATTACTTCACCATACAAAAAGCTTTCGAAACGACATAACACTGCTGGCCCATTTAGTGCAATTGGTAAAAATATTTGTTATGTCATGTATTAAGATAGCACTTGAAATCAATTTTCGTACGCCATCAGGCGGTAGAAATATTTCGTGTAATATTCTGAATAAGTACGATGATATATATAAATACAAACAACTTTAGTGCTAAGAACTCTCAGAAGATTATTTTTCACACAAGTACCAGGATACCGATTAGCTTCTAGCCAAGTACTCTTCAACAATTCATTGGAATTGTTTGTCTAGAAAAAGTGTGATATCTTTCATAGTTACCGAATTATTAGATAATTATGGTAATCATCATTGGGTTTTTGTTGGAATATTTTCTATGCTCATGTATTCTACTTTCAAATGGTTTACCTTTGATCACTGATCATTGACTAAAAATGAGCATTTCTGCAAAAAATACCGGATCAGCTTATTAAAATTACTGCATCGAATTGCAATGCAATGCATGCCTTCAGTAAAATGGACTAATAAATTATTTTTGTAGAATACTTAAGAAATGACATTTTAAGTAAACTGGCCGAAAAACGTCTGAATAATATAACTATCATCAATTTCTAATAGTAATGTGCTTGCTTATTGCCTTTTCATAAAGTTTATAATTCAATTTTATACGTGTTTTTGCTCCTTAACATTTGATTATTAGCAGTTCCAACAATTTTTAATAAAGAAATTTTATTGATGGGTTTTAGTAGTTCTTAATTAATGAATTTTCTTTGCCATAGAAAATGGTGTTCAGCAGGAAGTCTTGCAATACTTTAAAGGGGATTTGAATCAAACAAACAGCATCCTTTAAGCGACGCGTAATTCTAGTGTTCAGTGCAGCCGGGGTGCGCTCAGCCCGTTTTTTAATAAATATAGAGCCCTTTAGTTATTATAGAAGCTCTGAATACAATATTTGTTGCAATATTTTAATGTTTATAGAGGCTCTGAATAGCATAGATGCACTATAAATATAAATCAATATAAAATGATAAACTAACTACATTAAGAATTGTCTAAATTTCATTTTCTAAAAATGGGATCAAGCTAGGCTGAAAATTTGAATTAGATGGTATGGGATCATTTTTAGTGTACTCAGCACTCTTCCTATTTTTATCTTTCATCGGTACCTCAAAACGTTAAATCCAAAAACAACAAGAAAAAAACAAATAATCCATCAATTCTTCAAAAAATCTGTACCTCAAAATGCTAAAATAAAGATAACAAAAACCCCAAAGTAATTCATCAATTTCTCAAAACAAAAGTTTATACTGATGCCCCGATACCGTTAAGGATTTTTAGAGTAGTACCGGTCCCGTACCGTAGCCTTAAGGGTACAAAATTTTTTAATCCTCTACCGTACCGACTTGACCGATACCGGGAATGGGACCGGAATTGTACCGGTACCACAGACCTTTAATTTTTGTATGCGAAATCTGCAGATTTTAATCCAAAATAGGTTGATCCTTTTAGAAGCAGATTGGTTCTATTTTTCTTTTACATTTGAAGCATTTTATTTGGATGTTGCATAACGTTTCATATATTTTTTGATATGTAAGATATTTAAAATTCGTCTATACTTGAGAAAGAATTCTACCTCAAATGTACTAAGTATTCTAGCATTTTTGATAGGATGAGCAAAGATATATTGCATGCAAGATTTAATGAGTTTACACATTTTGTAAATTAAATTATTTTATGTAAGTTTTTATTGCTATTAAATGATATATTTTTAATTGATTTTGGAGCATATGTGAAATGAAAATTCTCCATACCAAGTTAGGAAGTTTTGGTCATTACCTGCATATATAATTCCCCATATGCCATATCATACATGTCACCAAAGTTGGTAGTAATCGTAACCCTAATTGACCCTATAGAATGTGATATGAATTATCCTCAAATACTTTATCTTACATTGGTAATACACAACAAACAATTACAAAGCAATAAATTTTTTTGAAAAAAATATCGTTTATCGTCGCTGGCCAATTGAGGCAGTGAATGAAAAACCATGTAAATAATATCATCAACGATGTCTGTGTTTCAAATAAAAGGCACTTGGAAAAGTAGAGAAAAATTATTAATCAGCTTTCTAAAGTGAGTCACATTTTCTTGACAAGTAAAGACGTACAATTTCAAAATGTTTGCTTTGGTTCGAAAACACTATTAAATGCTTTGAAAGGCCTTTGTCCACTCATGTAGAACGTGAGAGAATTAAAAATTCGAATGACCGCACACAGCAGTTGGTGAAAGCGGATTCAAGATCAAAGAGAATTGCGAGCGCAATTCAAAGTCCCACACAAATATGCTTTCTCTGATTATTCGATAAATGGCAATGGGTGTAAGCCCGACACTTTGAAGTAAATTTCATCAATGAAATTCACCCCAAGCAAATAGTATACTTTCAATTATCTACCTTGTCAAAGAAAAATGTTTACATTTTCTTGTTTACGGTTTTCTTTATTACTGCTAAAGAATGGAAAAGCCCTCTTTCTTTTCTGCTGTGTTACTTTAGGGATTTGATGAAAAACATTTCATA
>CABFPE010000003.1:2866172-2876400 GCA_900660155.1 Hofstenia miamia | reverse complement strand
TCAAGGGTTTATCAAATATTTCTTTTGAATGGGGGGGGGGGAGGGGGGAGCTTAACCCCCGTTGTACTCGCCCATGAATAATAAAACATAATTATCGTAATAATACTATTAATAAAATTAATTATTATTTTTCTAGTAATAATAATAATAATAGTAATAAGAGCAATAATAATAATTGAAATTTACCTCGTGTTAGAAAATTCTTTCTTGTTTCAAAATCCATGCCATCAATGTCACAGTCGAAGTGCTTAGATTTAAATATCTCCTTGCAGCCATTTTTTCCTTTTTTTAATCCATCAATGGCATATTTAAGCTTTAGGTCAGATTTCTTGCAATATTTGAAAATCTTGTCGCCTTTTTTGGACAATTCACAGATTTTACTAAAAATTGAATTAATCTTTATGATGAGGGCAAATGTATTTCAATCCTGAAAAAAATTTTTGAACAAAAATATTGATGAGCTTAAGCTAGTTTCATGGATTTAGTTAACAAGCTTTTCCTCTTTCTGGTTATTTCCATAAAAATTCTTATCAAAATAAAACGCTTAAAGCAAAATGTCAAAAGAACATATTTTCATGATCGTGAAAAAACTCAAACATCTTAATAATGTTAAATCACTACGAATTTCCAATGGTATAAGATATTTACCAATAATTTTGTAGATCACTATATTGATCAATAAATAATATTTTTAGATGAAATTACCTTAGTTAGGATTTCAGATTCGAATTTAAATGAACTATAACAAGTTGTTTTAGAGGTTCAGTAAATTTATTAAATTTAGAAAAAGAAATTCACAGTTAGATATGAAATGTACCACCTCTGACGAACAATCAATATAGTTCTACAAGCACAACTGGACATCCGCAATCAAAGAATATTCAGTTATTAAAAATGACTGGAGTCCGAACAAGCCCTTTTGTGTATGGGTGAAAGAAAGCACAACATTTAGCAAAACTTTAAATGAAAACATACGAAATGCACTAAACATTTATAAGATTAAATTAATGTCAGAAGGATGTTAAAATAAATAATATTTTGAAATGTAATGCAATACAAAATTATAATTTGTATTCTTGAAAATATCATGTTGGATACATAGTTGTATAGAGATACACTCATTTTTTGATTTGAGGTCGTTTTCTTGACAAAATACCTTAAGTTTGGCTGAAATTTCCTGTAGTTATTTTTTAAAATTTTACTTTCATGGTTCCTTTGGGACTTTGATAAATTTCATGAGCAAAATTTTATATTTTAGACAGCTTTATCTGAATGACTTACAAAATTAATTTATTGCTTACAAATTTGTTTGAACCTGAAAAATTATTCTCCTTAAAAATCTCATCCGAAGGGAATGAGTTTGGAAATGCTCTGAAATTTTAATGACTTTCACACTCATTTTCTTATAAAAAATTTCCTTACATAAAAAATGTGAATATTTCTGAAAATTTGTAATAAGAGTGCAAATTCCTACGCAAAATATTTAATGTGACAAATAAGTATCTGTTATATATTTGAATAGTTTTCTACAAATGAAAAAAATAGATATTTATTCAAATTGCAATTTGATAAGCCAAAACCTCTATGTAATTTTTTTGGACAAAATCAATGTAAAAACCCACCTCTATCCAAAGAAACACACAAATAAATGGGTAAAAACGCCTAATTTATGAGGGGTTAAAAATGTATTAGATTTATACAATATATTTAAGGGGAACAAAGTTTTAAAATTGTATTTTAACACATTCCAAAAATTATTTCAGTATTTTTATTTCAGTAAATTTGTAAATATAAATGTCAATAGAAGTGGAATTTATTACTGGAATTTATTTTATCAAATTTATTTTGTTTATAAATAGTAGTAGAGTTTATTTGCGAAAAATATTTCAAAGGAAAACAACTTAAAGAACTAACTGCATTTAATTCTAAAGCATTAATCTTGGAGATGCTCTGAATGGTTATGCCAAATCTATTAAGTATAGTTAAATAAAATATTAACTGAATAATAAATTATATATAGTGCAAGATTATTTTGAACTAAAACTTAGTTATAAAAGATAAAGTTCTTAAAAATTCCATGAAAATTACTATTAATGTTCTGAAAATTTATTCGATGTTTATCAAAATAATAGATATGTTTGAGATTTTATTAGCTGGAAAATGAGCATGAAAAAAACATAAATATTCAAAATATAAACAAGGTATGTAAAAATTAGTGGAAAGCATTCATTTTTAATACTTAGCAAATATTATTGAAAGTAATATTTTAGAAAATTTATGCAATTGAATCACTGAATTTTGTATGATAAATATTTTTAAAGTAAAAGGAATCAATTTTAAAACACTAGAAAATTAATGCTAATTGCATTCTCCAATTAATTATTACTGTTTTAAATCACTGCTTTGTGGAGAGATTAATTAGAACAACATTTGCCTTTGCCCCATTGTTTTCTAAAGCGATATCAGAGATAATTTACAAAAACGACCGCAATATTTTATCGAATAACAATTTTGATTGAATTCGGTATGTTTGCAATTAAAATTCTTTATTATCCTTCTAATCTGACACAACATAAACGTAATAACTTATTCTAATGCCACCAATGCAGTCAAGTAGTTTTGCATTATGGTAACATTTCTTATTTCTTATTTTCATACTTTTACATTTTTATTAGGCATTTAAGGGTTTTTGATAGTTAAATATACGTTTAAAACTTACGTTAAATTGACAGGGTAGGATTCTCTTTGCATGTGATTCGTCGAGTCTGATAGCAACACGTTGAAAGTAAAAAACAAAAATATGCTGTAGGATATTCCCTTGCCAATTACTGATATGTGCATTGTTTCCATACTGCTGAACTTTGAAACTGATCTTCTTTAATATATTCAAATTAGCTTTAGCTAAATATAAAGACGACGCTAGATGTCGTCAATTATTAGATTCAAATCTTATTGGTTGAAAACAAAAGCTTACTTAACAAAGATCATGAAAATACTTACAAAAATGAAATTAAAATTCAAAAATTTCGCTCGGTTTACAATTCAGTTGATAATTCAAGTCAGTGAATGAATATATTAAAAAATTTGTATGTGCATGACAATTGTATTTTTCCATTTTTGGGCTAAGTAATTCACATATAATATATGTATGCTTTTTTATATAAATGTTGTGGTTGTCATCAGTTTGTCTACAAAAGAAATGATTTAATTTAAAGCACTCTAACATGTCTTAGAAAGTGCATTATACTCTTTTTAATGACCAAATTGTAAATAGAACTAAAAATTTTCTAAGTTTAACTATTCTCAAACCAGATAAGCACAATATTTCGACATACCTATAATACAGTGAAATGCTATTATATTTAAAAGAAAATATGTTTCCATTGTATTGCTAACATATTGAACAGGATTCTGACCGAATATTACTGGCCATTTAATAGCTAAAAATTTTATTTTTTTAATTTTTAAATATTTTATTTGATAAGTTGTGAATATTTTGCTTAGTTATTGAGAATATACCGTGAAAATTTGTTCTAAATAGTCAACAGTAGAGTTAGAAGAAATTAATGGGCAGCACTATAAGCACCGAGTACATTTACTCCCTAAGGAACTATGCCATTCATTCACAACCAGGCAGTGTAGTAAAATCAATGTATGCTTTCTAATATAAAACGAGTAATATTTTTATTTCAAAATTTTAAGCATATTCAGCCTAAAAATTAGTTCATTGAAAATTGCCACCGTATGCAAAATTTGAGCTCTGTTAGTGTGGGAAAATAGAATTTCATATTAATATAGAAAATATTTTAAAAATCAATGGATATAATCTATGTTAAGCTACTATAAAGTTTATTCGAACTGGGCATTACCCGAAATGTGCATAAATTAATCCAAGTTGTAATTTTAGTTTGGTTGAATTATAAATTTTAGTTTTGTTTAGCTAAAAAAACTTCCATTTAAGCGGGGGCCTCAAATGTACACACCTGTTTAGGCATGAATTTTTCATATAATTTTCGTGTGATTTTAAATTTCTTAGAGTAGAATAATGAACTAATTTAATATACCATCTCAAATGGTACAATGGATGTTTGTAAGTGGAAATACTGGAGGTGGATTCAGGAGGAATTTCAATGAATATTCATCCTTCTTATATCCATTTTGCCCCTATTCACACGAGCTAAGTTTCTGTTTCAAAAATATAAAGGAGCTTGGTTGTCTATTATTAATCCAAATTACCTGTTTATATCCTGTATAACATACTAGCAATTATATTCGACTTATTAATAGTTGATGAAGTACTGGTGATCAGTAGAGCAGCCAGGTTTCGGCGAAGGTGATCCCAATTTTTGGCAACCTTGAGAAATATTTTGAATTTACAACAGATTCATTTAGCCAATCAAATTATCACAACTTTAGATTTACACATAATACATTTTCACTGAAAAAGCACTAACATTATTGTTTGAAATATAGTGAATGGTAGTGAAATTTCGCCAACAAAGCGTCTCAAATTTACATCTTGTACGAAGAGGGGTACTATTATCGCGCTATAGCTGTTAGAATGGGCGTGTCAGTATCTTCGGTATCCAGAAGTGTTACTCGCTAACAACAACGGCAGTCTGGAAGACCAAAAGTGGCAACCCCTTAGACTCTCTATCAGCAATGGCAAAATTTTTCCTCTCGCGAGTGGGCTGGGAGACCAAAACGGTCAGCCCCTCAGACTGACAGTCTCATTCAACATTACGTCGTCAATCAACCATTCTCTTCATCTTCTGAAGTCAAAGCAAGTCTAGGTGCAGTAGTGCAGAATGTATCAACATTCACCATTAGGCGTCGATTGAATACTACCTTTGACCTTCCGGCGTGCAAACCGGCAGCCAAACCCCGATTGTCTTCAAAGAACATTCGAGACCGGTTGCGCTTCTGTATGCAATACCAACACTACACCCCTGAGATGTGGCATCAAGTAATGTGTAGTGACGAATCCAAGATTTGCCAGTTTACATCATACTGGCCACACGTTCGACGACCAAGAACCCAAAGATTCAACACGCGTTACAAGCAACAAACGTTCCGCTCAGGACCTTCTGTGATAATTTGAGGTGATATAACTGCGAATGGGCGTGCTGGTCTGCATTTTGTTCCTCACAACGAAACAGTCACAGCCAAAGCCTACCTCAAAATAATTCAGGAGAAAGTTCCCATGTTTATGCAGCTTTGAGGAACATCTGTACTACAACAAGATGGTGCTCCTTGCCACAGAGCCAAAGTTGTGAAACAGTGGATTGCATCACAAAACTTTCGGCTGCTTGAAAACTGGCCGAGAAACTCCCCAGACCTCAACGTCATAGAAAATTGCTGGAATCACATAAAAAACTGTCTGATGAAGCGCCAATGCACATCAGTCGACGATCTGATTGGGCAAATTAAAGTGGTATGGTGCACAGAGATTACTGATGATTATTGTAGAAAGCTGATCGAGTCAATGTCAAATCGGAATTTGGCTCCAAATATTTATCTTTTAAAAATAATTTAAGGCAAACAGCTATTTTATTTGTCAACAGAGATCTCATAAAATAGAACTAGATTAACCATTTAATGGAAATTTGAAATTGGAATAATTTGTGGAAATGAATGGAGAGTTATGGGGTTGTGCTGCCGCGCAATGTCTTTGGTTCTGGACTGAAAAATGAATGTTTGACAAAGAAAATGATAAATTTCGGAATGTATAAATATTAAAAATAAAAATGGAATTAGCTTAAGTTTGAAATACTATAGTGAACAACATCTATTTTGCAAAGTCGAATTTTCGTATTGGTTAATTTCAAAAAAACATTTCTTACTGAAATTTCACCCCATTTTTTGCAATACCACAGCCCAAGCGTGGCCTGGCACATTTCCATCTCTGAGTTAAAAAATATTAAATTGATTTGATTTCTATTGGTTAAATCAAAAAAATTTCGGTAAGAAATTTCAAAAACTAGGGTAGTAAAAATGCATTTTTGGTCTATTTTTTACTGTCTTTCGAAATAAAAAAATAGAAATAGTCATAAACCTAATATATATATATATATATATATATATTTTTTTTTTAAAAAAATTCTTCATCTTTTCATGAGATGAGTATTTGCACATAAAAGGGAAAACTATTAGTTTTTGAAAAAAAAATTCAAAAAGTTCACATCCCCAACCAGTTTTATGTATTTAAAATTCGAGTACTAGCTTGAAATTTGTCTTCTTTATTTTTCTTTTAAAATAAAAAAAGCCATCTAAGAACTGCTAAAAATTACTAAATTTCCTCTCATTACAACTTCTTTTAGCTTTTCTAACAATTTCCGTTTCATTTGGTAATTTGGAAGTAAGCTATTTCAACTATATTGCAATGAATATTAGTTGAATTCTATCTAGAATATGATGTTAACATCTATGGTTTATCTATTTTATTGCTGGGTTATAACTTGTTGTATCGGACACAGTCATTTTGATTTGATTCCATAGAACTAGCTCAAATGTGGCATTTGCTTATTTATCTTGAACAATGATATTAGCTTTTCAATCAACAGGGCGTAAAGTATTCAATTGAATTCCATTCATTATAACTACTGTGTGAATTGCTTCCTGAATAAGTTTGCAGCAAAATGTACTCCTCAAATTTCTCCTGTTTATGTTTATTAATTGATGTTCACAGTTGATAACTTTTTGACAATAAATTTATTGACTCCAGATGGATTAATAGTTGGAAAATCTATTTTTTTACAATCAAATTTTTACATATTTTAGTATCCTTATGATTTGAATTTGAAACACTGGCTTTCATCTTGATAGGTACAGCAAACCTACAGTGGCAAGCAATGAAGTCATATTTCAAGAATTGTTGCTAATTATGGTCATCCTCATTTGTATACCATTCCTCATTAATATAAAGGCATTACTGTGCTCGTAGTATTTCAAAATATTAACTAATTTTTTATGGAAATTTCTTAAATTCATTACTAAGGCTTAGATAATCAAACAGTCTAATCGCACAAGAGATGAACTTTCTCCAGAGGTCGAACCCAGAACCAACACATGCTAATTGGCTTAAATTCAGAGATAAAGCCATTTCAATCAAACATTTGGACGTAACTCAAACTCAATATTTAGACCCAAGCACAATTTTGTGTCTAGATTTAGTTTCTACTTTGAAAACAATGAGGGAATATTGAACAGCATTGGTATGGGAGGACTTTATAAGTAATTTTCAAAAAGAATATTATGAGTCAGTGGTTTCAAACCCCTTAACAATCAAGGGGTTTAGACATTCGAAAAAAATTTTTATTTGAGAAAATGTAAAGTACTAAGAATCATTGTCTTTGAACAGCTTTGGAATTTTACTAAATGTTCTTAAGATTTCTTGAAAAAAAATTAAGAACGCATAGTTCACATACTAATAAAGATATGCAAAATCAGAGGGCACTATAGATTAAGGAGTGTCTAGACTTTCGTCTACGTCACAAAACCACGGTCTTTGCGTGAAAGCCTTAACTCTGGTGACTTTTGCGCTGCTATCTCTGACTTTGTGCATGACACATTTCAAAGGGGTAGAGGTCTACCTGTATATAAAGAAACAGTTTAACTTCAGTGTTGCCTTAATGTACTCTAAGGCTTAGAATTATATGAAGAATATTTAAATCGTTTTTGAAAATAATAATAGTCAAGTACTTCAGCAAAATAGTTTAATACACATTTTTGTCACACTACGTTCAAGCACATTCACCAATAGATGTGTCCATGGCTCACGATTTCCAAAAGCTTGAAGAACATTTTTTGAGAATGTGAAAAAACAGTTTTCCTTTTAAAAGTACACCAGGCTGTTGTTAACCCAAAAATTTTTTAAAATATATAATGATTTCCTTTCAATTATTTCGAGTACTCATAATTTCGAAAAAACAACACAATAAAGAAGTGTCTCCACTCTCATGTGAGAAAAATATTTTAGGTTATCTGATTGCCCTATGTGTGCACATTCACTACCAATTTGTAAATTTCCTAATAGACTTGGAGAAAAGTGTTTGAAAATGCGGGAAAACAGTTTGTATTATTAAAAAAATAGCAAACTATTTAAGAATAATCAAAGAACGAAACTGTTTTGGCATTGTGGATAAAAAATTTGAAGCTAGCTCAATTTTCATTATTAACATGTATTTTATTTATATAACAAGTCTAACATTAATTTAATAATGTGTAAGACAGTTTCTCAAAAATCCAAACAAAGGCAGGTTTTCTAATGTATGCAAGTCAAGTACCTTGAAAAATGACTATCAGTGCGGATTCTGGCGCAATGATTCTGTTTGCAGTATTTTTTTTAATTTTTCAGTTTTCCAATATTAAATTTACACTTAACATTATACGTATTGAAAATACCAAACAGCAAAAACATATTTGAAAATATTCACTTTGAATAATTGAAGTTCTCTCTCACATATAAAATTCAGCAACAATTGCCATGAACCAAAATATTGCTCATTTCAACAAAGTAAAAAGTTTGTTCCGAAAGATACTGTTCACCTTCTTCAAATCTGAGGAAATTAAGCACATTTCTTGATGTGGTCATGATAAAAGACTAGTTTTTACAAAAATCATATATAACACTTAAATTTTGGCAAGAACTGTTCAGTTTTTTTGTGTTTTCTACTTTTGCTGAAATAAATGAAATTTCAGTTTGTGGCCAATAGCTTTTACTTTATTGAAAGTGGAATAATTTAATCATGCTTATTTATACTAAGTATGAAATTCCATCAAATTATTGCTGTGAAATCTCGTTTATGAATTACTAACATAATAATTTGGAAGTTTTTTTTGAAAAGTACAGTAATTATAATAATAATTACTCTTACAATGTACTAAAAGGACAACAAAATTAAAAATACAGGTAATAATTTAATCTATCATATGCAAAAATTTTGCTTTCAAAAAAACAGTGGAGTTTAGCTCCTTAGGTTTGACGCCACTGGAATGACATCTGTATTTTTAAAGTTCTTAAATGGATATTTCAGATAACCAAAGTCTTGGTTATATCACGAAAAACTAGAGCCTACAGCGTAGCACATGTTTATTGTATTCAAAGCAAATATTAATTGTAAAAATATAACCTATTACAATGATCATTTAAGCAGTAATATTATCTTGAATTTTGTCACTAAAACATACATGAGTTGTATAAACAGAGAAACACATCAAATCTCATTGAATATTTGGGACAAAAAATTTCACCTGGAATTTTGAAATACTAATAACTACAAAACAGATGAATCATTTTTTACCTGTCAAATTCCATGTTTTTGAGTTTTTATGACGACATTTAGTTGAGCCCTAGCCATAAAAAAATACTTATGAACTCTGCTTGTGTAACTTTCTGTAGAATTTTAATGCTTTACATGCAATCTTTACTTAATGATTAATTTCTAATTATTGACAATTCAATTCAAATTGTTCAAGCACTTGGTGATTGGATCTCAGGCTCAAGCTTGCGAACATCAACATTTAGATAGGTTCGTGATGAACATGCAACGTTTATACATGCAAATATTTCAGAATTCTAATATTTTATGAAATTTACAATAAATTGTTAAGTATTAACAAAAGATTAGCATAAAACAGTATAGGTTTCTAAATAGTCTTATTTTATAAAAATTATTTTGTCATAAAGATTAATATATAATTTTAGTGGTTTAATGAAAGTTACACTTGGCTGGGCTGCTACTTTGTAGAACTGCAACCGGTTTTTTGGTCAATTGAATTTCCAGATCACATTTATTTAATAAGCAAATAAATTAATTGAATTCAAGACATAAATACTTTTTTAGTTTTGAATTTGTAATTATTTCTCCATCATATATCATCATTGATTTCTGTTCACATATAATGTATATAGTGTACATACAAAAGTATTAGATAATCTGCATGTTTTACTATTGTAGAGTAAGCCAACTAGTATGGATTTATGATATTATTTTGAAACTTTATTATCAAAATGGCAAAAGCTTAAGTGCAACCTTATAAAAATTTCAAACACAAAATAATTTCCACACAACTTTTTTTCAAACATTTTATTACAAATATTTTCAAGTGATTTGAAGAAACAAGAAGTGTTGCTTCTCATTCTTTTAAAAAGTGACCATAACATTCTTATTAAATGTCACTGCCCAATCGACTCCACTTTAATCAGAACTGATGTGGTATTTTTTCA
>CABFPE010000003.1:2849710-2866151 GCA_900660155.1 Hofstenia miamia | reverse complement strand
TGGCAAAAGCTTAAGTGCAACCTTATAAAAATTTCAAACACAAAATAATTTCCACACAACTTTTTTTCAAACATTTTATTACAAATATTTTCAAGTGATTTGAAGAAACAAGAAGTGTTGCTTCTCATTCTTTTAAAAAGTGACCATAACATTCTTATTAAATGTCACTGCCCAATCGACTCCACTTTAATCAGAACTGATGTGGTATTTTTTCAGCAAAGTATGCAGAAACTATCCCCAACCATTGTTCATTAAGAAGGCGCTTGCCCAGTAAAGTTTTAAGGAATTCATAACTTATAATTTTGATCATCAGCTTATCAGAAGGGGTCTTGCAAGATCTCCAGATCTGCCTAATCTAAATTATTGGTTGTAGCCACTTTTAAAAGATGAAATTTACCATTAAGGCAAACCAAATGATATTGATCTGATTAAAGCACTCATCAATGCAAAAAATATACATGATCAAATGGCAGCTGAATTCAACATTTTGTACCAGAACTCTTTAGTGTTTCTCAATGTGAATGGAGAGCATTTCAAATATATATTATTATTTACTTTCACTTGTTAAAAATATATGTTGTATATACTTTTTTCATTTACCTACTATCAAATATATCATTTTAAGTAAATAACGACCTTTTGACTCACCTGCTGGTATAAAGAAGGGAATGGCAAAAAGTTAAATTCGATGGTAGTCATAAAATTTTTTATCAAAAATTGAAATCTCATTCTTGGGAAAGGCAAGATATCAGTGTTAGTTGCAACCCAGGTTGCGTGCCGGATGGGAGAGCAAGACTTCAATATTAAATGTTTGCAATATGACAACTTGGAATAGTTCGGTTAGAGGTCTAGTATATGATATTTTGGAAAACTTAGGAAATTACGTTAACGACACTTAATGAAGAAGTGAGGTGGCCATTAAGAGTGCATTTACAATAAAATACTAATTCAAAATATTGTCATAAATAACTACATAAAAAACTAGCTCTTTATATATTTTGTCAAAAAATTCGTGCATAACAAATTTGTATATTAGGGCAAGGGTTTATTTTAATCATTACAATGTATGATTATAAAATTTTAATCCTTTCCATATTTATGTTAGATAGTTCAGTTCAGGTCGAACTAAATTGGAATTTAATAAAAATTTATTATTAAAAAATTTTTTTGATTTTTCCAGCTAGAATTTAGTCGATGGTTCATTTATACGCATTTTGAAAAAAGTGGAGATTTCGAAAAAATATCAGCACCATCCACTTAAATCATTTGATAACGGGGTAATTAACGGTTAAATTATGCAAACGGAAGATGAGGAGGCGCCAACTGTAGACTAAAACTGCGTCTTAGCACCCGAGTCTCTGCAAATTTCTCTCTTCACAAAAACCGTACAAATGATTATACCATTATTGCAATATCAATATGGGTTAAATTAGTTTAAAATGAACGCAAAAATAAAATTTCAAAATATTTTAACAATGTATCCGCAATTCCAAATTTATCAACAATAAATATTTTTCTTAAAAATTAATCTTTCATATTTGATTGTTGTATTTTTTTTGATTGTTATATTTTTTATTTCAAAAAACATCTGGTCAAGTCCAGTCGGGTCACTTATTTCGTTATTTTACCTGGTCTCATTGTGTGAAAGTCTCCTTGCGTTAGAGAGGTGCGTGTTCGGCTTTATCATTTTTTAGGCTACTATGGATGGTAAATTCCAATGGGTACCATTGCATGTAAATATGGCGCTTAATGAAAATAGCGATGACATAATAGAAAAATTCATGGTTGATTGCTGGGAAGTGGGCGAAATTTTAAGGCTACTGGTCTAAATTCCAAACGAATATATAGCTTCTATTTTTAAACACAAGATGTCGATGCCCGTTTTATGTAAAATTACTACATGTTAACTTCTTTAATAACAATTGGAATAAAGCTTATGAACTATGAATGGAAAGAATGGAAGCATTTTGGGAAAATTTTTACCGTTTAGTATTGAAATCAGTTGTTATTAGTCCTTTAAAATACTTGTTATGAAAAAGTCACTAACATTGTCACTTGGAATCTATGTGTATAATCGTGTAACTAAAAAGCCTAAGGATTCTATTCAGTCGAAATCTTGCCTTTCTGTTGATTTTGAAATTAATTAATAAATTAAGAGTTTACTAAAAATTTTTCGCATCATTATCAACACAGATTTCCTAGAGTGTAGATACTTGCTCGTAGATATCATGCTTTTTCAGCATTACAAAACAATAATGAGCTAGTCTTTAGGTACACCAAGCATACTATTACATGTAGACAAACAGCATTTTTACCAGAACAAATCAGTTAAGTGTTATTTATAAAAGATAAATATTGATAAATATTTCTCCATTTGCTTGTAAATTTTTTGTACTTTGTATTACTATAATTTGCATTATTTTCATTGATTTTGCTATAATTTGTTTTACTTCCTAAAGACATGAATAATTTACTTCTGCTGGTAACGCCGGGTACGAGTCCGACTTTTACGGGTATGGGTAAAGCTTTGGTTGGGACTTGGGTACAGAGCGTTCAATGGAAAGACAGTCCTAACCTTAACCCTACCCACACAAAACTACCTTGCATCGCGAATTCTGACACGGTAGCAAATTCGTTTTTTACATTAAATCTGTTTTTGACACTGAAGAAAAGTGGGATTGTAAAACATGCAGCAATATTAACTTCAATATTAAAAAAATACCTTTGAAATTTATACACTGTCATGATCTCTGTGATAAGTAGTGATTATAATTAGCATTTAAATATTTGAAATATGATCAAATTCCAGCACATCAAAGAGAAGATAACAACTTGAAGATGAAAGCAATATTTATAGATGCATATTTACCTTAGTATTCTGGTCGAAGTAATAAAAATTCGATGATGTCGCAAAAAAGTAAACAAAAATGTAACATTTACGATAAGAAAATTATTCATTAGTAAGAAATTTATTACGTCATCAAGAATAAATATCAAATTCCTTTATAATTCAAGTAGAAATCAATGATGACATACTTAATGAATAAACTTTGCAATAGAACTTTCTTCTAAGATCATTACGAAAGCTTAATTGTGGCTATGATCTATATTGTTGTATGCATTCTATTCTTTGAAAATTGAGGTCTAAGAAACGTTTGCGTGTGAATTTTAAGTTCCTTTATTAAGGTAGAGTTTGAGCTTAACCAACATTTCAATTGTTGTTGGTCACGGCTATGGGTTAGGACTGTGCGGGTAGGGTATATCTGATACCCGTACCTGGAGAAGATGTACCTTACACGTCAGTATTCCCGCAGTTTGCAAATGACTCTTGCTAATGCTATGCTCGTTAGTGATATCCGGGAATGGATGCTACTCATGGGTACTTGTTACACACAATTATTAACGTGTGGAGGTGAAAAGAGTAAGCTTATTTCCATTCCACACTATGTGGATATGATCTTTTCAAAACAAAAATTTTGAAAAAATTAAAATGTAATAATTTGAATTCTGATCGAAAATTTTTTTGAAACTCTTAAATTATTTGATAGCAAAGAATATATCATTTTTGAGTGCGGATAGAATATTTCGGGTATAGGTGGCTACGGTGTAAGAAAGTTTCTTTGACGGGCTGTGTTACATTAAGAAACTCTATCCGCATTGCACTAATACCTATACCCGAATATAGATGTCATAACTAAATTCAAACGGACTTATATACAGCAAAATATATTTTGATTCAACCTTCAATTTTCGAATATTCTCGCACTAGATTTAAAGAAAAAATATCAAAATTTCATGTTGTTTGGGGAAAATTCTATTATAAATATAAATAAACGATAATTTTAAATGCATTGAAAAACTTTACT
Organism: Hofstenia miamia; assembly: GCA_900660155.1. Lineage (NCBI taxonomy): Eukaryota > Metazoa > Xenacoelomorpha > Acoela > Hofsteniidae > Hofstenia > Hofstenia miamia. The sequence goes on along the minus strand of CABFPE010000003.1, from coordinate 2,862,285 downwards.
TCAGTCTTCTTTTATTGACTATCTCATTATAACAAATAGCTTTCTTAAAAGTGAATAATTTTACAATATATTATTTCTGCATATAACCTATATTTTACCCGTAATAAATTGTACTCGCAAATTGCGCGTTTCTATCGTTGGCCAAGGTGGCCTTGATCCACCTTAAAAATATTTTAAATAATATGGCTAATTGTAGTTATAATTAAGGAAGCAGAGCATTTATCACATTATTTTAGAAATTAGGTAACTAATTTATCTAAAATTCAACAAATATTAACAAAAAAACCATTATTACAGCAGTATGTACAATTTGTAAGGCAATTTATCCAATCAGAATAGTTAATCAGAAGGCTGACGAAAATGCTTTTGTCCACCTTTCTTTTAGACAATACGTATGCTGTATTATAAACCAACAGCCAATCAAAAATTGAGCATCTTTGCAAGATGAATTAAAATGAAGGGGTATACCTTGCGAGAAACAGGTGTTCGGACTTAAGGCGAAACAAACTATTGTGCCTCTAAAATCACAAACCGTTGTGTTCAAACATTTTAATTAAAAATGTGATTTTTGCAAACACATTAAATTTTTCCGAAATCTAGTGTTCAATAAGAAAGTTTATGGCATCAACAACTAGGCTCAACTACTTTGTTTTCTGTCAATAAAACACCCAAAACCCTTCCGGTCCCACCGTGTGCAAAGTCAGAAGTGTCCGTGCCAGGTGCAAAGGCAAGGCTCACCCGGGCAGATTCTTGCAGTGGCCCTAACTAAGGATGAAAATTAAAGGGAAGACAATTCTCTAACGCATGGGATGGCAGATTTGAGATATTTTTATAATTTAGTCAGTTATAAACAGATTTTTAAGCTCAGCTTGCTCGGCTCACTTTAACTATGTTCATCTCGGCTCGGCATTTATAACCTTTCAATGAGGCTTGTCTTAACACAATAATTTACATAGCTGTTCTTATTATTTGATAAACATTTTAAAATAAGACTATGAGTAAGGTATATTGAATGAAAAAACAAGAAAAATCTGCATAATCAGATTAAGAAACAAAACTATAAATTTGATTGTTTTAAAACAAGGCTCGTTTTGGGCTCTTTTGTATATCTAATACAGTGCTCAAGCTCGGCTCGTCAGAAGCTCGATTCGTTGACAGTCTTGTTATGAGTATTCAGAATTTTTTTACTGAAGTAATCACAAATTGTAAGAAATGCATGGATTTTTAGATTAAAGCAATAGTGAAAATTACCCACATGTAACAATATTGAATTGGGTTGTTATCAAATTAATTCATGTATCAATATAATATTTGTTGGAAATGAAAAACGGAAGAATATAATCATTCTACATTTAGTCTGGTCCATCTTACACATAATGCAATGCGTAACCACTTTCTCTGGCTTGGACTTGGCTAATATTTTATCATTACTTGAGATTTATTGAAAATTCGCAACATAAATTGATCTTCGGTCTACCTCATTTCCAAAGGCTACCGGATAGATCGAAGTCGATTCAACTCTTGTTTATCTTTATGGAATTTAATGCCTTAATTTACACTGAGCAGTTCCATTTTCTAAACTGTTTTTGAATTATTTAATAATGTTGATATTCCAAGGATGGACTCGGATTACTTATATTTGCGTGGATGTCCGCGCTCCACGTGGATTAGAAAAATTAAAAATGCTGATGATAATTTTATGAATCCAATTTGCTTTGAAGTCGATTTAAGAACAAAAACTAAATGTTTTTAAATAAGCTAGATTTTATATACTTGTCAATTTTGGCAGTACCTATGTAAGTGAAAAAATATACGAGAAATTCTTTTGCTTTATGTTAGCTTGAACCATTATAATTAAAAATCATTAAAAATTTTTACTTCCAAATGCGGATATTTGAGGATGCAAATTTCTTTGAGCGCGGATGAGGATGGATGCGGATGTGAATTTTGAAGCTTGTGCTTAATGCAGATGGATTTGAATGAAATTTTAAGTCTTTTGTCCATCCTTCAATATTTTCCTTCGCTTAAGAAAATTTTAGGACTAAATATTTTTTCTAGAATACTGCAATCAACTAAATTACACATTCATTATTAAATAAAAGTTTTATTCAACGTGTGCATGGCGAGAAAAATGGTTGTTTTATGAATAGCTGAAGTGTAGAAGAATAGCCTCAAAGAGATGTACTATCAGCTATATACAGAAATCAATTTTCCTCTAAAGCCGTAAAAAAATTAGTAGAATGGCTAGATGGAAATCCCAATGGCATACACTGAGGTTCTCGTAACACAACTATAATATTAGTAAAGAATGCACATTATTGTACGCCATCTAACGACAAAATATTTTCGACCAAATGGAGCAAATGAATTTTTTCACAATGTTCATGACTATTTTGAATTCTAGGCCTTTGGCAAACCGTTGGATTTCATGACAATTTTCTGTTAAAAGAATTATGGTGTGTTCTTTGTAACAAATATTTATTAAGCATGCAACACTATCATTCAATAACTTTTAGTGAAAAAAACCCAATATAGCGATCAGAACATAGTTCAGGAGAGAAAATGCAATACGAGGAATTTATATAATATAAGCTTTGTGTGAACACATTTTCTCCATCCATAATTATTCATCAAAAACCCAATGTTCAAATGGTAAAAAACGTAAAAACACTATTTCACTACAAAAGCAATTATGCATAAATGGTAAAACATGGATTACAAATCCTACTCAATGGGTAATAGCACCAAGCAAGGCAATCTTTAGTTTGCCTTGGCTCCTAGGGATGAAATTGTTATTCAGAATTGTATTAACCCATCTTGAACTTGTTGAATTTTCTCTTCAATCTAAATATTTACCCGAGGAGACATAATATTACCACAGATCTAGAAATTTAATCAATGAACTTTTATTATTTAAGGGCAGCACGTAATGGAAACGCAAAAAGATTACGATAATCGTTCCCATAAATTTTAGAATTGTAAATTTTATACTCTGAGTATTACAAAAGTGTTCAGTGTCACCACTATTCAACCCTTGGAATGCAAGTAAAAAAATATATTTGATCTCTGAAAAATTGTCATAGACAACTATATGGCTAAAGCAAGACACCACATTAATTCCTTGTTTGATCTTAATGTCCATTTCAACCTGTTTATTGGGGTTCTTAAAACTCAATTTTATTCAAACTCGGTTAGTTCATGCTCCTCAAAAGCTTGCGGGCATTTTTATGGTCGATTTCTTGTGCAAATTCAGCTAATCGGAAACAAAATGCAAATTCAGTATTGTAATATTTGTAATTAAAAAATTTATTTTCAATCAATTTTTGTATTAAGCTTTCAAATATTTTTCACATACATTCTTACGCTCATCTGTGTTTTTGCCTTTTCATCAGTATTGATGGTCCCAAGTGACCGCTTTCTACAAACTTGTGTGCACTAGGAAATTTTTGATTGAAAAACATATGTGATAACTAAAGAAAATTTGAACATATAGAGATACTTCATTTTGAATGCACAACTCTCACCCACAGGCAGGAGTGTACAAAGGATTTCCGGACTGAGCGGAGACCAGTCTTAATAAAGTAAGTGACCTAAGCGGAATACGAAAAGCTACATTTTCGAAAATATTGGATAAATAGAGCCTATAAAATAAATTTTATGACCTTAGGTTTTAAAATTTCGCAATCTTTTACCGAAACCTTCTTATTCAACCAATAGTAATCCATTTTGAAAACCTGACGAAAGATATTCCACCGTGCCCCCCTTGCGTACTCTACTGCTCACAGGCAATCCAGATTCGCAGATGTGCGTTGTGGGTCCTAAAATATTACTCCACGACAAGCCTGCTACCAAAAGCGTTCTCTCTTCTGTCCTGCTTCACCTAAAAAACAAATAAATACTCCAGTTATGTACATACTGTATATATGTTATTGATTTATAATTCAGAATTTTTGAATTTTCAATTAAGTCAAAGTAATTTGATAGATCGTACTTAGATAGAAGAATGTAAGAAAATGAGATTTTTATTCTTGTAAGGCAGATTGCTAAAATTTTGTTTAATTTGATAACGATAGCTCATTCCCTGTTTGAAAAGATTAAAAAACCAACAGATACTTGAGCGAGTCCAAATGTTTTGAACAGCGGAACTGTCGAAGCGATCTGATACTTTCACTTTTTTCTAGAAATGCAATTCAAAAATATCACAAAACTATTAAATAATTGCCAATGTATGAACTTGAACATTCATCATAGTCGTATGAATAAACGATATTAGAAGACAGGGAAATCAGTATGTGATCTTTATTAAGGAACATCTGAATGATTTTCTTTGCATAAAATACAGGACAAATTTTCGAATTTGTAATTCTTTGTTATATGTTTTTATGGTTCTCTGCAGTTGTACTTCTCGTGTTCTTAGGAATGGTAACATTCAGTATATATTTGTTTTTTCTTGGTTATTTGTAGCATTTAATGGTTGTTTCTTGGATGAAAATTTTCTATCAATGATCTTACGAATTAATTAACTAGAAGACATTTAGAAATTCGGGCAAGAGAACATATAAGAGGACATCTACAATCAGAAATATATATTCATGGATGTGCACGCAAGCTAAAAAATTTTAACATACTAGTAAAACATCGTGAAACTAAGATAGCAGAAGCCATAAGTATTAAATCAATCAAGAAAACCTTAATAAATAAACAAAGACATCAATCAAATTTAAACATTTATTAAAGATCGAAAACATTTAATGAAAAAAATTCGGGAATATTTCTACAAATGCTTGAAGATGACAATAATATTTGTCGCGATAAAGACAATAAAAGTTTTCATAAAAATATATATATATATAGAAAGAGAGAGAGAGGGTTTGCCAAAAGTACCGCAAAATATAAATGAGCTATAATTAGGATGGAGTCTCAGGGGCACTAATATCCTTATATATATTTAATATCCACACTCCCCAATGGATTTTAACCAATCACATTTCGCTAGTATTTAAATTCAACTCAATTAGTCTACATTGCCTCGATTTTTAACATATTTACAAGCTTACATAACTTCCAAATCACGTGACAATCGTCACATATGATTTCACTCAGAAATATACAAAAACAGTTATATTTGAAGTAATTGTTTTATCAAGATCAGAAAAATGCTCTAATTCGATGATCTGGAAAATTCTGCTCCGCTACACAAGCATTTGCTTTTACAAATAACAATGAACGTTGCTTGGAACGTATCAATTCAGTGCTGCAAATATATTATTTACGCTCACATTATTTGATTAGAATCTCGCTAAACTGCAGAAGAATTTGTTATACATTTTGATGGTTCTCAACTATGTGCAAAATTGTCGACGTTATGATATTAGATTCAGGACATATTTTCGTTTTTTTGCAAAATTCGTTTAAATATTTATTGATTTACACGTTTTATTAGGAATTTTGCGTAAATTGATCTGCAAACTAAAATAATGGAATTTAACCGAATGCACCTAGTCCTTTGATCATGACCATGGGTTTTTAGAAACATGTAATTTAAAAATATGTGCACTATTATAAATGCACTTATTTAGTGCATCACCTACAAGTATTTTAAATAGACAAAATAGATAAAATTTGCAGTCTTTTCCTTTTTTTCAACATGGCTCATTTAAAGCCAATTATCTAACAATAGTTATTATAAATTTGAATGCACACATGTTTCATAAGTCTTCAAATGATTAAAATGTCATGAAGAGAAACAATTACATTTCCCATAGATGTATATCTAGGACCAGGACATGTTTCTTTTGAAATATTCTTTCTGATACTTTATTTCAGAAACCCTTGTAGTTAACTTTCGGAGATTTGGACAAACCAAAATTCCTCCTCTCTCGATGCTTTGGGATTTTCCTAGTGTGATAAAAAGTACATCCATAATACACAAACATAGATAATTGTTTTTGAAGTTGTTGCGCATGATTGATATTATTTTGAAATTAAATTAACGAGAATTGAATTAGAGAGTGACATTGGTTACCCAATTAAACCTGACCCGATTTCGGGTAGTCGGTTATCAAGTCATAGGGTCGGTTCGGATGTTATCCACCCCTTCATTGGAGAAAGATCTAAGACGTTAAGTAATAACAATTAATGGCTATGTTTACGCTATCAAAAAATGATCCAACTCGTGAGTATTATGAATAAAAATTTACGTTTAGGGTTGGGTTCGCGACTCTATCTTTCGATTGATACAAGTTCGAGGCCATGCTAATCGAATATTATCACTCCCGAATTCGAATTCAATCACAAATCCAAAATCACTATTAATATGGTTTCTGCATTTTTAACAAAAAAACCAAAAATCCCAGTGAAATTTAGGCAATGTGTAATGTTTTAGTAATTTTCTAGAAAAATACTTGAAATATTGCAGTAAGTAGTTTTTTGAAATTGGGACGTTCACTTAATTATTTTTCCAATTAATTGACATGAGTTCTCATATGTTTTTGTCCAAAAATAGATATTCTGTGATATGTGGTGACATCAATATGCCTAACGTTAATAGGGAGAGTTTTACTCCACCAAATACAGGCGATGAATGCATTTTAGAGGAATTAATAAATTTTAATTATGATCAATTAGTTGACTTCCCTACTCATATTAGTAGAAATTTACTTGATTTGATCTTCACAAATTCTAATAAATGAGAAATTTTAGATTACATTCTTCCAAATGAAAATTTCTCTGACCATGCTCTAATATCATTTTCGATTAAATTTGATCATTATGATGTATTTAATTTTGGCAATATAGAAAATAATAAGACTATTGAATTTAATCAGTACTCTTTTCATCAAGCACCAGAAGAACTTCATGAACTTTTAGGAAGATCCTTTTCTTTTATTAGTTTTGATGTCATAGACGTACATATTGACGCTTATGTTAACTATTAGTATGAAAATCTCTTTACAATTATAAATAATTCTGTACCATTTAAAAAAGAAAACAATTACTACCAAAATATCTTAGTTCAGTTCTCATTCAATACACCGCCTTAATAAATTGAATGCGTATTTTTAGCCACTATTTATATCGTAAAGCTGTTAGGAAACTAATTGATTCCATAGAGTTAGATAAAGTTACTTTTATAAACAATTTTTCTCTTAAAACAAATTTGAAAGAATGTTACTCTCTTTTAAATGCACTTTCTCATTCTAGTTTTCTTAAAATAATGTCTTTTAACAATATGGATCTCACTGATTTGCACGATATATCTGATGCTTTTAATGACTATTTTTGCTAATATTATGAATATCTCATTTCCACCGTCGTTAGTCAACAATCTTGAAATAGAAATCGAAGATGTATTTGAAGTGATTTCCAATCTCTCAATAAAAGGATGTGGAAATGATAATATCCCTAATTGTTTCTTAAAGAAGTTTTCAACAGCTCTTGCACCACATATTTCACAACTATTTCGGAATATAATTATATCAGGTACATTTCCATACCTCTGGAAGCAAGCAATTACCCATCCAATCCAAAAGAAAGGATTAAGAAAAAAAATTATAAACTACAGACCAATAAGCATTTTACCAAAACTATCATTAATATTTGAAAAGATCATATTTAAGCGATTTTATCCTGTAGTTTGTAAAAATATTTCAAAATCATAGCATGGATTTATGAAGAATAGGTCTAACTGTTTTTTCAAATATTTATGACAAATTCGATGGTAATATAGATAGTTTTGTTCAATATTTAGACTTTTTAAAAGCCTTTGATAAGGTCTCACATAGAATTCTACTAGAAAAATTTAAAGACATTGGAGTTGGAGGTAATTTATTTAAACTAATCTGGTCTTATCTTACGGAAAGAACACAAAAAGTAATTTTCAATGACATACTATCAGATCAGGGCAACATACAAAACGGTGTTCTTCAAGGATTTGTTCTTGGTCCGTTATTTTTCTTAGTTTTTCTCAACGATTTGCCAAATTACTGTTTTGCTACAACTCCATTTTTGTTTGCTGACAATTTTACTCTACTTAGTAATGACCTTACTGATATATATGAAGATTTACTTACGATTAAACAATTGGTGCTTAGAAAATAATGCGAAATTCAATGAGGAAAAATCTCAGTTGCTAGCAGTCTCTAATAACATTAATCATGTGCTTCAACTTACCTCTAATACTACAATTAGAACACTAAGCTCAGTTAAAGATTTGGGTAATTTTAATTCTTAATTGGCCCACCCATGTTTATTCCAAATTAGAAACATGCAATCAAACATTTTTAAGTACTAAGAGAACGCTACCTTATAATACCATTGTGTGTGACAAAAGACATATATACATAACTGCAATAAGATCAATCCTTATGGTTGTCATTCTAGCAGAGGCGATATGTTTAGAATTGAAAACTTTCAAAAACGTTGTTCGAAATGGATTTTGAATATTTCAGACTACAGGAAAAGATTAATTGAACTGAATTTGTTGCCTCTATCAATTCAACTTCAACTCATTGATCTTTTTCAATATAATAGTACAATAACATTGATCTCAATGTCTTTGACTACGTGTACCTATAAATTCGGAAGCAAGGATTACGGCTCGACAATAAAACGCTTTTCAAGTGCAGAATTACAAGAAGAGTAAAACAGACCATTTCTTCTTTAGCCCTGTTATTAAATTAGCAAACTACATCCATTTAAATACAAATATTGATCTCTTTGATGCATTTTCAAAAGTTTAAAGGCAATTAAAATATCTAAACAACAATTTATTGATTTGTATGCATCTAATAATTTTTGTACACATTTTTAGTGTGTAATTGTACTATACGCAATTCTAAGAATTTAATTATATGAAATTTTGCGTTTGCTTTGTTTTTATTTTTTTTAAATAGTGTAATCTCTGCCTAATAAGCAATAAAATCTTTTTTTGTAATATTCTAAGTCGCCTGGTTATAACTGTTTTGCTACAATTGACATGGATAGAATGATAGTTGCCTTAAACTAAGTGTACTGGATATTCAGCATATAATGGCAGAAGTGTAATAAAAACATTTCCCCCTGTCTGATTTCACTAAATTTTTGGGAAACCTATGAATAGACATCAGAGTTGTTTGTTTCAAAACTTTAAATTCAAAAATGAAATCAGTAGTTATTTGGTTTAAGGAAGTCGAAATTGTTATATGAAATATTTTTATTGAAAACAATGCATTTGATTTATAGGATTATTTAAGCAAACCTTTATATTTCGTTCACTAATTCAAAACGTCAATTTCGATAAAGCATTCATTTAAATAATTTTCACTATCAGATTTATTCAATTTGAATATCTATGGAATAGGCAGTCTTGGAAAAATTTTTCAAAGGATTTTAACCAAATTTAGCATTTAGTAAAAAATATTTTTAGAGCATTATTATTTTGCAAAATTTAAAGTTCTTTATCAACCGATATATGTTTATTAGGCTTATCAGTAGGGTAAGACTCTAGCTCTAAACACCATTATAAAGTGTTCATATTGCTTTCCAAAATCAAAGGTGAAAAGACGCATCAATTATATATCATTGGACAGAGCCAACAACATTCACTTCAACTATGAAAACATAGTTGCTATTATTACTGCTTGCTTCTCAATCACAGAAATACTTTTTCTGCAGCAATTGTTCTTAAAAATTCGGATTTGTTAAATTAATAATCAACAGAATATAAAGGAAGATGGACAAAAATATTTTTGAGGAGAACGGTGAAGACTAATGTCACAATCTTGAATTGTATTTTTGTTGCAGATGTTCTACATAATATATTAGAACTATATATTTTTTTAATTAGTAGATTATATATATATATATATAAAATTTACCGGGGGTCCAGCTGAAAAAAGGCGCAAAATATATAGGCTAGTTACAAAATAATTAAACAATTTTTATCGAACAAATTTTTATTTTTTTAAACATGTGTGACTGTGAATGAGAAGTTAAACTTTTATGACTTTTGTATTTTTTATTTTTTAGAAAAAAGTCTACGATGATGCTTATTTAAATAACGTTCGGCAATGGTAGAAATGTCAATCACATCACGATGAATGTTCATTAGACACAACCCAGTCAATCGTTGTGTCGTCATCGAGTTTCTAAAATGATATTTAAGACGTAATGTTTAGATGCAAAAAGATTAAGTAGCCTACCTTAGGTATGTTTTAACTCGTCTGAATGTTGAGAACGATCTTTCAGCCTCGCATGTTGTAATTGGCAATGTGTATGCCAATCTGACCAATATTGCGATGTTTGGAAATGTATCTTCATCAACTGCGGATAAAATATCCATACAGTTCCGAGGTTGTTCATCTTGTTTTGACCAATAATCTTTCTAACGCGAGAGTTCCATCTAAAAAATAATTACAAACAAGTTAATTAAAACTGAAAATTACGGAAATTGCATATTTTTAATACATATGCATCATATCTACATACCTTGGGTAACTGTGGAGATGGCAAATCTTCCCAAAATAACAAATCAGCAACACAAGAGTCCACATCTGACCTTTGAGTTATCACTGAAGGTAGAGTTGTCATGACTTTCATCGAAGGAGAGCTTTCGTCGGCAAATCTCGTCTTCATTTCAGACAAAATATGGTCGATCAACGGTATTGGGACATTTCTCTTGTAATGTGATTCTGGCGACCAATCGTTTACAGCATTTGACCTAAATAAACATTTAGATACAATAGGTAGGTAAAAATAGGATATGTGCATATATTGATTACATTAAAAGTAGATAATTATAAAATCAAATCAAACTTCCATGCAACTTTTGAATTTTTTCAAATTGTCACGAGAAAATTATTGTTTTAAAACATTTTTGAAAATTTATAAAAAAGTTTCATATATTTATTTTCTGTTATTCTTCTTACCTGCGATTTTGTCTCCCAGAAATTCTTGGTATACCAGGAGAAGAATCCACAACTTCGCCAATTCAAGGCTTGCTGGTACCATGAAGAAAAGTGAGTATCAATTGATCCTCGGATTTCTTGTATTTCGTCTATGGTTGCAGTGACGACTACCATTGCAAAGAAGATGTGATCTTTCTGTTGAAGCTTAGCTGCTAATCCTTAAAGACCTTTACCGTTGAGCAAGTTCATGAGAATAATAAAAGAGCACACCGTATTAAAATTAGTAAAAATACTACTTAAACCGGCTGCTTTGTCCCTTGAATCTTTGTCCTCATTTCCTATTGGATCTGTCACTTCATCAGCAATGATGGAGAAGAAAAATGGAGGAGACATGTCATTTCGTTTATTAACTCATTTTGGACTTTTCAAGATGTATACATGCTTTTCTTATGACCTTCTCTGTTAAACATATGCTTTCTCAAATGTTCGTCATACCTATTCAACAGCTTCAACAGTTCAAGGAAGTTTCCATTATTCATGCTGTTATTGGAAATCTGATTTTCACGATGTCCTCTTAGAGCCAAATTTGTCTTCCACAGTGGATAACACATTCAATTATACTCAATAGGATAACCTACTTCTCCTTGAACAGCTTCTCAGATAGCTGATTAATTTGAGCATCAACGTTTTTGAATGGCTTTTTATAGATCTTAATAAATTCTACTGTTGACTTGCAAGCAAATTTGTGGTATTTTGTTTCAGAATGCTTTTTCATATCAGCAATAGCATCTTTTGAATAATTAAAAGGCTGTGTAACAAATCTACATGCATTTGATTTTGCAGAACTTGCAGCGGACTGTCCAAAAAGTGGATGCAGTAACCTCCTTGAGAATGCGGACTATAGACTAACCAATTATTTGAATCCAACCAAGATTGTTGAAATTTCAGGGTAACACTTTTTTTGTCTTTTCCCCTGATCACAGTTTTCTGAAAAACACTCTCAACGTCTGAAAGTTTTAGTTTATCTGTAAGCAGATTAAACTTCTGATTATCATTTAGCAAATGAAGATCATTTTTCTCTTGCAAGAGTAATTTAGTACAAAGATCGGCAAGAGGATAATTAAACTAAGCTTCGAGAATGTGAAACAAAAATTATATATTAACATTTGAATAGTTTGTCACTAGAAAGTTTTGGGCAAAGCCGATGTGAAACATCACAGCCATTGAATTTAAGTAAACGATAAGCAATGCCATTGGAATCAGCTTTCGGAAGAACCGGACATATGATTTGCACGGCCGACGCACTTGTACGCCCGCAGGCCTACCTCCGGCTCTTCCTCTTAACGAAACAAATTTAGCTAGACATAGTGGTCTAAGATATTACGAGAGAAAACAAGTGAGCAACCGATTGTTGTGAAACAAAGAAGTTTTATTGTTAATGTGTAACAAAATTCCCTAGGATTTAACAATAATTAATAATTGTAAATATTAACAGGTACTGCTGTGGCAGAAGCCACCTGGTTCGAATTTACAAATTTAAATAATAAAAATTGCGGCACTTAAACTGCGAAAGAATTTTCGCCCCACTGTCCATTGTCGCTAATTGCAGAGAAGGGACTGACTGCCGCTAATATATATATATATATATTATATATATATATTATATATATATATATATATATATATATA
>CABFPE010000003.1:2839116-2849477 GCA_900660155.1 Hofstenia miamia | reverse complement strand
TATATATATATATATATATATATATATAGGCTTGGCAACTAAGTTTTGACCAATGGAAAACTACCTATTTTACATTAGATACTTTGCGAACTAGATACCAGCATTATAGCGAGCATTACTAAACCTGTTTTAGAATGATGCGATATTTTCTTACATGTCGCAATGTGTTAATTATTGAAATCACAAATTATTGTCAGATATCTAATATCAATGTTAATTTGATTGCTATTGTGTATAGTAGAGAAAACAGAGTCAGCTGTTACAATATTTAAATTTGAATTTGCAAAACGTGACAGAACCTATGAAGTAAGTTTGTTCAGTCAGCATCATTCTACCGTCATCTGCTCCGAGTTCTACAACGATGGACTTTGATAGGGAAGATATTCGCAAACGGATCTATTTTTTCTGGAAGTCTGGCTTAAGTCCACCCGATATTTGTAAAAAGATCAACAACGCATGTTGTCCAGGAACAGTGTCGGTCTCAATATTTCAGATACATCATATATGGAAGTCTTGAAATAACATTCACCTTTGCAAAAATGGCTTCTTTCAAATATTTTCAATATTGATAGTTGTGTCACACTAAATCATGCTTATGTGAGCAGTAGCATCTTGTGTTTTGAGGCTGGGCTGTTGAGTAACATTGCTATTGAAAAGCTAAGGTCATTCCCAGTGTCCTTTAGTTTCTGTGCATCATGTTTATCCATTTTGTCAGACCATTTGGTTTTGATATCAAGCTAAAATATATAGTAGCTAAAGTCATATTTGCTGTGCAGCAGTCCATTTTTTGCTTAACCCTTTTGAGTTGAACAGGAACTATAGTTCCTGCTAATGTTTACATGAGCCTAATGGGAACCATTAATCCTTATATCCCATTCAAATACATCCTATTAGTCATTTTCGAGACTGAGGCAATTTCTAGAGTCAGTTCCATAGTCATGACATCATTATTTGTTTATTTATCCCATTTGGTAAGCACTTATTCATTTTTGCTCTATGTATTTTGCTTATATTTACACAAATAATAAGTAAAATCAGAATTGTTTTTGTTTCTTTCATAATATAAAAATTCATAATTCATAATGTAATAAAAATAAAATCATACTAGTTCTCCTTTTTCCTGTTTTATATATATATTCTAATTGAAAATGCCTACTGGGACGTAAATACCCAAGTGAAAGGTCTAATGAGATACATAGGTCCCACCATTATCATGAAAGAAGCTTTTTATAAAATCATAAAAAATTCATCTGAGGTTTTAAATATAGCCTACTAAATATGCATCATAAAGTTTTTATAATAAAAATTAAATTACCTAGGTTCAGACTTGAAAGGGTTAAGGAGAAAGAGAGTTTTGCAAAATAGTGTTTCTTACCACCATACTTTCTGCATATAAACATTTGAGCAGGGTAATCAGTACAGTATTAGCATCTTGGCATCTGCTAGCACTCTATCTTCAACATTGTTTTTTGCAGCACTCACATTTTTGCATATTATTGAAATTGCTATGTCATTGATTAGTGCATCTTGGAAACTTTCAGATGAATATGTGCATACCACACTCTCACTAGACTGTTGGTATGTGCTATCACTTCAAAAAAATTTTTTCATTTTGGATTATTTTACAAATATTTCCTTAAATTCATAATATTGGTGCATGGTTTAACATAGTTAATTCACAAATGTCAAAGGATGAAAGTCATATTTACATCCATCAAGTATTTCAAACTGATAACACTTGCACAATTTTTCAACTATAATCAAAGTATGTTAACCATTGGACAAAAATTTTTATCAAATGAAAATATAGCAATGTGCAAAATGCAATACCTACTATGTAAAGGCTTGCTGCCTAACAGCACTTTCTTTTGAAACTTCTTATAAGATTCTATCAAGCTTTTCTGAGATTCCTTTCAGAACTTTTAGTAGAATTCTAACTTAACAAATAGTGTCTTATATTTAACTTACTCATTTTTACTCTTCAATTTATCATTTTATTAATTGCTTTATACTTTATTTTTGTTCTTGTAATGGCATCTGGTAATTTTCAGGTGTCTTACGTTTTTATTGATCAAAATTTATAATGATTTCATACTATTAGCACTCAGTATTTTTGAATTAAATATGTAGACTTGTAAAATCAACAAATATTATAATTTATACTATCTCAGTACTTATTTTGTATTGTTCTAGTATATTAATTATGCAAGCTCAATACTTTGAAAACATGAGAGAAAGTGCAAAGTCTGATTCTCAGATTGTCACATTTTGGAAATAGAGATATGGTGGTTTCCAAAATGTAATAACCTCCTTAAGAGTTTGTAATATGGTTAGGGATTGTTACTTCAAATAAGGCCAGCTTTCTTTTGAATTTTGTACATGAGTCTTTTTGCAGTTGTTGCTAAAGGTGTGGAAATACTATTTAGGATTTGTTTTTATTTACATGTTTTATTGAATTATCATTTGTATGTTCACTACATCTTCAATTTGTTGATAAGCAGTTAAAAGTTAGTGAACTAAACAGTAGCTTAATGTTGTTTGAATTATATAGCATAATTTTTGCTTAATTAGCTAAGTACAACAAAACATTGGTTCTTGACTATAATTCATTCCAGAACACTGTAGAATTAGTGATTTGTTTGAATAAATAAACTTTTTTTCCGTTTACAAATTATCATTTTTATTTGTTCCAACACCCTGGATAATTACTATTTTTAGCATTTTATACATTATTTTATGCAAGAATTTATAATTATGAAGTGTGCATGATTTCTTCATGATTATCACATCACTAATTATCTCAGGTGGTTAGACATGGAATTCAACCAAAATGTGACAGATCATTTTTTGACCAATCACTGGTCTAGCTAGAAATGTGTCATTTAGGCTGTTTACACCCTTAATTCATTTTGTTTGATAATCAATTTAGACATATTTGTCTTTTGATTGTATGCAACTAAACACATTTCCTACTTAAGTAAAATTTAAATTGTCATCAAAAAATTTGACCCCTCCATATTTTTTAGTATAGCTCAAAGACAGTTTTTTTAAATTAGCTATCCTTCAATGACTTTTTCTGTAAGTTGTGAAATACTGAAAATTTCAAAAATAAAAATTTTGTATGTGAATAAATGAAATGCATTGTTAGATTTTTCCAAATTCTTGGTCTCTCTTAAGAGTAAAATTAATTAGTGCTTAATGGTCACTAGCAGGAGTGACAAACCAACTGTTGTCATGCAAATTCTGGATCTACAGCAAAACAACTTTATCAAAATGCAATGAAATTTGAAAAATAATATGTGATTACTAATTATGCAAGACTTTCCTGAGCATCAACAAGCATAGAATAAGCTGTTTACAGAAGTACTAAGTACAATTTGATCATAAAATACATAAAAACAGTAAATATATAAGCAGGAAATCACAAGAAGGTGTGCATATTTAAAAAATTTCACAGGAATGTGAAACATCTAATAAATTTAGATTCCTGACATCAATGTTTATTATTATGTTATTGATAATCATCAGTATTTCAATAATCTAAGATTAATAGAAAACTACCTAAAATAGAAATGCAAAAATTTTTTGTTCATTCATATGTATTATTACAATTTTTCTAATTGTATAATGATTTTGTCATATTTGAATGAAGGAAAATAGAGGAAGTGCTGGAAAAGTACTAATCATTATATAAGACTTGCCTAAAATAATTATGAAAAGAGCACAAAATGGAAGAAATACTTTCCATGCTTAAACATTACACACATATAAAAAAATGTATTGTATGTTGAATTAAACTTTCTAAGCATGTTAATGTATGTAAATGGGTAAACAATGTTAGTTAATAGGGTATTATTCACCCACAAAAAATACAGACACATTTAGAATACAAATTGCTAAGAGAAATTTTGAGAAACAAACGTCATTTAATATAAATAATGAAAAACAAGATGTATAAAATCCCATAGCATAAATTCATTTTAAAGTGGAAATATAAAAAACATGCTCAGTTAACCATGAAATACTATAATATACATAACCAGTGAAAACAAAAGAGGGAAAAAGTATGTGACATACCCTGCTATTTGTGTGTAGATACATTTGAAATCACCAAACTGCCCTGCTTTTAACTATCTTTGACCCAGTGAGTATATTAGTTACAAATTTGATAAATTCTTTTATACCATGCAAAGCATCAATTGGTTCAGGCTAACCATGCTAATATTATTGAGGTGAAACCATTTCATTGATTCCATAGCAGTCTGCTAAAATTAATAGTAGTGAATGCTATTGTAAAATATAGAGTTCATACATGCCAATATGGAATGATCAACTGCATGGTTAGAGAGTAGATGCATATAAAGCTACACAATAAATATTTTGTGTTAATCATTAACAAAACATTTACAAAAATTTGAGAGCTAGAAACCAATAAAAAATTTTGATAATACATCAACAAATATTGGCAAATAAACCAAGAATGCATGACACTGTTTAAAGCAAAAATGTGTACAGTGGAAATAGAGAATACAAAAACGTAAATAGATGCATAAAGCAATACTGAATATAAATTTGTTTTAAAGCAAAAGCATGTATGATATAAAGATAGTTAATACAAAAATGTATATAGATGCATAAAGCAATACCCTTATTAAATTTGTCTTAAGACAAAAGCATGTAAGAAAAATAATACGAAAATGTATGTATAAAATAAAATATGGAAATAGTGTATGGCCTACCCTACTATTTTTGTGAAAATGCATTTAAAATTGTTAGCACAGTTCACTTTGTTGTTTAAGTAGCTTTGAGCCAGAGAGTTGATTACTCACAAATTTGATCTTTTAAAATTTAAATGAAAATGCACTCAAATTACCTACTCTAAAAACCATTACTGATTCCAATCTCTGGTGTGTCAAGACAATTAGTCAACAATTTGCTCTAGTCTTTTAATCTTTAGAAATGGTAATTCCACACGTCAGAAGCATTATGCCCAACACTGTGTGATGGGCTGACTCAACAATTCTCAAGGAGAATGCATCTCTTTTGATTTCCATCCCCTAAAATTAACTGATTCATTGCTACACATTACTGAGTGTTGAATAAAGACCCAGTTTTAAAATGCATATTCACTAAAATTCAACAGTAAGTATACCTATTTGAAGAAACAGTGTGGAATCAAAGAACCATTTTCACATCTGAGTATAAACATGAATAGATATGAATTCTCCAACACATACACATGTAAATTCATTATTCATAGATTGATTATGTAATGTCCAAATATCCACATCCTATAACAACACACCCAGCATTATTCATGATTTATTCACAGGATTGTGACTAATCAATTACCACCTGTCAATCAATCTTAACAAATGTGGAGAAAACTTTTTTAATGAAAGATTCCTTTAGCATCTCTCACAAAAGTTTTTTTTGATGAAATTACAAAGCAATTTCAACAAAAAGTGTTCATCACATTTATAGCTTCCATATGTATTGAATTTGAAAATAGCCATGTTTTGACTTTTAATTTTTACATTATCAGTGACATTGTTCATTTTAGAAAAGATATTTCTTTTGTATCACATTAGAGATGGACTAGAATCATTATTATTCTAGTGAAATATAATGAAGGTCTGTCAATATCTATTCATGTTTATGCTCAGATGTGAAAATGGTTCTTTGATTCCACACTGTTTCTTCAAATAGGTATACTTAATGTTGAATTTTAGTTAATATGCATTTTAAAACTGGGTCTTTATTCAACACTCAGTAATGTGTAGCAATGTTTGGGTGAATTTATGCACAGAGCACTTATTAAGTTTTCTATTTACAATCAATAAATTGTGATATAGCATCTTTAAATGCCTTAGATTTCAAATAAAGCTACACATGCAAACATTGGCATGCAATTGATCCTTGAATTTTGTTTTCATCATGTTTGTACTAGCTTGTAATAGTTATTGAAAAATCGTATTTTTACTCAATATTCAATTTAACATTTGATATTTGCATGGTATTATTAGCTGAATATGCATAAATTTTCAAGTCATGATAGAGTTTAAATGTTGTTAGGTGATATTTTATAGACAATGTTTTTCAAAATATTTACCTATAAATTATAAGTTTGTAATTTTCTCAAAATTCTTATCAATCTATTTACAGGCATTCTAACATATAGAAGATGGTCTCAACATGGAATTATGAGTAATTTGACAAATAGAATTCATATCTATAGATTGGGAAATAAGGTGTGTGTATTGGTATACCAGCTAAAAGAAGTGGTGAATAATGTGGAAAAGCATATTCTCATTTCTATGGCAATTAAACTATACAGTGGAAAGATGTCAAATATTAGATGGTGAACAATGACTTAGAGACATTGTGTTTTGGACTTGTGATTTCAAATGCATTTACACACAAATATCAGGGGCTGTCACATATTTTTTCCACCTTTCGTTTTTACTGGATACATACATTGATGTATTATTCTCTTTCCATCAGTCATGATTTTTTGCTTTAAATGAAATTGTATGTGTCATTGGTCTATTGAGTATTTTTTTTAATTACAATGTGTCCAATTTACATACTGAATTATTAACTGTTCTAGAACTCAAATTCTTTGTAAAATATCTTGCTTTGATTAATACAAAATATTTATCATATAACTTGGTTCAGGCATTTAAAATTTTTTAACTAACACCCTGACAGAAACTATGCATTAATTTTAGAAGATTGCTATGGAATCAATGAAATGGTTTAACCTCAATAATATTAGTGTGGTTGATACTTTGAATTGGTATAAAGAACTTTTCAAATTTGAAACTAATCAACTCACTGGGTCAAAGAAAATATATTTACTTTTATCATGTACTCTATTATCAAATTTTTTTATTTTGCTTTCTTAAGTGTATTATTACCTGCATTAGTGAAAAAGTGCTATCAGAACTTCAGATTGTCTCATTGGGACATGCTTCTGCCTCTCTCTTACTACTGCTAATATAAAACTGTATAAAAAATTTAAAATACTGGTAGCTATTATATTGACAGTTTAATTAATAAATATGAAAAAATAAAACATTTGAACACATCTTAAAATTTTGGGAAAATGTAGCAATTTTAACTGGTTGGTACTCTTTGCCAACAATAATAAACTTAGAACTGACAAACACTTTCTTAAAACCAACAATACAAATTTATTTAAAAAATTTGTTTAAAGTAGACAAGAAAGAGACATTATTTTAAATAAAAGTAAAAGGGACATAAAAATTAACTTTTATAATCCAAAGTATATTATTAAATAAAATTTATATGAGGGCTGGATGCTTAATTCTTCAAGTGAACAAATTAATACAACTAGTTTGATGTATATTTAGCTTAAATTAACTGTGTTTTTCTTTCTATAAACTAAAACTCTTTGAATTTGTTAGAAATGACTGAAGAGTTACATGCAATGAGTGTGTGTGTAAAAGAAACCATTCTGAAAACTGGGTGGAGATCAACAGTCTACCAGTGTGCAAATAGAACTAAAGTCAAGTGCAAGGCAAAAACCTATGTCTATAGAAAGGGGGAGGAGGAAATTGTTAAAGTAGGTTATTGCATAAATCTCATATAATATTCTAATAGGTGTCTCACTTTCACAAGCATTAGGAAGAAGCTGTCCATCAAAATGATTACTTAGACATTTTATGGTCTTTGCAAAAGAAAACTGATTCAAGCAGGCTTTATTTCAACCACAGAAGACTAGCAAATGATCTCTTCAGGTTACAATTTCTAAATATGATCACTTTAATAACACAAGGCAATAAAATGTGTGTATATATATATATATATATATATGTATATAATGATGACTGTGTATGTAAGAATCAGAAAGTCATCATGAAATCCTCTGCTAACTGTACAGGATGTGCAGACATTCCTAAAATCCAAACAAATCTAAACTGCAAATGTTGAACCAAGATGAGAATAAGATCAAAAAGATGATGATTAGAAATATTGTATTAGATCAATTAGATTAATTTAAATTAATTTTTATTATGCAACCAAGAAACAATATGTGTCAGAAATAAGAGATTAGTATCAGTTGATAATAATACTTTTTGCAAAACAAGGGGGCAAAGTTGCTTCCATTATTTTTATCAGTCATTTTGGCAGACAGAAGTTCAAATTTGAAATCAACAGGTACTTTTCCAAATTTGCTATAAATAGAAACTAAAACCTGTAAGCAATTGATAGAGAATTTTATTTGGAATTCTTATTTTGTTCTACTATTATGGTTTGATTATTTAATATGATGTCAAGCTAAACAAGTGGTGTTTAGTAGTGGTCAGGATCCATCATCAAGATCAATTCTAGGGTTTTGGTGCCCATAGGTTAGGTATAGGGGTTTTCTCTCATTTAGCTGACTAGCAATCATTCAGTACATGTATGAAAATAAGTACATTCAAAATAGAGTTGGATGACTGAAACCTAGGTAATATATTATTACTATTTCAGATCCAAATTTACGATTATAAAATGACTGATAAAGTGACTGAGCATGTATGAACTAATAAATGTAGGTTAGGAAGCTGCTAAGAAATTAAGTTAATTAATACAGCCAATATATTTTGGTAATGGCTACATGTAATATTTATTAAGCAGCTAGTAACAAGTCTGGTTGCACATTCATGAAACACTTTTACAAAATAGAGTCTAAGTCAAATTGTGTCTTGCTTTGAGTATGCACTGAGCTAGGATAGGGTACACATAAATTGTATCAATGAGCTGAGAAGTGGAACTCAACCAAATGGATCATCAATGAAGTGGTGAAAGTGGATGTGGAGATCACCTTCAGGCAGATGCCCACTATCAAACATTGAGGAGAATGCTGTGTGGCTTTGTCACCTAAATAGTGAATAGTTAATGCTAATCATGCTACAATGACAGAAATATCTAAACAGTATTCAATTAGTAAATCCCTACCTGCAAAGATACAACTGATGTTATAAAGTAACAAAAGATAAACAGTACTAATGCCTGGTAGAGGATGTTACAATGATAAGGATGATGATTTTTTGTAAAAATTGTAACTAACAATCAGTGCACATACCTGCTATTGACAAGGGAAATTCTGGTAGATAAATTGGCACTTTGTGAAAACTTGGCAATAGATTTCACATTCAATGTGCATTCAGGAGGGCATGATGTAAGCATTGTAGGAATATACAATCCCAGGAAAAAATTTCATCTATGTGCTGTTATTTTGTTATCCATTACTGAGAGCACAAAAGCATGGATGTCTATTCTGAAAATGCTAAAGGAATTTGTGTTTGATGTAAGTGATGTGATTCTTTTATATAGTGTCTTATAAGTTTAGTTGTCTGGAAATGTTATGGCACCAAGATATTTCATGGTGGATTGTACCAACTCAATTACCTGTGCAGTGTGATGTGTGTTTCCAGATACACATCAATCAGCTGCATCTACAAATTAAGCTTCATCTTTGTAGTGAAAACCATTGATGGAATTAATGTGTGAATAGTGAGCTCAATGTGAGGGAATTTGTAGCTACTTAAGAATTTAGTGCATTGATTGTTTTTGTTATTATGAAATTGTAAAGAGGATTGATTACAGCAATCTGGATGCTTTAGCTTATTATTGAGCCTTACATATAATAGTCCTACATATATATTGATACATGATAGCCCTTTGTACATGTAAACAATCAATGCTGCCAGCAAGAAAACAGTTGCATAAGTTGGCCAAAGGTCTATGATAGGAAACAATGAGCAATGTAATTGTACTATTAAATTGATAATGAATGTAATGTAAAAACATGATCTAAATAAAGTTGATACTAAATCACTGGTTGTAAGATAACACCATAACTGACTGAGATTTATTGATAGGGAAGTAATCATGTAGAACATAATAATTGTAATCATAATAACTGGCAAGCAACGTAGAATAGGAAAGCTATGACAGTGAAAAACCCCTATACCTATTTGTAACCTAAAATCACTGAAAGGTAGTTGCAGCTGTCGCCCTCACTGCTGTGGAATAGCTAATCATGAGGCTGCTCCAGCATACCTTTAAATGGATGTGGGAACCACCATACAATTACCCCAGTGCTTGAATGTTTAGCTTTCCATCAAAATATAAAATAACCTGACAAGAGAAAAGTAAATCCAAACTAAATTCATTCATCAGTAATTATATCATTTCTAACATATTTATAGCACTTTGTAGTAAATAAGCAAATACTCAACTAGTACCTGTTTAATTGATTCTTGTATACAGTTTTCCCTTGGTTTACAGTTCTGCTAATTAGAGTACACTGTTTGGCCATCTATTGTTTTGTCAAATACTGTCAAGCA
>CABFPE010000003.1:2792560-2810407 GCA_900660155.1 Hofstenia miamia | reverse complement strand
GATTACAACTCAATAAACAACTGCTAAAACTAAATTTTAATGTCTCTTTTGATATAATTGATATGTATACCTCATTCATGCTAAATTTTTTGTTCATATTGCCATAACGATTTGCTATGTCGACCTCAAGGTTCCCTATGTTGGTTTCAAGATTTCGTATGTTGATAAAAAGTACCAACTGGTTAGTGCAGTTCTTTTGCTATCACTCAGTATTTCTAAGCATGATCCCAGTAATATGTAATATAAGAGAATTATATCTAATTCATTTCTAGTTCTTTATTTAACAACTTTCATTAAAACTCTTATCTTCATTGCATATAAGCTATGGTTGGTCTTTGAAATCAATACCAAATTTGTCAAATTGAATACCAAATATTTCAAAATGAATTCCAAATATTTTAAAACAGATAATGTGTTGCTGAGCAATAAAGTGGCTTTAGCCATTTACATTAGTAAAATATCATTTCATGTAGTAGCATTTAGACCCAGATTTTTGACAGTGTGCTTTTTAAAGTCATGCAGAATATTTGATGTCCAATTAAGTTGCTGTTCCTTATACACCCTTCTTTATCAGTATCTGTTTTGGGTTGGGACTTTTTATCAACATACAAAATCTTGTAACTGGCATAGGGAACTTTGAGATCAACATATCAAATCATTATGAGAATATGAACAAAAATTTAGCATGAATGAGGTATGAAGATTAATAACATTAGATGGGTCATTTAAATTTTTCTCATATTTACATTAAAATATTTATCTGAGTCATTGCTATGAAATCAAGTATAATATTTTATCATTTAGTCTAGATTACAACTCAATAAACAACTGCTAAAACTAAATTTTAATGTCTCTTTTGATATAATTGATATGTATACCTCATTCATGCTAAATTTTTTGTTCATATTGCCATAACGATTTGCTATGTCGACCTCAAGGTTCCCTATGTTGGTTTCAAGATTTCGTATGTTGATAAAAAGTACCAACCTCTGTTTTGTGATATTCGGAATTTGTTTAAAGAAATGTGGTATCCACTTATAGTACCAAACATAAGCTGTAGCAACAGTTAAGTAATTTACTAAGCTCTGACATGAATATAATAAAATGGTCATCTAATGTTGTGAAAATACTTTGAAGCACCCTTCTGAAATAAAAAATCTGAAATATGTAATTTGAAATTTCTTCAAAATATTTGATTTTGAAATTTTATGCTATTAATTTACTATCCATATACCATGCTCATAACAAATACTAAAATTTGGTGAAAGTAACCCCATTGAAAGGTATGCTAAGCTGTTGATAGGTAAATTGTTTGCTATTCAATTATAATATCACAAAATCAGCTGCTTAAATTTGTTGTATTAGTAAGAAATTATGATGTTAAAATATAAGTGTCCTCATATGAGGACCTCATTTCTCATGCTTAACTGAATTTTAATTAACTCACTATCATGAATTTTCCAAAAAAGCGTTTTTGTATCTAGCTGTGAGACGACTGCAAGCACTAAAATGTTGCATATATTTCTCTCCCTAAGATAAAGAATAATTTTTTTGAAGGATAAAATATTTACACAAATCATATTGTGAATTTTAAATTTTCTCAATTTATAATTATTTGATTACATGAGTTTTGACGAATATGTTTATAAAGAACATAGTCGTAATGA
The DNA here is from genome assembly GCA_900660155.1 of Hofstenia miamia. Taxonomy (NCBI): domain Eukaryota; kingdom Metazoa; phylum Xenacoelomorpha; order Acoela; family Hofsteniidae; genus Hofstenia; species Hofstenia miamia. Next base: position 2,808,740 of record CABFPE010000003.1, on the reverse strand, counting down.
ATACCGCGAAATGTAGTGCTTATGTAACCAGCAGATTAATTCAATTACCAAGCCATAAACCAAATTTTGAGACTGTTCTTTCCATTCACAATTTGTTGAATGCGCATACGGGTTCATTACAAATTATTTAGTTTAACGTTATGAATTGCTATTGACAATTCCTTTAGTAGTCCCACGTCGAATTTCTCATTAAGGATTCTTTAAGTTTTTCTCACTTATTGTTTAAATGTTTTAGAAAACTTCAATAATAAGCAGATGAAACTCGTATCTTTACGTGCCAAATATAGCAATACTATATTTTTTAGTAACAGACTAGAATCTTATAATTCCATTCACGGTGTCATAATCTCAAAACCTCTCAACTAATGTGACAGTTTAAAATAGACTCATGTAAACTAATATTTCGTTTGATTTTATTTTTGTGTTGAGAATAAGTAGATATCTGTACTTGAATGTAAGTGTCAATGGAACAGGAGTGCTACAAATGTACATATGACAAGGCCAGAATGTTTTTTGCGTTTTCTTAAATTTTGTTTTTGAATTATGGCCATAATGGTAAATTCACACAAACAAATATTTGTTAGCCTTGATAATTATGCACTTTTACCGTTTTCGATATTTTGCTAGCGATACGTAATTTTACTGTAACTAGTACGCACGTTTTGAAAAAATCAATATTGTGACCAATTAATATCCCAAAGTGGTCAAACCAATTGGAGAAGATTTTTTGAATTTGACGTATCTAACCTTGATTTAATATTACAAAATATATGTATAGCACATTCATTCAAAATTTTCACTTAACCTATGTATTCTGTTTTCTCATTACTACTTTCCATTCTATTTCCTAGAACAGATCTATAAGTGAGAAAGTAAAAGTTACAATTATTGTTCGTATTTTATTGTTGAATAAATTCCCTGATTTAAAAATCAATATATTTAAAGGAATTTTTATGACAGTTTTGACGTGAATGCATGCTTAGCTTCATGTCAAAATACAGGTTTTTCGCTTCTACTAAATATTAATATAGTTCATAATGAGTTAATATTTGGGGCTTAGTACTGGTTTTTATATCGTTGGAAAGGCTTTAATTACAGTGAATATCCTTGATAGATATTTTACAATTATTTTAAAATTACTATTTCTAAGTACATTACGCTCACAATTTTGTCGTAGCATCAGCTTTGAATGTAATTAATCAATCTTTTTATAGTACATACTTATTTGCTATTAAATATCTAGGTGAAATATAACTTTGATCATAAATGAATGTAGTAAATTTTTGTGCAATTTGCTATACTTATTTAAAACGATGCTAGTTTTGCTATTAATATATTTTCACAATTATGAATTTAACTTTTGTCTTACTCTATAAATATTATTGCAATGTAAAAAATTACTCCGCCATTTGTATTTTAAATTTATCGGCTAGAAGCATACATTAAGGAAATGTTGTGTATATAATGATTTAATCGATCGAATGAACACATCCCAAATGCGTTTGTTTCTGCATTGATATTTCCTACTATAGATGTTGTAATTTTATGGACAACTAATTCATTTGTGGCACGGCATTTTGCTTATGTGTACGCTCAGCCTTACACATGTAAAAATGTTTAATGCTACTCATATTGTGATTTTTACAATTCAGTTTTAGTATCCATATCGAAATGATTGATAAAGAACACGATAAAAATTTGCCTTGGGTTGAAAAGTATAGGCCGTCTACATTAGATGACTTAATTTCTCATCGTGATATTATTGAGACATTGCAAAGATTTATGCGTGAAGATGAGATGCCTCATTTGTTGCTTCATGGGCCTCCTGGTACTGGTAAAACTTCAACAATTCTTGCAGCAGTGCGACAATTATATCCTAAATGTGTAAGTTCTATGGTTCTCGAATTAAATGCATCTGATGATCGTGGCATTAATGTTGTTAGAGAAACAATAGTTAGTTTTGCTTCAACCAAAACAATGTTTGGCAATAATGGCTATAAGTTTGTAATATTAGATGAGGCAGATTCAATGACAAACGATGCTCAAAATGCCCTTAGGCGTGTTATTGAAAAATTTACTGAAAATGCGCGTTTCTGTTTAATTTGTAATTATGTTTCAAAAATTATTCCAGCAATTAAATCTCGTTGCACACAATTTCGCTTTGGACCACTAAGCTCAGAACAAATGCAGCCTCGATTAAAATATGTTATTAATCAAGAAAATCTTAATGTTACAGATGATGGACTTGACACTATCATGTCATTGGCATGCGGTGATATGCGGCGTTCATTAAATATGTTGCAAAGTGCTGCAGCTTCACATGATATTATTGACGAAGAAAGTATTTATGCTTGCACTGGACATCCGTCACGACAAGATATGCGTAGCGTGTTACAGTGGCTTCTTAATCGAAATATTCACGATACATTTCATCGCATTCAACATCTAAAACTACAAAAGGGTTATGCTTTAATTGATATGTTAACAGAACTTCATACTCTTTCATCAAAAATTGATTTTCCACCAGAAGTTTTCATTTACCTTTTAGATAAAATGTCCGATCTCGAAGAACGTTTGCTAGCTGGAAGCAATGAAAAACTGCAATTAGGTTCTTTAGTTTCTATGTTTGCAGTTGTTAAGGAAATGACGGCGACACATGCTGTTTAAATAAAACTAGTTTGTGTAATGTGTCTAGAAATTTTAAAATTTATTTTTGATATAAATATATCCATGAAACAACTATTAAGTAGTTTTGAATACAGTGAACTTTAATACACTTTAACAGACGCGTGTGTACACATTCTTTGCCTCAATTTGCTTGAAAAACAGATTTGTCGAAAGACTTATCAAATGTTCTATATTTTTTTAGCTTTAGTTATATTACGTGTTAATATAGAGCAATAGCAACAAAATGAGAATGTTTTTCAGCTAGTTTTAAAGCTCGTGTTTTGCATTATTATTATTAATTGACAATCAATTCAACTATTGAATCAAAGACTTGGCTTCCAATATTGAATGACGCTAATAGTAAATTGATGATCACATGATACATTTTTTACAGTGAAACGCAGTATTTTTTAAATTGAAATTGTTCAAGTTGTTTTCAGAAAATTATGATCAATTCTTTTCAATTTAGAAATGTTTATGGGTTTAATGGTTTATCGTGACGCTAGAGCCGCTATATAGATTGATAGTGATAGTAATTTTTTTGGAAACTAAGCTTTGGAGAAATAAGCAACTTAATGTCTTTTTGGGATAAGAACACATGACTGCAATATTTATTGTGAGCATAACGTTACATTCTCCATCATAGAAATCCATAGCGATGCATGAAAATGTAGAATGCTTGCTTACAAAGAAATTATCACATTAACTTAAAGCTAAATTTTATTTAGAATACATACAATAATTTCTTAAAAACCAAAGATAATCGAGTATTAAACATTTTTGCTCTTCGAAAACCACTATAGGTGTAAAAATCATTATTACCACTAATTATATTAAAAGAATATTTCCAAAAACGTGATTTTCTCTGATTAAAATAAGCAATAATTAGCTATGCACTAATTTCGTTTTTGAATTGCCGTGATTTGGTCAACTGTGGAACAATGCATGTTATAACTAGTTTCTTAAAACTGCAAAAAATGAATGTTATATTGATGTAATATTAACGCGTTTTAATGTCTCGTCTCGTTTCGCGGTTGTTTGCAAATGATAGTAACACATCATTTTTAACGCCATAAAGAGCCTCACCCTTGTAGCAATTTTAGCCATTCGAATCTTCATCCGAAACTTGACAGATCTGGTCTATCCCTCTTTTCTGTATCTATAACAGCATTGGGAATTTTTGTCCTTGGCACATCCTAGTCTCTTGAACCATTGAAATTCTCTTATTTCGAGCTCAGTGACTGAACTCTTGGAAACACTCATCAATGCTTGAAGTTCCTCTAAATTATATTTAACTTTCCTTAAAGTTTGTTCCGCTCTGCTATCATACCGGACGTCTACTTGAGGTTGTTCCGATCATTCGTATGGCTTTATATTCGAATGAATTTTTAAAAATAAATTTCGCATTTATAACTTGCTTTTCTCACAGAAATCTTTGTTATACTATAATTTACTCCGCCTATTTAATATTTTAAAGCCACGCTTTTTATACAATTTGAATATTGAATATTAGTAAATTGTTTCTATCCTAAATATAAGCTCGGGTCGTTAACTTGTCATTTCTATTTTAGTCATTGTGATGTCCAACATCAAGTTAAAGGAAGAAATGTATGTTAAGTTAATTTTATTAATGCAGTTTCAATGCGTTGTTATTTGCACCTTTCTTAAAACAATGATATTTCTAATTTTATAGTAAAAATGTTAAAACCTAACAGCTATCATAAATATTTGTATTTTAGAAAATATTTTTTGTCATTGTATTGACACACCAAAGGTTTAAAGTTTCAATTTTAAAAACGTCCGGACCGGGAGAAGTGCGGGTGAACTTTCGGACATCGGTTACCAAATCACTAGGCATATGACTGGTATAATCATATGGCATATTAAATAAATAAACAAGCGAGACCAAAGAGATATTTAGCAAAACTTCTGTCTAAAAATAACGCGAATACCTCCGAAATAAATATAATGGAAACCTCTTTGTAAGAAGCTTTTTTTGAAAATCTGCTATTTCATTCACATCCTAGGAAGAAATGATTTTTTGCAATTAAGCCTAAAGACGATAACAGCTCCTTTTTCTTAACTATGAGATCGTGAAAATCGTCTTCTACATACATATCAGCATCACGAAGTATGTGAGAATTGGTGAAATACAAAGTTTCGTAACCCGATCCAAAGGATACAATCTAATTGAAGTCAATAAACATATAATATTGCAATAAACTGGCATTTGAAAAATTCCATACATTGCTTGAAACTATAAAATTAGAAATTTTAAAAAATTTGCTCAATTATTTATTAATGCTTTGTCGAATCATTTGTAAAGTTGTTTATTTCTTATTGTCCAAAAAATCTTAACTTCCCAAACTTAAGTGTCGTTACGGAAGGAAATGTTTTAGAGCCTCCATATATTAACAACTTAGCGCTAAATAACGAAGTATATTGAATAAAAATTGAATAAAAAATAGGGTATTTTGTTGACTATTATTGATTGATCTTTAACAATGAAGTAGAATAGGTGATCAATGAACAGAATTATGCAAGACTTTTGTGCATAGATTGTATATTTTACGTCTACCCCTAAACGCCTAACTGATTACATTACTCTCATTCACAAACATTCAGAGGTAAGTCATAATTTCAGAGATTTGAGAGTGAGCTCACAACACAGAATTTGTTTTTAAAAATGTTTTTGTTAATGAAATTCATTTTCCTTGGTTAGTACGATTTTTGTGTGCTAAATGCTAATGTAGTCTACTCCATATGCACACAAAAATTTCCAAATAGCACTTCGCAAAAATTGAGCGTTATTAATAAAAAAAGAGAATCCGTGTTTAGTTGCAGTTTCAGAAGTGTCTCAGTACCATGCATTTTCTGAGTAGCAGATAATCCTAGTTATTCTTAATGAAGTTCTTATGAGCTAAGAAACTAGTTTTTCTACAGTGATATGACGAGTATATTCCATAGTGTACAACGACGAAGTATATTGTAAGTTCTCCTGGGTGGCCAGAAGGCGAGATAATCCAAAATGTTTTGTCGATTTTTGGAGATCACACGTAAACGAATTTCAGCTATAAAGTTAAGAACTTTCCTTTTTTTCCAAGAAAATTCATACGATACATTTTCTTTAAGTATACGAATTCCAATAGAATAAACTTGTATCGGCCAAGTAGAAATTATATTCCAAAGACGTCCATAAAATACAGTGAAAATGATCAATAGTGTGTGACCTTGAAGAAGAGCAATATTTTCTGACTGCTTATATCCATGTACAAGATAATGTTAGGCAGATTAACTAAGACCCGTGTGTATTGATATTTAAGTCCATTATGGACGATGAAGACAGTTTTTTATTGATTTTTGATAGCAACCGGAATGCTATAGATTGCATGTTTAAGATCCAATTTTATAGTGGCATGGTTCAGCAGGTGTTTTTGGTAACTCGTTATGCTTAGGAAACTCGGCATATAAAACGGAATTGGATTAATTAATTACATAGGTTTGCTGTAGTTATCATCAGGGAAATGGCTGTATAATTCCGGCACGAAAATGAAAAATTATTATGGCTTCTTCATGTAGTTCTTCTAATGGTAATGAGCGTCTAATTATATAATAGCTACTGTAGGCTGGAGTATACCAGTAAAGCGAATAATAGATGACAATCTATGTTTCCCACATTGTAATTATGTTTTCAGTCATTTAATGATGAAAACAGGGATGATGGTTAGGGTTAGAGTAGGGAGAAGACTCAGAAGGAATATCACAAATACTGTGAGTCGTTATTTATGCTGATATTGTAGTAGAATTGTTGCAGAGATTCCGATTTCAAGTTTTTATCTGAGATGAAATGTTGATTTGTTGCCTGTTCGTTCTGGTGATCTAGAAGAAGCACGAAAATTATTTTCTGCCAATTCGGGAATTGTGAATGAGAAGTCACCAAGCTTAATGTTAATGGCCTACGGAGTTGTGACAGCATGAAGCAGGTTTTGAGAGAGAGACTGAGGTTGATTATCGAATTGAACAGGAGTTGAGTTTGTATTGGGTCATGAGTGAAAGAGGGAGATAGTTCAATATACGAAACTTCTAAGTTAATTGGAATCGAAAGAATTGCATGATGAAATACCAAGCCGATCAAAGTCCGAATAATTTGTAAGCTTATCGTATTTGGAGATTTTCCTCTAACACGACTCTTTCCTCTGAAGCTATTTTTCTAAAGGTGGATTGACCAAAATGTTATTGAAACTCGGCCTGTAGCTTCGACACTCCGATAAATTTGAACACAGCGTTCCTTGTTGATTGAATGGTAGGATTCCATCTAAATGCAGAGGCTGAAAGGAGTATATGTATGCGTTTTGAAAAGAGCTGTTGATTTTTTAGGGAGAGAACGCTGTAAACATTGAAGAGTTTTCTAAGGAATTCGAGTTTATGTTTGTCATGAGCAGCTGCTTCATCACATTGTTTACATTCTGCAGAAAGTTGAACGTCATTGAGCGGCTGATATGTTGGAGTAGAAGTTTATCTGGAAACAGAAGTACGTGGTTGAGGAGGCGTAAGAGCCTTTGATTGAGTGTCTGAGGAACTCCTCTTTCTGGTAGCTTTCTATATGGATTTAAATTTGCAATATTCCTTTCGAAATTTTCCACTATATTTACTGAAATCTCCACAAAGTCTATTGCTGCAGTAAACAGTTGTTCAAAATATGCGAAACATTTAAAGAGTTGACTGCATTGATGACTTTGCAAAATGTTTTAGGGGCTGATATATTAAACACTATTTAGTAAAATAGTAGTAGGATTGTAAAAAATTAGCATATAAACCAAAATCAGCATGCATAAAACAACATTTCAAATAAATTTTACAGAAGCATATTTACATCTTTTGATTAATCACCTAAGGAAGACTTTTAAATTCAAAGGATTATCAACAATGCGAAATAGTTGTGTAAATCCATTCGAATATACAAAAGCAGAAACAAGCGAAAAATATAGATCAGTAAGTGGGAATTATTTTTCCACTAGAGAGTGACTTAAACCTGTTTCAGTGAAGTCGTTCCTTTATAATATTTCCAACAGATGAGTAAAATATCCTGTAATGTTGAACAAAACTGCAGCTTAGTTTTATGTGATTTTGGTGTTCTACAGTTATGAAATAATTTTCCCACTCGTTCCTCCATGTATACCAAACTTGTTTCAAGGAATCAGACTGTTATTTATAAATACCCGTTTTTAGTAAATGTTGGGCTGTGCAATGACATCATCAACTCCAAATGAAAAAGAAGCAATTGTTTCTGGTGTAAAAGAATAAATGCGACTTCAGTCTCTTCCCCCATGCATGTGGGGTTCTATATATAATCGAATCTAAAATCATTTGCAGTATATATTGAATCTCTATTTGAATTATTGTTTTCTCCTAACATCAGTGGCACGTATATGCTCGCCAAAAGTTTAATTGTGAATTTTGCTGTGTGCGTTGCGTCTAATAGCAAGGGTATTAACTTTCTGCTTATTGTACACTTGTAGTATGAGAGCGGTTAAGATTCGTTTCACGCACCATCTATTGATTCTCTTTATAAATGAGAACTTTCCAATTGGCTATTGTCGAATGTTCATGACCACCAAATTTGATTTTAATTTTCATCTTCTTTTTAAGATAGTCAAAATGTCTTCCCATTCGCATTTAATGCATTTTCTTGTATCTATAGAATTTCCAATTAAATGATAACCTCGTTTAGTGTAGATTTAAGCAAAGGTTTAAATGTAATCGTGGAGCCCATTAAACCAAGCTTCAAAAACAATTTAAATTTACATTCTGAATCCAGATGCAAAGTAGACACTTTTCTAGTATAGTTTCTAAAAGTTTGGTATATCATTTCTAAGTTTATTAGAGGCAAATCTGATTGTGGAAAGAATCCTTGAGTGAGAAGTCGTTAATGTTGGCTCAAATAATTCAGCTTGAATCAATAAATTGAATTCACATTCTTGTTTTATACGAGATAGACTTTTAAATGCTATTGGCATTTTCTTTTAAACTAAGGACAGCATTGTTACAATAACGTCTAACAGAAAATAACTCAATTGCGCATTGAAAGCCCCACAAGTCGCATTTCCAAATTTTGAGTTTACATACTGCAGCTGTAAGAAAACTGCGCGTGTTAGAATAACAATATTCACATTAAGAATTGAAAATGATGTGTCTTAAATGTCATTTGTTTATATATAAGTAGATGCCAATTTTATGGTTTTTTTAAAACATTTTAATCTAATAACTTAATATGATATTGAAATGAAAAGTTAATAATACAAAATATTTGAAATTATTGCTATTCAATTGAAAATTATTGGCCTGATGCTTTATTATCTATTTCGTTAAACAAACACATAAATTGTGTAATTGCAATTTATTGGTCCAGATCTATGCAGAACTACCGGGTCTTAAACAAATTAGGTTTTCTGAATGCGCTTAGCTTTCGTGTTGTCGACATTTAAAAAGCATACTACCCTAGGCTTTCAAATCAAATTCAAATTTTGAAATAAAATTTTCAACATTTTAGATATTTTCCAAAGTTTCAAATCAAATTATGAAAAATTCCAAAAATAAAAATTTGACGGGTAAAGAACCAACTTTGATCATTTACACATCAACACGTTATTTAATTTTTCCTATGTTATTTAATGTTAAAATTATATTTTAAAAATTTTAAATAATTGTATCCAGTGCAATAATATTAAAATTACTTTGTTAAATATTGTAAATATAAGCGGTATTAATATTGGCTTTATAATTTATTCCCTTAAATAAAACTCTGGGACATGTTCCTATAGCATGTTTGACAATTCAACTAACAGTGAATGCATTTTGCAGACTCTGTGACTATCATCGCCACGTCGCTGTCCCAGTATTTAAATGTCCTAAATGCAATGATTTTGAAAATTGAGTTAAAGATGACTTAGTCCATTTCTAGAAGTGATTTTGATAGCGGCGTTAGTTAGAAATTATCAGTGCGCAAATGTCCTAACTGCATTTCAATCATACCATTTCCAAAATTTCTTATCTAAGTAGCAATTAATAAGAAGCATTGTTTTCAAGTATTATTCAATCATCAGCATTGTTGAGCAGACCTAATTGATTATTGAGAGAGATAGAAACAGCAAGCTTTGTGATGTCTCCAACATATTTTAAAATTGTGAAGATTTTGAAACTTACAGGTACATTTTGAAAACTCAGCTACTAGAGAATAAATGGATTTACATTTTTAAGCATCTTTGTATTAACAACAAAGATATTGACACTCGATCACAAAACTTTGCCACTAACTCATTGTTATAGTTTTGATGATATGATAGTGACAGAAATTCCAGAAAGCAGAGGCAGACATCCTTTTCATACAAGGCTGAATTTAAAATACTATTAAAATTGAGAATAATTGCAAATGTTAATTACTTTCTATACGTTTAAATTTAAAAATCATTTTCATTGGTAATTTTTTATAATGCAATTTTTACCAATCTCTGATAGAAGGCATGGTAAAAATGTATTTTATAGCTGATAATACATCATCCATGTTGCATTCCGTTTATATATAGGACTTTAAAGTAGTGCTTATTTAATAATCAACATTATATGAACGGAGAATTTCTTTTGCCGTTGTTGCTTTTATCGTCCGCCTTTGATCTTTATTTTATCAGGAGCAATTGGATTAAATAGTTCCATTCCATTGTCATATCAATTTATCATGTCTGTTTATAGGAATGGAGCAGCTCCAACCGAAAATCTTTTGAAAAAAGAAGAAAAATACCCGGCTGTTTCTTATTGGACTGTGGTAATTTTTAATTAATTCCAGTATAATAACCAATAACTGGGTAACAATATCCCCCTTTTTCAAAACCTATATGCACTATATAAAATTGCGATTTTCTATGTGAATATTGTAATAGAAAATAATTTTTTAGCGATATTTCATAAGGTAAAAACCCTCGTCTTCAAAAATTTCCTCCTCTACAATGAATAAAAGTCGTCTTAGAAAAACTAGTTTTCATGTGTATAAATATAAACCTTAAGGTTTTTGTGAAGAACCTCATCAATCATTTCACTTTTTACAAAATATAATTAGATTTTGTATAACTTGCAAATAAATAGTCGTTTTTTCAAAAAAAATTGAACCGCTGCCCGTTTGAAATTTTCTAGAACCGAGCCTGTTCCGAACCAATACAAACATGTAGCCGGATAAGTATATTGAAACTTTACCAAACTTATACCTTCATAGATGAAGTAGAAGAAATTTGATTGAGCCCATTTCAGTGGATTAAATTTACTAATTGATATTGATTGTATTTAAATTAACAAATGCATGTTCTTTTGTTGATGTTAATAATTCTACTATAAAATAAGGGCAGTTTGTAGAAAGCCTGCATATTCTAGTTGCGTTTGATATTATGCTTTAAACAAATGATAATGCATATAGGGCAAAGGCTTTTCTGTTCTATCATAACCTGAATAGCGAAATGTTCATATCGCCACTGTGATACTTTAAGTGTAAGTTTAAATAGTGAATTTTTTTAGCTCAGTTGTAAAATGTCAGTTTTAAGTAGAGTAGATCTTTTCACCAAAAAACCAAGTCCGCATCTATTTTATTATAATAAAGTTAGATGTATAGATTTAATATGTAACAGCCATATGTCACTTACCTTGAAAATAGTACAATTTGGATTATGTACTGATAAGTAGATAATATCTGGCCTGCTTCCAATTATGCATTTTAATGGCTTAGCCCTTTCAAAAATTTGCAAATTTTCAAAATGTTGATATTTTTGAGATGTTTACTTTTCAAAAACAAGCTTAAACGAAAAAATTATATAAATTGCTCTAATAGGTTTTTTCAGTAGATATAATGTTGCTTTATCTTTTTTAAATTGCCCTTAGAATTTTGATGCTCCCTAAGATACCCTTAATGTTATGTTGCAATTTTCTTAGTATATATCTTTCTAAGTTTGAATTTACTTTTAAATCATAATAGTTGATTTTCCAAATTTTAAATTTTTATCCTCTCGGCAAGCGTGTTTTCCAAATGATCTCAAATTGTTTGCATATAGTCATTCTATTAAATGTTTCAATATAATTTAACACAACTATAATAATAGAAATCGGTTTCAGTCATTGCATAGAAAATTATATTGACATTACTGATAATCAGGAAACGAAAATTTGGTCAGAAAATCTTCAAATTAGTAGGCAGCCTTTTTAGGCAGACCAGACTCGAATTATGTAGAAAAAGGGGTTTTAGGTAAAACTTAATTCTTACAGAAGTTTGCAATTGTATTTCACAAACATGAGTTTGAATACAGTTTCCTCGCCAATATGATGTCTGTGATTGATGAACGAATGAAGAATAGAAAAAAACCGTTCCACTTCGACAGAGGCACATCGAGCAAATGAACAAATTCCTATCAAAGAAGGGTCAGTAATACTATCTCCGCGTGCTATTCTGTTGATCTCCCGTAGTTCTTCGTTTTTTGCGATGAGATCTTCAGCTTTTTTAAGCAAGTCTACAGCCACTCCATTCCCAGTTTCAGATAACTCAACAACCAACCAAGTTCCCCAACGTGTGAGTACTGGAATTGGAAATGCACTGCGTTCACCTTCAAATTTGTACCATTCAAGTTGTCTTCGACTTTTATCGAACACTTTCTTCACATTCTTCTAACGAATTCACAGTTTTTTCCGTCTCGACAATTTTTGCAGATAAATGTGCAACCATGTGAGTGTAGCAAGTGAAGTGTACAAGGTCGCTTTTAGGGTACGCGTCGCGGCTGTATTGTAGCTTGCTCCATCAGTCCGACGTAGTTTAAACTTCAGGAACTCTTTCACCTTGAAAAAACTTAGAAAAAACTAAAAAAAAATGTACCTTGTAAAAAATTCGTTATTGCTTTGATGATAGTTTCTTGGACCGTATGCTGATTGGGACAAGCTTCCGAAACTTGAGTGTCAATCAAATATAATATGGCTTGTTAACACTAGTTGAATCGAGTACACCCAAAAGTACGACATAATATTTAGATCCCTGGTAGTCGGCTTCATCAAATACAATATGAGCGTTTTTTTTTTCCGGTTTTGCGTTACTTTCTCCGGCATCTCTGACTAACTGCAATCGGCATAAAAAGCGGCTAGAGTGCAATCTGAGGGTAGTGCTCTTCCAAAACCCTTCTCCAGAAAAGTACGCACGGGTTGGTTCTAAAAAAATGAAATGGAGGATCCTGCTAGGCCTCGGTTGAAAGTATTTTCACTGCGTTTCTTCGAAGTAACGGTAACAATATTTATTTGCGCTGGCCTCTTCAAAGCAACATTTTTCTGATGGGTTTTGCCCTGTATATGCTGCACTACATTATTTGACCGAGTAACGTCAATACTAAGAGCACACTGATTGCAAAACACAGGTAATCCTCCTTCAATAACTCTGAGCACTTTTAGAAACGTGTACTCACGCACACAATCACGCTGTGTATTAATGGACGCCATAATTCAACCTAGAACACGCAATACACAATGTCAAAGTGATTGCAAACAATACATGGAATGTCAAGCGGGCCGCTATTTCTCAGGCAAACATGCATCATCGCTATATGTGTATTTCTAAGAAAAACAAGTCAGAATAATGTACAATTCACTCAGTTTTTATCGGAAATGTGGATGGTTTTAGGCAAAAACATGAAAATTAGGCCAAGTTAGGCAGCACCTAAATGTTTGTTTCCTAGTGATAATAAGTTTCAAATAATTTGATTTCTTTATATTTATATCATAACGCAATTAACTTAAACTTCCCTTAGCAATTTAATTATTTTTGGGAACATTTGCAATTACAATTATTATTTACTACTAAAGTCTATTTGCTAGGGTTAGGCTCTTGAACATTTCTTAATGTTGTCATATAGTATAAAGGATGCTGTATTATTTCAATACTGGTTGAAAAATGTCCCTGATTGCGTTGTGAAGCCGTGAGTGATATCAACCTTTTTTGAAAGGGTTTTTTCATGTTAATTTCATGGTTTATTGTATTAGTTTAGTTTAAATTCGGTGGGAAACAGTCCTTGTTGTTCTTCTTCCTTGGCATATTTTTTGCGATACTACATGGCTCCTTAACACCATTGATGATAATTGTGTTTGCCAACATCATGAGTGGATTAATCGGTGCAATGAAGGTGCCTCCAATGGCTTCTAATATTTCTATCTCTGACCTTGATGTTGAAGGTTTCATTTCAAATGTTTCTTTAACTTAGATTTGAGATTTATTATATATTTTGTATTTATTTTCGCTGTTTTTACAGTTAATTCTAAAATCAGAATACGATTTTTCAAATCCCAGTAAAACTACAGTCACATGTGATACGAATTATGCGAAACTGGTTGTAAATTTTCAAACTATAGATTTTAAGATTACTGCTTATTTGAATAATTTCCCGACTTTCTAAAGTGAGTATTCCTTTGTTAGAGGCTCAAATTGTTCTATTGTTCATATTTTTCCTTATTCCAACCACAGTTTTTTTATAAAAATCAGTAATTTTCCCGGAAAAAAGTTTTATATGACAGTGTATTCATTATTCAGGCAACGTCCGCTAATAAAATAGGCAATATGTAGTGGAGATACATTGTAGCAAAAATTTCGTCTACAATCTATGATTACAATCAATATCAATATCATTATATATGGCTCGGAGATTTTGCTATAAGTCACTAAAAAATACGTGTTATTAACTAAAGAGTTTTAGTTTTGTTATGTATAGTTAGTAATTCAATATTTGAGAATTGAAATAACACCGAAGTTCATTTATAGGCATATAATATACTTTTTTAATGGCATAATTTTCCATAAATGATTATTTATTTCAATTTCCTTTTAACCCTTTCTTCGTCTTTGACAGTTACCATATTTGTTATCTACGTTTTTTGAACAGCAACAGTTTGGAAATTATTTTCCGCGGATTAACTTACTTTGTTTATTCGAAATTACAAATTGATATAAAGTAAGGAAATTTGAATGAACTGAAATGTGCAATTTCGCCAATGTGCATTACGAAAGTCATCGTTTAGGTAAGATGTTGGAGAAGTTTATGGATAGAAACGACGATCTCTGTTTGCAGCTGGTCTACATTGGAATCGCTGCTTTCATTTTCGGTTATATGCAGGTGGGTGAAAATATGTTTGCATGACATCAAAGAGTGACGTCATACTTTAGTACCAAACACTACCAGTATTATATTTACTATCGTATGACGTATTTTATATCAGTGCTGGGGAATAGTTTATTTACATTGCAAGTTTATTTTACTTTGATCATGTTAATTCCTTTCAATAGTCGTGATTGTTAAATTTAGCTTTATATTTATTTATAACTCTGTGGAATTTTAAACATAACCTGAAGCATTCCAATTAGGTTACTTATATTTAACCTTCGAAGATCAATATTATTCAACTAGTGAAACCCAAACCTAACAATAACACTTGTAAGCATAGGCGCGTTTAGGATTTTTAAAACGGGAGGGTTGACTGCCATTTTTATTGAAAAGTTGTAAACAAAATGTAAATCTACACAAAATGCACTCGTTTGATTTTAGCAGCAAATCGATTGATGACATCTTGAATTAAGGTAAACTATTTTCACTTTTGAGGAAACGAGAAAGTACTGAACAGGGGTCCAGCGAGAAAAAATATATAAGGGGGTGCATTAGCAAAATTGCTGCCCCTTCAATAGTTGCAACTAGATTCGGCTCGGGTTATTTCTTTAAGCATACTACATGTACATGCAATCTTGATAGCCAATGTAATAATTAACAAAATATGCAAAATAATATGTAAGACATGTATGCGTATGTTTGGTGACTAGTGTATATAAAAACACGCAGCTCTACTTGAAAAACAATGATACAAATTCTATACAATTTCAAATAGTTTTTCATAAGGTAGGTTCACTATTGTTATCTTATAAAACAAAGTTGGTCAAAAAGAGTACGTTGACATTGGGCTTCATATTTTGATCAGCACACATGGAAAAAATAAAATAATGCTGTCAGTCAAACTCTACGATTAATTGCCCTGGAAAAATCTTTTTAACTATCTTAATTATAAATTTCCTAATGTTGACAAAAATAAAAAATATTTTGCATGTAGTCTAACATTACATTCTATAGTTGGCTGCAAAAAAAATGAGACTAGAAAAAAGGGATATTACTTTTGAACTACTGAACGTAACAACTCAAGAAAGGTAAGATTTTAAAGATACATTAAAGGACTATAAGTAAAAAGCATCAAAGTCTAATTTGTTTTCTTCCTGTAGAAATAACTTCATTCAAACGAACTGAAACTGATTTCATTAAATTAGACTTCATTTCAGATGTCAAAATGTGTTGACTTTCTTGAATTTTTTCTTTTAAATCGGATATATTTTTCGGATTTTTCTTCTCAACGTCAATTTTCAATATCTGCCACACGTTTTCGATTGGAGAAAGATCAGCAGAACTTGGTG
>CABFPE010000003.1:2762275-2791952 GCA_900660155.1 Hofstenia miamia | reverse complement strand
TTTTGAGAGATTCTCCTTGTCGAATTTTTTTCAGCTTTCGAAAATAAGTTGATCGAGAAATTTGCGATGTTGCAAAGGCGTTTTCAAGCTGTTCCAACGTTTCCATTCCGAAGAAATCAAGTAGAAACTTTGCAAAGCAAAACAATTTGTTTGGTAAGTGTTTTCAAATAATTACGAAGTACCAGTTTAATTAATTAACTTTTTTGTTTGACCATTTTAAAGTTCACAAACTTCTCGTTGTCTTTTATTTTTATAGTTTTCCTCTAAAACGTCTCAATACGTTTCCACAAAACGTGAAAAAATAGGTGTTCAGTCTCATTTTTTTTTGCAGCCAACTATATAACAATTTAAACAAATGTGTATCTTACGCAATCATATTGAAATTAATCATTTAAAATTAAAGGCATTAAATGTTCCCCTACCCTAATTCAATGGTAAAATTGCTTCTGCTAAAAGTCTATGTACATAAGCAAAACTTAGTTGACAAATCAATATGATGGGGAAACTTCAACTACACATATAAAAAACCAATGACTGCTTTTTCAATTGTAATAAGTTTATATCACACTATCCATTTTCAAATTTTCTTTCAAATTGTTCGTCATGTATTCTTCATGTGTTCTTTTGAATTCTCTTGTCAATGCAGAAATTGCACAAATAAAATAAGTTTTTAAGGCTGACTAGCCTGGTAGTTTATACAAGTCTTTTGGAGAAAGTTTTCAAAGCTCTGTATGACTTAAACGTAAACGCAAATTTGGTTATTATAAAACAATGTTTACTGTTCTTAAAACATTTATTTTGTCTTAACCACATTTAGGGTGTGTTTAACATTTTCTATGGTGTTGAGAATGTCTGCTTTTTGAATTTTTATTTCCACAAATTTCCATTATATTTCCATTTCACAATCTGGATATGGAATGGAATGGATAAGTTCATGTCCATATGCAAAATTGATTAAGGCTAATATTTTCTTTAAATTAGAAGAATAGAACAAATGAAATAGGTCGAAAGTATAGATTTTGTGTCACACTTGTAATCTCTGAGATTCAAAAATTACATTTACCGAGAAATCACAAATCATTTATTCAAATATACATGTATATTTCAAAAAAATGTTGAAAGAGATAGACTGACTGCGTTGTAAATTTAGAAAATGAGTGGAAAATGAAATGAACGCAACATCTGTTAAATGATAATTTTGCTACGCCCCTGAGAAAAAATATTCGGGGTTGCATCACCCCCGGTTAGCTGGGCCCCTGGTTCTGAATAAGTGTTAACTCTAGATGTACCAAAAAGAACAACTTAAGCGGGGACGTACACATGATTTTCTCTGTAGTGGGAAACCAATTAACAGAAGTGATCATTTAATCACATTTCAAATCTGTAAATCACTATCCATTTCTAGAACAACTTCCTTGTTAATGTAAATGATTGCCATGCTCGATAGTCTGTTCTTTGGCATTCTAGATCGCAGAAAGGTATTGGGGGCCGAAGTGATAAGAACGAGCTTTTTGTCTTGCTTCTGGCAAATCAAGGTCTTCATTTTGAAGCGCATTTGCTATGGAATCAAATTGGTTGAGCTTCTTCATTATATAATTAACTTCGTTGTTTTCCCTGGGACTTGGGTAAATGTCCAGCAGAGAATTCACTCCTTAAATTGTCCGAAGTTCTTGGTACTGGAAATTAAGAAAAGAATTCAAAATAAATTAATGCAATTTTTAATCTTCAAAAATCCATTAATGAGACGTCATAAATGGAAATTAATTGGAAAGCCATTAATTTTTAGAACCTTTAGTTGCAGAGCTTTGGCGCACTTATCTAAAGAGTCCATAATGGTTTATGTGTTAGCCATGATTTCTGTTACACTTCGAACTCCAACATCGTTAATAACATAATCAAAATATGTGATAAAAATAATTTGGCGATCAATGGTTAACTTGCCAACTATTTCTAACGCATCATGAACAAATTGAGAATATAATCCGAAACCATTGCGGGAATCTTGGAGTACAGGTTTGATTATTCCAATATGCTATATTGTTCTACTTAATTCCATTTGAGGATCTTGCAGAGCGACACTAACCGCTTTCGTGATCGTCAGAACATGCTTCAAGGTCATAAGAGCAATTAGAAATTCAGATTGGAATATTACCACTAATACAGCTCCGTGCCGCTGCAATTGTTGCGTGGCGACGGCGTGAGGTCAAAATACAAAATCAAACTAGATAAAAAAAATTTTTAATATAAACAACAAAACAAACAAAAACTGAAGAATACAAAACTTTCCAAGGAATAGCGAGTTATATTCTTTTTGTAGATATATAGCATAAATCTAAAAATCGATCTTGATTGCGAACTGTGTCTAATTGTGTCTAATCATACCCGTCACGCAGTTTACGCCAATTCATAATCCGCTTCGGCGTGGCGTGGCGGTGCGTATTCTAGCCACTAAAGGTGTGTTCAACAATCGACTGTTATAAGCTGCTTTTAGTCGAAAATGCAATTAGTTTTTGTTCACTTTGCGATTTTTCATCATCTGGTTTTTTATCAGAAAACCGGAGTTGGAATAGTCTTCCACTATCCATTATTAGTAAATGATAAATCATTATCAGATGACTAATTTAGTTGTGTTGACAAAAAATCCGATGCAGCGTTCAGTTGATAAAAAGCAGATTGAGTGTTCACACTATCGACATTTATCATCGATTTCTTGACAGATGATAAAAGTAGATAGTAAAAACACATCTGGATTATGAGATTGCATCAATTTTAAAGTGTTGAGTATTTTGAAAAAAAATTCCTGCTGCTGAAGTATCATTTAGCCATGTTGAAATATCCCGCATTAAATATCTTGCAGAATGATAAAAACCGACTGTCTTCAACCCAACGGGTTTCTAATAATTGTGGGAGAATATTCCGTTCGGGGTACTGGGTTTTCACGGTTTGTTCAAATGCATGAGATTTCTTCGCCGAATTCCAGAATTATCATGTAATTTTCGAAATATTACAAACATTCGACCCTTTAATAGCTAAATTCAGGCATTCACTGACACATCGCATGTAAATAGCGGGAGGATAATCTTTCTGAATCTTTGAATGAATTTAATTTCGTATACCAGACTTATTCGCTGCCCCATCATAACCCTGACCGACCATATGCAGTGCAATCAATCCCTTCAAAAAATCAACTAAATCCTCTCCAACCATGCAATTGTGTGCATGACGAATGCGCCAAGATACATGCTCTTGACTACCCATATCAGTAGTTTCAGCAACGATGATAGTAAAAAACCGCTGTAAAATTTTTCTGAAATTTAGACAATAATGATATGCAAACACTACATGGATTGCGGCGCATTTGCGAAGGTACTTATTTTTTCGAATTGTTTCTGTATATGTAAGCAACCGTCCTAAAAGTGATCTTGTAAAGAGAAAGCTTATAAAGAAGTTAACAGCTATAATGTGTCGCCCTCTTCCTATAAGAGATTGGGTCAACTTAAGAACCACACGTTGTCCTCGTCATCTCTACGTCATCTCTACAGCAGCTTAACATATGTTATTACATTCTTAAAACATTGCGTAAGAAAATCATTAAATTGTGCAAATATATATTTACAATACACTTTGGATTTTGCTGAATATCTTTTTCTATAAGAGATTGGGTCAACTTAAGAACCACACGTTGTCCTCGTCATCGATCATCTCTACAGCAGCTTAACATATGTTATTACATTCTTAAAACATTGCGTAAGAAAATCATTAAATTATTTTGGAAATTGTGCAAATATATATTTACAATACACTTTGGATTTTGCTGAATATCTTTTTCTATAAGAGATTGGGTCAACTTAAGAACCACACGTTGTCCTCGTCATCTCTACAGCAGCTTAACATATGTTATTACATTCTTAAAACATTGCGTAAGAAAATCATTAAATTATTTTGGAAATTGTGCAAATATATATTTACAATACACTTTGGATTTTGCTGAATATCTTTTTCTATAAGAGATTGGGTCAACTTAAGAACCACACGTTGTCCTCGTCATCTCTACAGCAGCTTAACATATGTTATTACATTCTTAAAACATTGCGTAAGAAAATCATTAAATTATTTTGGAAATTGTGCAAATATATATTTACAATACACTTTGGATTTTGCTGAATATCTTTTTCTATAAGAGATTGGGTCAACTTAAGAACCACACGTTGTCCTCGTCATCTCTACAGCAGCTTAACATATGTTATTACATTCTTAAAACATTGCGTAAGAAAATCATTAAATTATTTTGGAAATTGTGCAAATATATATTTACAATACACTTTGGATTTTGCTGAATATCTTTTTCTATAAGAGATTGGGTCAACTTAAGAACCACACGTTGTCCTCGTCATCTCTACAGCAGCTTAACATATGTTATTACATTCTTAAAACATTGCGTAAGAAAATCATTAAATTATTTTGGAAATTGTGCAAATATATATTTACAATACACTTTGGATTTTGCTGAATATCTTTTTCTATAAGAGATTGGGTCAACTTAAGAACCACACGTTGTCCTCGTCATCTCTACAGCAGCTTAACATATGTTATTACATTCTTAAAACATTGCGTAAGAAAATCATTAAATTATTTTGGAAATTGTGCAAATATATATTTACAATACACTTTGGATTTTGCTGAATATCTTTTTCTATAAGAGATTGGGTCAACTTAAGAACCACACGTTGTCCTCGTCATCTCTACAGCAGCTTAACATATGTTATTACATTCTTAAAACATTGCGTAAGAAAATCATTAAATTATTTTGGAAATTGTGCAAATATATATTTACAATACACTTTGGATTTTGCTGAATATCTTTTTCTATAAGAGATTGGGTCAACTTAAGAACCACACGTTGTCCTCGTCATCTCTACAGCAGCTTAACATATGTTATTACATTCTTAAAACATTGCGTAAGAAAATCATTAAATTATTTTGGAAATTGTGCAAATATATATTTACAATACACTTTGGATTTTGCTGAATATCTTTTTCTATAAGAGATTGGGTCAACTTAAGAACCACACGTTGTCCTCGTCATCTCTACAGCAGCTTAACATATGTTATTACATTCTTAAAACATTGCGTAAGAAAATCATTAAATTATTTTGGAAATTGTGCAAATATATATTTACAATACACTTTGGATTTTGCTGAATATCTTTTTCTATAAGAGATTGGGTCAACTTAAGAACCACACGTTGTCCTCGTCATCTCTACAGCAGCTTAACATATGTTATTACATTCTTAAAACATTGCGTAAGAAAATCATTAAATTATTTTGGAAATTGTGCAAATATATATTTACAATACACTTTGGATTTTGCTGAATATCTTTTTCTATAAGAGATTGGGTCAACTTAAGAACCACACGTTGTCCTCGTCATCTCTACAGCAGCTTAACATATGTTATTACATTCTTAAAACATTGCGTAAGAAAATCATTAAATTATTTTGGAAATTGTGCAAATATATATTTACAATACACTTTGGATTTTGCTGAATATCTTTTTCTATAAGAGATTGGGTCAACTTAAGAACCACACGTTGTCCTCGTCATCTCTACAGCAGCTTAACATATGTTATTACATTCTTAAAACATTGCGTAAGAAAATCATTAAATTATTTTGGAAATTGTGCAAATATATATTTACAATACACTTTGGATTTTGCTGAATATCTTTTTCTATAAGAGATTGGGTCAACTTAAGAACCACACGTTGTCCTCGTCATCTCTACAGCAGCTTAACATATGTTATTACATTCTTAAAACATTGCGTAAGAAAATCATTAAATTATTTTGGAAATTGTGCAAATATATATTTACAATACACTTTGGATTTTGCTGAATATCTTTTTCTATAAGAGATTGGGTCAACTTAAGAACCACACGTTGTCCTCGTCATCTCTACAGCAGCTTAACATATGTTATTACATTCTTAAAACATTGCGTAAGAAAATCATTAAATTATTTTGGAAATTGTGCAAATATATATTTACAATACACTTTGGATTTTGCTGAATATCTTTTTCTATAAGAGATTGGGTCAACTTAAGAACCACACGTTGTCCTCGTCATCTCTACAGCAGCTTAACATATGTTATTACATTCTTAAAACATTGCGTAAGAAAATCATTAAATTATTTTGGAAATTGTGCAAATATATATTTACAATACACTTTGGATTTTGCTGAATATCTTTTTCTATAAGAGATTGGGTCAACTTAAGAACCACACGTTGTCCTCGTCATCTCTACAGCAGCTTAACATATGTTATTACATTCTTAAAACATTGCGTAAGAAAATCATTAAATTATTTTGGAAATTGTGCAAATATATATTTACAATACACTTTGGATTTTGCTGAATATCTTTTTCTATAAGAGATTGGGTCAACTTAAGAACCACACGTTGTCCTCGTCATCTCTACAGCAGCTTAACATATGTTATTACATTCTTAAAACATTGCGTAAGAAAATCATTAAATTATTTTGGAAATTGTGCAAATATATATTTACAATACACTTTGGATTTTGCTGAATATCTTTTTCTATAAGAGATTGGGTCAACTTAAGAACCACACGTTGTCCTCGTCATCTCTACAGCAGCTTAACATATGTTATTACATTCTTAAAACATTGCGTAAGAAAATCATTAAATTATTTTGGAAATTGTGCAAATATATATTTACAATACACTTTGGATTTTGCTGAATATCTTTTTCTATAAGAGATTGGGTCAACTTAAGAACCACACGTTGTCCTCGTCATCTCTACAGCAGCTTAACATATGTTATTACATTCTTAAAACATTGCGTAAGAAAATCATTAAATTATTTTGGAAATTGTGCAAATATATATTTACAATACACTTTGGATTTTGCTGAATATCTTTTTCTATAAGAGATTGGGTCAACTTAAGAACCACACGTTGTCCTCGTCATCTCTACAGCAGCTTAACATATGTTATTACATTCTTAAAACATTGCGTAAGAAAATCATTAAATTATTTTGGAAATTGTGCAAATATATATTTACAATACACTTTGGATTTTGCTGAATATCTTTTTCAAATGCTGCAAAAACTCAGTGTCTTCAAGCTTGATACTTGAATCAATATAATAATATAAAGTTTCATTGTGAAATCAGAGGATATTATCATCGATTACTTAACATCTAACAATGAATTGGAAAATATGATTTTTTATTTAAAAATATATAGATTTGTCCCAAAAATTGTAGTTTTATATGTTTTATAATAAAATTCCTATTTTGCTTCTAGTCGCCGCCTTGTAAAAACACTTGTTTGAAATTGTCTTCACTTAGCAAGATTTTCTCTATATACAGTCTTAATCCATAACCGTTTCAATTCATCATCCTTATGAAAAGAGCTGGGTTTCGTCTTTAACATAATTATATGCGCGGCTGTTCTCGTAACTGGCAAATTTGTTCCATTCTCTGCAAGAGTGTTGATATGGTTGCTAAATTTTTACTCCGCGTACCTAGAATGTGGCCGTGAATTTGACATTTTCAGTGTGAAAGGTGCTTTAAAAAGTCAATTGTATTTCACTTAACAGTATCCACCCTGTAGAAAATTTTGCAGTCTTTTTTACTTGCAAAGGCATTAAGGCATTAACAGCTTCATTATACTATTTTATAGGAATATACAATAAATCGAGTTTTTTTCAATTTCTAAAAAGGGATTTGTCTTTCTCCACTCATTGTAGATCATTGTAGTTCTGCAACCGGTTCCGCAAGAAATGCATGTTGATGGAATAGTGGCTGCAACATCTATTAATTTCCACACCAAAAATACAAAATTTGTACCTCGTCAAAATCAAATATGGTAAAGAGAGTGGGCATCGTCAAAATTTCGGATTAGAAAATCCAATTTTTTGTAATATCTCCATTTACTAATTAAACGTTCAGCAGTACCCGTTCAAGATTTAGTCTCTTCCCGATTTCTTTTACGAATGAGATAAGTTGGCAAATTTTCATATTTTTTGCAGATCATTATGCTGGAAATTTATAATATACTCAAGTTTGCAGCAGTTTTTTGGCATGATTAATGTTTAACACTAAAACAAAAAATAGAAATTTTGAAATGAAAATTTCACCGTCCAATCCAAGAACTAAAAATTATATTAAGCTAATTTAAGATGATGAAATCTGTCTTTGACACTGTTTATTAAATTTGTAGTAACACGAGAATTAGCAACGCTAACATAATCGTCCTTCATTTTGGAGAACTTTTTGCATATGTGGGAATTCGGCAATCTCTACAAATCTCCAAGATTTTGAATCACACCATCCAAGTATGGAAAGATCATAGTGTATCTAAAGAACTACAGAAAATTGTAAGTTGGTGATTTAGGAGCCGCCCTACAAGGTGGACAGCGAGTAATTTGCAGTGACTTTTCACCCCATTTGGAACACGAAACCGTATATGTTTGTGCAATTATTTCACTTGTTCTATCTTTGTGAAAAACAAATTAGCGCTTTTAACATTTGACCAGGCTGCATTAGCATTCAAACTACTACCTTGCAAAATCCTTTACAACAACAAAGAGGAAACTTGAAGAGTACAGCTAGTGTGTAGATAAATGTGTGTGCTTGCATTGAATTCAAGAGAGCTAAAGCTGTTAGTTGTGTTTCTTTATTTGTATCTTTTATTTATTTGCTCAGTGCAACGCTAGATTCACTCATTATATTTTGCTGAATATTGTCTATCCTTGTCATAGGGATGGGAGCTTGAGGCCCTGATAGGCTCCCTCTCTGGTCACGGCCCTGTGATCGAAACAGTTAGAAATAGGCATTACTCAATTATTAGGCTGCGGCGATTTAAACGGTCGTAATTTTGAATCGATTCAAAACGAACAACCGAAAAAATCGAAAGCAATGAAAGAACGAAATAATTTCAATCTATTTTTAATCGTACCGCTACAAGTTGACACAGTATACAGTATAACATCGGTGACTTGATCTGGTGACTCTGTTTTTGTTTCTTTGATGGATTGCTGGTCGAGATATTACGAGTTAATTTCTTTTAATTTGCTATTCCGTTTTTACCACATTGCTAACTCAGAATCAACAAAGAAATTATAATCGATTCATTTTTAAGATATCGATCGAAATTCAACAATTATATCGCTAACGAATTAAAGAAATATAGTGGCTCGAGAACCAGTTTTTTTTCAATTTTGAGTGCCAGGTGTTTCCTCGTAAAAATGACCTGGATCAATGATTGAATTTCTTCAAAAAACTAACCTAAGCTGTATTTAATACAAACTTGCGGGTCTGTAACGGTATAGCCGAATCAAATAATGCTAAATATATACTTACTAAAATAATGAAGAATGCTAACGATTTCTTCTGTGGCTATACTCCTTAAATCTGAATTTTGTAGCTCTCAATACTTGCATTTCATAAACACGGCTTTTTTCAACTAGCTCTATCAATTGTGTTTCATTATTGATCGACCACATGGTTGTTAATAAGTAAGAGAAAATTTTCGCGAGTTTGAATACTGCTAAAAATTGATCGTGCACACTAATTAAAATAATACCTGCGTTCTACCGAAAGTACTAAATTCACAGCATGAGCTGCTTATTTATTTATTCTTTAGTTTATGGTAACGCTCAGAATTTGTTTTGAAAAGTTCACAACGAAGTTTTTTCGCGTTCACACTTACAACTTTTGCTGGCAATCTCATTAATATTGAAAACGTTGTAGGTCTAAACGCTACTTTTCTAATGTAACATATATTTTTTTCAACACAGTATGTGTAAATTATATATTGCAGTCAATGATTTGCGTGTTACAGTTGCATGATTGTCAATTTTTTTGAGATTTCAGTTCATTTAATACAAAATGTATAGTATAACATAGTTTAGGAAAACAAAATAAGTAAAAGTTTGATGTTATTGCGTTTTTTCATTTCATGGCAGAATACCCGTCTGTTTTGGGAGTGTGTGTACATCCCAAATCGTTACAACTATAAATTTTATCAAGAGTGAAAATAATGAAATTTGAATTTTGAAATAACAGAATAATTATTTGAAAGTTTACGTTTTTCAAGCAAAAGTCTTAGCTATTCCTCTTGCTCAAATATCTTCGCAGAAATATTTAAGTAAACTTTGGCATTCAACGCTGAACTGAATGTGCTGAAAATATTCAATTTCGAGTTGTTTTATTTTAGTTAATGTGTTCAACAACTGCAGGCGAAGGGATAGTCTACAATCTACGACGGGAATTCTTCCAGAAACTTCTGCGGCAGGACATCGGTTGGTTTGATAAACAACAGTGCGGGAAATTGGTCGCTCGAAATGCAGGGTATTTTCAACTTTTTTTCAACTATTTTTTACTCTTTGTAGAGTTTAATTTAATTGGTAAGCAAACTGTTTTCCAATTAGTCATGGGATTCATTTTTAGCTCACTAGAGTTTCAGGAGGTTAATCGGTTAAACAACATTAAAGTATATGAACAGGTTAACCAGCAATTTAGTAGGTTTTCTTATTTTTTGCTAATATTTCGATTGAACACAAGCGAAATCGGGTCCCAACCCTACTGAACAGATCTACCGTTTATTAATTTTATTATTTTGTTATAAGCAATTTCACCCTTTTCTAAATTTTTTAAAAACTTTCTTATCCGCATAGATAAGAAATTCTTATATAGAAAAACATGTTAGCATTTGTAATATTTTTAATTCTTAGTTTTCTTACCATTAATAAAGTATGTATTACGCTATTTGTCTCAGAACAGTAACAGAACCCTCTATCTTCCGCGGAAACGCTGAAATCCGCGGTTTTTGTGAAATGATTTTATCATTGAAAAATGGTCTCAAAATTAGACTCTGATTACAGGAAATGGCTTTCAATATTTCCCTATATAGCGCTCACTCCGAGCACCCCGTAAATTCTACAATGAAAATATTTTCGCGGAAGGTCTTCATAACTTTCGACATGCCTGAGTAAAATCATGGTTGTTTATCCAAAACACGTATTTTTATTCTACTAAATTTTCAGGTGCGTTTCTTAACACCACCGTTTATTCATTTATTTTTTCTTGACATGACATTCTGCACATGAAAATTTAGTTTTTTCAAGCTGTTAAAAACCATTAAGAAAAGTTTTTGCATGTTGTCGTCTCACAATAATTCTTTAGCTTAAATAGTTCTAGTTATTGTGTTTCAGGCACAAGGATTAAGTGAATCAGACTAATTGTGTATGGTTATAAGTTTTCAGGTTATATTCTTTTATCATTCAAGTAGTTTGTCATTTTAGGCGAATATATTGGTATTTGGTATGTCTGATTCACGCACAACTGATATTTGCCTCACTAATTAAATTGCACGTTTTCAGAAGTAATAAATTTTGCGAACTTTTTAAGACAATTCGAAGGCTGTGCATGCCTGCAACGCCCCATATTTTTGTTTGGTATGCATTTTTGAATTTGCTTTCACGGTGTAACAAAATTTTAATTACATATCAGGCGGAGGTTTACCTAAATTATGTTTAGAAAATTATAAGTTTATATAAAACCATTTCATTTCTTTTCCAAGGTTTTGTTTTGTAATGTTGTTTTTCCTTCAAACTTAGAAGGAAATCTGGGGGAGATAAATATTCAAAACAAGATTTTTTGAAATTTTGTTTTGCCAGCTAAAATCACTTTGGGTTACAAAGTATTTCATAAAGTTAAGATCACCTTACTAGAGTTGTATAGTTTTGCACAAGCATTGTACAGTGATTTTTTTATGCAAATTTTTTCTAATATGGCAATAACTACTTTTAGTCGAAATGTTTATTGTTGATGTCAGCTTTCCGTTGTATTTTACGGTATTCTATACAAAAGTACATTTTGTAAATGTGTTTACGCTTATTTTAATAAATTTTTTCGTGCGTTTTTATTATGATTTGCATATCTAATACAATCCAAACGGTGTTTAAAGCGATGATCAAATGCACTTTTTTTATAAGAACCAGTAGATTTTTGCTGAGGCTCAGCTGTTCTTGTTTTTTTGGCACTTTGAGCCTTAAATTGTTCTTATTTTGTTCTTATTTTTTCTAAGGTAAAAAACAAGTTTTGGCTATTTACTTTACTATTTAGAGGATTTTAGATGCCACTGATTCTTTTTGCTATAACTACTTTATATTACGAAAAGGCCTTTTGTTTGATTCTCTTACCTTCGGTATTTTTAAACTTTTGGAACTGTAAATAAGTATCTTTTGTTAGTATTCATTGTAAAAATCAAAACAAAAAAACTACTTTTTAAATACTTTCAGCCTCACTAATGTTCTTAAATTGTTCTTATTTTTGGCATTTTTGAGCCTCATTGTTCTTATAAAATCGTTCTTATAAAAAAAGTGTAAATCGTTACCTCAAAGTGTTTCCATTCAACTTATTAGACTGCTGAGTTTAAATTCTTATAAATTTTTTGTTTAAGTTTCAGTTGCAATTTTAGTTTTTGTATATCAATATAATTAAACAGTAAGTTGTTCACGGTAATCAATATATGTAGATGGATATGCTAGGGCCCTGCGAGTCGGGGTGTTTTTTCTCCGAGTAGGGTCGGGTCTCGAGTCTTGTCTACCCACTTGGGGTTATCAATATCATACTTGTAAAATCACCATTAAATAATCAACTGTTCTGCAAGTACGAAAAAATACATTATAGCAATTACATTTCTAATTGGTCAAAAACGTGTAATTAATAAGTATTGTAGGCCTATATAGATATCGCATTAAACAATCACTGCTGATGTTATTATTAAATTCAATATCATTTGAATAAAAAGGGAAGTTTTTCTACCAAAATAAAATCACAACCTTTGTTAATGAAGTTTTAATATAACTTTTATGAAAGACTAGAAAATAACTTTTTATGTTAAAACAATTCAAAACAATCCAATCAACCGGGAGAGGCTACCAACGTAATATCCATCAATTCTAACTTCTTGATATTAGTAACGATCATTCAGTAGACAATATTGCTCAACCCAAATGATTCTAAAAGAAGCTTTTGTCGAAAGTTTTTTCAATGAGAAAGCATATACATTGCACTATTCAATACCATATCAACAAAACTCGAATTGATACGACGCGACTCGAAATCTGTTAATGTTGAAATTTCGAGTCGAGTAGGGTCGGGTAGTCGACTTGAAATTTCGAGTACTCGCAAGGCCCTGGATATGAAGCTCTATAAATAAACATATTCTTTTGTAACATCCTATAAAAATGTGATTGATTTAAATATATTTTATTTAATTTTATTTAAAAATTAATACACATTATTTGAAATTATTTTAGTTATTCTAAGATTTTATTTTTCTTCAATTACAATATTTCTCAATTGAATCAATTACAATTAAAATGGGCAAGCTTTTATGAAGCGTACCTATGTCATGAATTTAGAGTTCTTGACAGTCTCTCGGCAACTGCATATCTCTTAGGAATTGCAGTCACATTAAGAAATTTCTACTTTTTATGTATATTGTGCTACAAAAATTATATCTCCAAACTAATATCGCAACTCAGTTCATGCCGGTGTCCAGTGATTTCAATTAATGGTCAGTTATTTGATGCAACTCTACGTTTTATCAAAAACCAATCATCAACCAACATTTTTTAAATTAAAAATTATCAATGCTAACTTACCGATATTTCTATTTGAAATTGTACTAATTGCTGCTTAATTTTAAACACCCACTAACGAAATAAATGGCTGTTTAACGAATAACCAAAATCTCAATGACTCCATTTTTGAATGAAACCCTTCGTTTTCTTTAGGTGAAAGCAGTTTGGAATTAAATGCCAATAATTTCCTAATTATCAATTACCATTATCGTCCAGTTCCAATTTTGTTTCCATTGTTAATGTGAATGTCGCTAATGTTGTTGACATACAAGTTCCATTTGTAGTAGTTCTTGACAATTGAAAAGAATTGAATTTATAGCAATAATAGTTTATTCTTTCAAAAATGCATGTATTTCACAGACCTAGCCTGCAAATACCACAGTCAATGCACTTAAACGTGCTCATTATGATCAAACACATCACAACCATTCCTCACTCTGTAGATACCGTAAAACCTGTAATTGAAGGCCACCTGTAATAGAAGGCCACCCTAGCGAGGAGCAATGAATATGTAAAAACACCATGCTAATTGTCTTCTCCAACATCTAATCATACTGGAATGACCCGCAAAGTTCTGTCAAGTAACTTCAGAAATTTGACTTTGTACAGAGAATCAACAGTCCTTCAAGCCTTTGTTAGCATTTAAACAGATTACGCAGTTTTAACGTAAAATCAAATTTGCATGTGAAATTGTGAATTATTGATTTTGAGTTTTGTAAACTCATTTGTATCTTTTAGTGACATCGACAGTGTTCGCGATGGTGTTTCTGATAAAATATGCATCTGCTTTCAGCATCTCACCGTCTTCTTTGGGGGTTTCATCGTCGCTTTCATCTATGGTTTCAAAATGGCTCTGCTCATGGCCGTTGGAATGCCTTTCTTGGCGGTGGCTGGTTGGGCAGTTCATGAAGTAAGTATCAGTACAAACCAAGTCTCAATTTTACTTCAGATTCATTTTTCAATAAATATTCGTTTTAATACAATAATAAATGTCAAAATTTGATTATTTTGGAACCAGTAAAACCACCGTGAATTTGAATATATTTCCTGTTTTTTCATTGTTATGTCTCTTAGTCTGTTGTGCCATTCTGAAAATAAGGTCTATCTGTTTACTTTGATCAAATAATGAAAGGCGACTTTTTTAAAAGACATTTTTATTAATTATTTTCAATTAAATAGTTAAATTGAAGATTCAACTACTTTGAATATTAAAAATAATGTGAAGCCTACCAAAACCGTCATTTGTGTTGTGAAATTAATTATAATCTTTGTGATCCTTTTAGTAGCAACGTAGAAACATGCAATTTAGTGTGAAACGATAAAAATAAGGTGGTTCATCAGTTATTTTTTAGTTTTCTATTAAAAATGTAAAAAGACGGCAGACTAACTACGCGGAAGCAGGAGGTATCGCTCAGCAGGCTTTGGGTTCTATGCGAACGGTCATTGCCTTTGAGGGAATGCAAAAAGAGGCTCAAAAGTATGCTTATTAGCTCATTTCTTTTGGTTGTTACTCTTTGTTTGTGTTTTACAAATAGATGCTTAAATTTAATAATACATTTTTCGGGGTTACTCTACCAGTCAACAGACTGAAGAGTGCGTGTCAACAGATCAAGTCCGTGACTCCTCCCCTGGAAGTGTACCCGCTAAGGCCGGATTAATCATGCTTGACCTCTGGCGACCCCTGGCACGCAGAGTGCTGATCTGTGTTGAGTCTGATCAGCAGAGAGTGAAGCCGAAGGCCGAGCTTCATGAGAGGGTTGCGCCTCTCTGCAGCTTTCGCCAACCAAGGCTACTAACTGAGGTAACTCGTGAGCACCTGCGTCTGCCTGTTATGACCCATGACGAAGCAAAGCTCCCTCATAGGTAAGGCTCAGCAAATGCTGGCCTAGGCCTATCTAGAGGCCAGAGACAGAGGAAAATCCTCTGTATAACTGCCCTCGTAGACGCACTCTACGGCTCTGGGCATAGACGTCGCCGTCTGCTCCACAGAACAGACAGTCTCACATCACCGTCACCGCCCCCATATGTGCAAAGCACACATGGCAGCACCTTCTTCTACCCTATTGTTTAGCGTCCACTTTTGGTTCGGGACTCCGCAAAGCGACGCGCCCATCAAGTATTGGCTCAGCGTCTCCGCCTACCCAGGAACCACCACATGGAGGTTACTCTCCAGGACGATTCGGGCATAGCCCTTGGGTTCCCAAATAATACATAAATTTTCAGGCACTATTCAACTTAACTATATAAAGTGTTAAATTAACCCTTTATCATGCAGCATGTGCGAAATTACTACCCCCTTTATCATGCAAAAGCCAATATATTGGCTCCTACTGAGCATGCTCAGTAGAACATTGGGAAAAGCATGTGACTAAAAAATTGCAACATCAGCAGAAAGAGCTATTCTTTGTCTACAGTTTGAGCCAATTTCCAAGTCTTTACCCCCAGCAGTTACAGAAATATAGCGCTCAGAGTTAGCAAGGTGAACATTGCTGGTAAGTAGGAATATACTACATAGAGATGCCTTTTTTGTTATTGCCATAGTTAGTTATTGACTTACTTACTTATATAACCTTTCACCATTATTTCTAGACATTGCCAATGGCCAAGCTAACACCCAATCAGGTTCTATCAATGATTGAAAGTGATGGTGATTGGGCAACTTCAGATGAAGGGGAGCTGAGTGATGACGAGGACTTCTCAAACACCCTAGCCAACTCTCTTGACCGAGCACAGGCAAGCAGCAATACTATAAGTACTCTTCCTTTTGAGTCTGAAACAGTAAGTGATGATGATTCGCCTCCGAATTTACCTTCATCTTTGAACTCTCCCTGCATGTCAGTCTCTCCAACTGGTTCCCCCTCTCGAACGACTTCCGCTGTTCCAACAGATGTATTACAATCTACACCAGTTACTTCGAGCTCTTCTAGCATGTCAGTCGGCCCTCGTACGATTTCCACTGTTCCAACAGCTGTTGCATTCCAACCTCCACCGTTTACGTCAAAAACCGGACCTTCTTCCAATCTTGATTCACATGCCACACCACTGGATTTTTTCCAACTAATATTTGATGACCAAGTGTTTCAACTTATAGTGGAACAAACATATCTGTATGCAGCTCAAAATCCACCAAGTGCTAGATATCCTTGGGTTGATACAAACAAGAGTGAAATGAAGTCGTTTTTGGGTATTATAATTGCAATGGGTTTTCACTCTCTTCCACAAACAGAGGATTACTGGTCGTCTGATCCACTCTTGAAAGTTCCTGGTATTGTAGATGGAATGCCGATAAATCGATTCAAGCTTCTCTTGCGCTGTCTTCACTTGAACGATAATACTACAATGAAGCCTCGAGGTGATCCAGGACACGACAAATTGCATAAAATACGGCCATTACTAACAATGGCACGAGAAAACTTTATGCGGGAATATCATCCATCCCGTCAATTGAGTGTCGATGAAGCAATGGTTGGATACAAAGGACGGAGTTCTCTCAAGCAATATGTGCCCATGAAACCCACAAAGCGTGGATACAAGGTATGGTGTTTGTGCGATGCTACCAATGGGTATATGTGCAACTTTGAGGTCTACACTGGAGCTGGTTCTGTTGACACTCGCTCTCATGGAGGTTTAGGTCCGTTTGTTGTACTAAATTTAGTAGAACCATATAAAAATTTAGTGCATTTTGTATACTTTGATAATTATTTTTCCACAGTTGATCTCGCTTCTCGTCTTCTGGAATGCAATACGTATAGTTGTGGCACAGCAAGATCCAACCGAAAAAAGTTTCCAAATACCCTCAAAAACCTGAAGCTGGATAGGGGTGCCTCAAAGTCGGAACTTGTTGAAAATGATACAGTGAATTGTATTTCTTGGCAAGACAAAAAGTTAGTGCATTTTATTGACACAATATCTGACCCTAACGAAGTAACTCAAGTTTCTCGGAAGAATAAGGACGGGACAAGGGTTTTGGTTGATTGTCCTCAGGCTGTAAAAAGATACAACATTGGAATGGGTGGTGTCGATCTAAGTGACGCTAAGCGTAAAGTTTACTCATGTAGCAGAAAGGCTAAAAAGTGGTGGCACAGACTTTTTTATTTCATCTTGGATGTCTGCATTGTGAATACACACATAATTCAGTCTGAAACTCCTCACCAACCTAAACTCAAGCAAAAACAATTTCGACTGGAGCTGGTTAGAGAATTGCTGTCTTCGTACAATTCACGAAAACATCACAAGAGGGGACGATCATCCTCTGAACCCTCACCTTCGCTGTTACTAAGTGAAAATCATTATCCTGACAAATTGTCAAAACCCCTTCAATGCCGGTATTGTGCTCTTACAAAGGAAAGACGTCGCACATCATTCTGCTGCAAGACTTGTAATTCTTCAGATCCCGTGCCCCTGTGCGTTGTGCCTTGTTTTCAACTTCACCACACAAAGGGTACCAATGAATAAAAGAAACTGAACTAAAACTGAGCTAACTTTTACTTACAATGATTAACATAGTTTTAAAACAGTCTGTAATGTTCTATTATCTAATATTATTGGTAAATAAAATTTGACAGTGAAAGCTTAAACTAAAATTATTGTGCATGACAGGCCTCAAAGCCACTATAATGGCTTTTGCATGATAAAGGGTTAATGGTCATTGAATTTCTTGATTTTCTGTTACGCACTAGATTTTATTATCACAATTGAGAAATTTTATGATTGATTTCATAGTAATTTTCTCGAAGTTTTGGTATCCAGGCTATTTATGGATAATGACAAATGACCAGGCTTTGATATAGCTATTATTTCGTTTCCAAATATAATTCATGCGTTCAATTTATGGATTTCAAAGTTTACATTTTTCATGTACTGATTCTTTTGTTTACGGGGGTTTTTAAATTACCCTCACACAGGTAGGATATTATATTATTTATCATTGCTTAGTATTTGTAGTAAACATGTTTGTACAATGTCGTTCGCATTTAGTTGAATGTGATATTGCCTAAAATATAGTCGGTTGGACTACATTGACTTGGGTTTTGTTAAGAATGGTCAAAAACTATGCGAGAGGGTCGTCTTTGGATTCAATTGTAAATTTAGTGAATACTAGCTTAAAAAAATTACAGTTTTGAAATTCACGGGATCATAACCTTTGTTTCTTGGTGTTATTTAAGCGCAATTTATGAAGCCAAATCAATTAGATTTCATAAAAAGATCGTGTGACGCGAAATATGCTGTACAGAATTACAGATAGTTCCCTCCTTTACTGTTAAGGAAATGGACAACAAAATGGCCTCAATTGTAGAAAAATAATCGTGAGACGCCAGGTTTATCAGTGGTAATAATAGCTACCAACCACAACCAGAACTAGAAATTTATTATTTTATATGCGTTTTTCCTGCTAATTTATTGTTTTTAAAACTTCACCATTTTAGGTACGATAAACTACTTAAAGTTTCGGAACGGGCAGAATTTCTCAACACTTCAATGTCTGGTGTATCGCTTGGGTTTTTCTTTTTAGTTATGTTTTCTACATATGGCGCTGCTTTCTATCTGGGTCCTCAACAAGTAAATATTTTAATAACCAAAATCATTTGGAAATTAGTTACATTTAGTTCAATACATGTATGTAAAAGTTTATTATTCATCTACGTGCTTAAATGCAAGTTGCTGCAAGTTGTTGCATAGAACAATTGGACTAGGCGTTTTGTTTGATTCGTTCCTACTAATATTTGCTGATAAATTTAATTGCTGGTTTTTGTTCATTGAACTCTCCATGTTAATTTTATCGTAAAGATTCAAATGAAGATAAATTCTTGCCCAATCAAAAACCTACCGCTTCATTCGTTACGAGGATCTTCTGCTGCAATTGATCCCATAATCCATTGTGCATTGTTTCGGCCATTCACTAATCTATATTTTATCAGACATCCGTCACAAACTAACTCCAAGTTGTTCAAGATTTTGGAGTTATTCTTTCGGGAATATTTAAGGTGAAATTCTCCATCAATTCTATTTTCATAAATTTGAAGTCGAATCATTGTCTGTATTGTTTTTTCATTACATTTATCGTACAGCTGTAATGTATTGTATATTTTGAATAATTATTTACTATAGGATATGTGTGTTATATATATATATATATATATAATAGATATTTGAAACTGATTATCCCTATTGTATTTTACAACATTATATATTTAAAAAAGTTAAAGTCAAAATGCAGACATATTTGTTGTAGGTCGCATCTGGTAATATGAGTGTCAGTGACGTGACAATAGTCTTCATCGGGGTTATGATCGGCTCCATGTCTTTGGG
This sequence comes from Hofstenia miamia, assembly GCA_900660155.1. Lineage (NCBI taxonomy): Eukaryota > Metazoa > Xenacoelomorpha > Acoela > Hofsteniidae > Hofstenia > Hofstenia miamia. The sequence goes on along the minus strand of CABFPE010000003.1, from coordinate 2,771,964 downwards.
GCAGATTGTTCCACTAATCACCATCATCACTCAACTTAAAGCGTCATTCGCTTTCCTTTATTACGTCATTACTAACGTAAGTATTTTTCAAAATTCATTTATGGAAAGTTTCAATTACACATCTTTGCTGTTGTTACCGTTTTTTATATTATTTTATTAGTTTAACCAATTTTTTTCAAGTGGCGTTTTAAAATATATTGATCTTTTACATCGTAATTTATTGAATTCTAAAATGGCATACATGCTAAATTGTATATTAAGAATTTTATATTTCATTAGAACTCATTTTCGCTTGATTCTAGTTGATGTGCTTGTAACAATAGAATTAAAATTAAAAGCCAGTTTCATGCGACATGAAATGGAATCGAAATCGTCAAATTTGATAGATAATTTTTTATATTTTTGCGTTTTACAAACAGTTCAAGAACTGCTTCAAACAGAAATTTATAAATTTTAAATTTATGCAACGTTTTCAGAAAATAATGATTTTTATTCTCCTTAAAAGATTCCTTTGCGCTTTATTACCTAGAAGGGCATCGTTTGGCAACTGACACGGACGTCAGCTGATAATGCTAAATAACATAAGACTCACATCTGTCTTAAAGGTTTTAACCGGAATTCTGCTTGTTAATTTTTGCTTTTATTGCCTAGAAAAGGTGCCTAATGTATACTTAAAAAACTCAAATCATATCTATCCATAATGACAAAAAATAGTTTTTGGACTCGGTGATTTTCGGGGTTTAAAATTTCGTCTCTACTTAGGCAGTCACTAAAGTATTTATATTGTAAAAAGGATGTTTTCTTAAATAAAATGTTGTTATATAGTCATTTATTTAGTTATTTTTATAGCTTAAATTATGGACGATGTTATAATTTTGATATCAATATAAAAAATTCTGATAGCAAAAATGTGTCTTTAAAATTGGAATTCGAGTCACATATATATTATAACTCAGCTCTTTGTCTTTTTTATAAAAAAAATCAAAAAAATATGAGAATTAGATTAAACTGAACTGGTAAATTTTTGCCAATTGCGGGTTAAGTTAAAATTTTGCACCCCAGGCCGAAGAAAGTAGGCCCGATTCCATTCTTACCCTCATTAGGGTGTACAATTCATAAACTTGATGCTGTGCATGTTTCCTATTAAAATATCACAAACTTCTAAAAAAAACTCTCGTCGGGCGCTGGACTAGGCCCGCTTGGAGTTCTAAATCCATGGCAAATGTAGTCAGTTATCTACACGAATATACCAATTGCTTCGCTTACATAATAAAATAAATATAATGGCTTAATAATCGTGTAATCTAAAAATGAGATTGTTGTTGAATTTTTTTCTTCAGAATCGCCAGGTATTTTTTACCCTTGGTATACACACCATTGGCAAAATTGTGTATGAGTCAACAATCTGTTTACATTTGCAAAACCGAAAATTCACAAACCAATACACATAAAGTCCAACGTTGCCTTTTTCATTCTGTAATGAAGGTTTTGCACAATAATTCAGTAGAGCGGTGTTTGTTCTTTTCAGAACTATGGGAATTTAGATGATTTATTCCATCAAATTTAATTGAATCAGAAGTTCGACCATAATTATTGAACAGTGACTTTAACATGTAATGTAATTGTCTTTGGTTTAAAGAGATCCATTATAAAGTACTCCAACTTCTCGAGCAAACTTAATCTGATCGTACCTATATTATCTGTTATATGCATCAGAAATCTAGTTCTAGCTGATCTTAAAAGACTGGAGACTTTTAAACTGCGAGTTCTCAAATGGATCGCTTCTGGTACCTCATACAAGCAGACTCCTGAAGGTTAATCTCTTACCGATTTCAATGGTGCTGCAATTGAAAGACCTCTTGCTCCTAAACAAACTCATTAATGGCAAAATGGATTTCCCAAAATGCGATATGGTTATCATGAGCCAACCCTAGTATGAAACTAGAAGTAGCTCAATGCCTCTTTTTCAGATCTCAAAAACGAAGAAGAAAACAACTGACACCAATTACTGGGTTCGTGTAGTCAAGTACGCAAACAATCTGACAGTTCTTATTGCCTCTAAGCAATTTAAGCCTTATACTGCTATGTTATTCATATGAAGAATTCAAAGCTATCTTACGCAGAAATTGTAATAGGCTGTTTAGTCTTCCAAAGCAGTAAAGAACCCAAGTGTTTACAAGCAGATGGATTGAGAAACCATGCTTACTCTGTAATTGTTGATCATCTGATCCATCCAATCATTACAACACCAACATGTAGTGTTATTGGATTAAAAAATACTATTGGGTTCATCAATTGAGATATTCATCTTCAACAAGCGCGTAAATAACGTTTGTATTGTGCATCAATTATGTATAGTGTATAAAAAATCATTTACATATCCAACAAACATCATAGCTTCTTCAAAACAGAGTTTTGATTTACAAACGTTGCTGCCCCCAATTACTCAACAAAACCCATTGATAGAGGGTGATTCAACGTATAAATTAAATTTTACCATCGGATGCAAACGGGTTGAATTTTGATTCATCGGGCCAGACAATGTTCTTCCACTCATATTTCTTTGCCCAGTCAAGACGTGCATATTTCATTCGCTTGGTGAGAAAGGGTTTCTTCTTTGAGATATATGCCCGATAACCCAATTGAACAAGTTTGTGGTGAATAGTCGTTTGCTGACTTTGACACCAGGTTCTTGCATCAGTTCTTGCTTGAGGATTCTAGTGGCTTGCTTGGTGACAACACTTGGCTGACCAGATTTAGATTTATTTATTTAATAGAAATAGGTTTCATCAACACAATGCTAAAATTGGATGAATCTTTGTTTGTCGTTTCCAAATGACAACAAATGTGGTCAAATATAAAATGTATTATCAATAATAATTTTGCGTCAATTCTATTTTGTCTATTCTAGTACCTCTGCATATAACAGATAAAATCATTGCGTATTTGCATTATTATTAAGAAAATGTAATTGCACTTAAAATGCCCACGATTGTTGTCAACCAGCTAGTGCATTAAATATTAATTGCTGGTATATTCAAAATTATTAATCATGAAAGAATATTGCTGTATTAATAATATTTTGCATTATTATTAAAACTTTAAAGTGTTTAAACCAACAAATTTTTCTTTGTTACACAAGTGCCAAAGTTTTGAATGCAAAGATTCATTTTAGTTTTGTGTAGCTCCAGGTGCACATCGGATAAGAAGTACAGAAGCAGTGAGCCTTTCATATAGTGGAATTATGTGCTTCAAATTGTCAGGTTGAACATATGCAACTGGAACATAGCTATGATCACCATTGACATATTTACACCATTTATCTGTTGGACAAAACTGATGTCTCTCCTTGTTACACGCAAAGGATGTATGGTGATAAATACCAGCGAAAACCTTTCTTTACAGTTTGAATAGCCTAAAATATATCATAACAATAAGGCAAAAAAACTTAGAACAAACCTCTTCTAGCTTTTCTTTGGCCTCATCATGAGCGCATGATTCCATATTAGACACCTGATCAGCTATTGTATTGCGATAATAGATTGATAACTTCATGCATACTGCAGTTGTTAGGCCTCCTCTGCCACCTAAACCATACTTGTTTCTAGCTCGATCAAGACTAGAAAACATTCGCTTTGATACATGGTTCAAACATTCTATTTTTTATATGATTACATTGTCATCAGAATCTGGCGAGGCATTTAACAATGTTTTCATAGTTGAACTGTCAGAAATTGCACTCTTATAAATTAGTCCATGTTTTTCTATTGAACGTGAAAACAGTTTTACAGCAATGTGTGATTCCATGCTACTGCTCGATCCTGTATAATTTATTGCACAATCATGTTCTTCAGAGTTCGCATTTCTTGAACAAATATTACAATATTTTGAACAAATATAGTATTCTAAAACACATCCTGTTTCCGCAGACATCACAAACCCAATGCCATATTTTGACGCATGTCCTCTACGCATCCACGTACCATCATATGACACAGTTATTTGTTCATCAAGTTCTCTTTTTGCACTCTCAATTAATATGTTTTCACAAAGTTCTGTCGCAGCTGTAGATAGTGAAATTATATGATCATTCCATGTCGATTTTGAAACAGGATCGTTTAGTCCACATTTACGTGAAAAAGTATTAGCTTGAGCATGATAACAACCAGCAATAAGCCAACCAAGTGTAGCTCGCAAGTTAATATCATTTTTTTCCTCCACGTCCTAAACTCAACACTTTATCAGAACTTGAAAACTTTTGTGAAAGCCACAATCTTTGCTGCATGAAATTTGAAATTCTGTTTCATAACCATGCTTTGTTTCATTGAAATCGAGAGATCCTTTCTCATTGCATTTGTGATTTTCTTCCAAAATATTGTGTAGCACTTCTGTGGATATCAAGCAATATCCTTTACTTGCAAATTTGACATCAATTCTAGAACTTGATAAACGTGAAGTTGATTCATTTGCAATATTTTGCTTTTGTACTCCTCTAAAGTGCTTCTTCTTACGAGGCATAACTAAAAAATTTACAAGTAGGTAGCTATATGTAAATGTTTAAATGTCTACATTATTTAAATAGTATGCATTACCAATTATAGATTGACCACAACTCATTTAGAAAATATATTGAAAAACCAGACAGTAAACTAAAAATTGTCCATCAAAATTGTTATCACTGTTTCTTCATTTTTTGTTTTTTATAAAATTCTTCTGTGTAATAAATTTTAAAACAATTTACTGGGTGTAAAGATGGTTGAGAGGGACATGTCTCACAGGTAAAACGGGTAGTATTTCTGTATTGACTGCCCAAAGAACGATCTGGACATACCACACAGCATCGTGGTAAATGATTGTAACCAGAATAGTGCTGATTTGGTGCATCTAACCGTGTTCGCTTTGCTCGGGGTGGCGAACCATGTGGATGTTTACGAGTTGCCATTAGTGTATTTGCAGGATTTTTTTTTGTTTCTGCAGGCAAATTAGTCACCAATCAACCCAGCTTCCATAAAAATCCTTTCCATATCACTAGTATTACTTTCATGGGCCTGTTGGTTATTATCAGCTGCATTATCCTCATTTTGAGAAACAATTTGACCTCTCCATGACTTTCCCCATAAAATTTCTTTGCCTATTAAACTAGAGCAAAATAATAAATCTTTTTTGGAAACTACATTTTCGTGACCATTATCCCATTCTATCAAAAAGTCGCATTTTGCTAAAGATTCTTTAATTGTACCAGTCCAACTACAGTCGTGAAGCCATTTCACTTTTAGCCCTTCAGCACTCACTATTTCGCAATCTTTGAGTGAAACCTTTTCAATTTTCATGTTTTTTCTCCATCTAACATAAACAATGCACATATCTAAAATATATCTTTTGATTAATATCAAGTAATATCAGATGCCAACAATTGTTGCCTATCACAAAATATAAACGGTATGTAAGCATATACTATCATTGTGATTACAAGTACCACGTAGTAAGAATGCATAGGTAACTTAAGCTGTTCTATTCAACTTATTGCTATCAAATATATTGACTTAATTGTGGTTTGCCAATGAATTTCGGCATTGTTGAAACAATGGTAAGTACCTATCAATGAGGATGAATGTTTTTACTCATGGAAATCATGCTGTGATTGAGAAACAAAATTTCGATGGATTAAAATAAATTCTGCTGTTGTGTTGTCACGAATTATTATTAACCCTCTAACTACCAGTGCATCTTGTGCACGTTAAATACCAGTGGGTCAATTTGACCCAAGCGTTGGGAAATGTACTGTTGTGGTTAAAATTCAACGTAAATGATAACTAATAAAAGAACGTTTTCAAATTTAAACTAAGCTACTAGTTTTGTTTAAGTGCCCTTATTTGGAAGTTTTATATGAAAAATTAGCATTTCAAGTAGAAAACTTCTGTTGAAAAAATGGTTTAATGACATTTCGAATTGGAAAATGACATCATATACAAAATGTCTACAAAAATTGGAAGCACACTGATAATGAATGATCATTACACACTGGATCATGGCATTTCGAGCAAATAATTCGTGTTTTCCTGTCCTTCTTATTACCGCAAAGTTTGCACCTAAGACGCGACTCAAGAACTTCACGTGAACATTCTGCTGACTGACTGACAGCCGCGACTCGAGCGTTTCGTGTGACATGAACATCATCAAGATTGATTAGGAGTCGTGCAAGATGAATTAGGAACAGCCGGCGTCGATGACTTTGAGCAGAGTTCCATCCGGGATGAAGATTGATGAAAATTACATAAGAATTGTAAGATGCAATGTCCATCATATTGAAAAAAAGACACATTGGCCATCGCCTTGTCCTTCTTTTGCAACTGTATGCACGGACCACCTGGTCCAAGGTATCCACTCCTGATTTCCTATGATTATAATCAATAATCATTGCGGGCTTCTGAGCGTTGTCGCTGATTTCTGCTGATCGATGATGGGATGAGATAAGAGTTACAGCTTTGTTTCGTTTTGGTACGTACGAAACAATTGTACAATCTGGTAGAAAGCCAAATACCGAGCTTTCAACCGGCCTGCGTGAATTCGGCAAGACTTCAAGAGGAAGTTCGGGCTTATTTTTTCTGATCGTTCCCAAGTATGTAAGTTGGCGAGCTCTCAAGCTTTGAACGAGATGCAAACTAGAAAAAAAGTTGTCACCCACAATATTTCGGCCAGAATTAGTAATGGGATCTGTTAAATCCAGGACAACACGCGATGCTTGGCCAATTTCTCGAGAGTTTCCGACTTTGCCAGTGTATATCTCAGCGTTGTAGCAGTAAGAAGAAGAGCTATCAGCGAGGATCCAAATTTTGATTCCATAACGACCAGGTTTCGAAGGAATGAACATTCGGAAACCACATCGGCCTCGAAATGTGACAAGCTGTTCATCTATAGTCATATCGCAGTCAGGAACATAATTCGCTTTGCACTTAGTGATGAAACAATTCCAAATTTCTCGGAAAGGGGCTAGCTTGTCATTTGCTCTTCTCTCAGGACGTGTAGTGGAATCGTCAAAACGCATGTGAGCACAAAGGTCCGTGAATCGGTTGCGAGACATTGCTTGACCGAATATAGGCCTGCCATCTTGTAAATTCCAAAGCTGACTGATAGCCTCATTCTTGGAAGAGTAAACTCCTGCCAATAAGAGAAGACCAATGAATCGCCGAATCTCACCTTCATCAGTATTTTTCCAATTCACGTTCTTGCGTCCTCCCTCCATGTTTGTGTGATGAACAATCAGACGAATCATATGAGAAGATATGAAACTATCGAAAATATCATCGGCTGTTGCGCAAGACTGGCGAATTTGTTTCGAGGGTCCAGGATGTAACCGAAAAATATTTGATGCTTGAGCGCGCCCAGTCTGGGGAAAAGGGGCTTTCTTCCAATGTACTAAGCAATTTTTCGATACCATTTGCAATGTTCCTTCCTAAAATAGAAAGAACATTAAATAATAAGTGGTGCAATAAAAACCACTTAGGTTAGTTCTATTTATGTATATTCTTCTTGAATAAGAAATTTCTGAGTCAATTTTTGTAGCTACCAACGTTTTGAATGACAATGCATGAAGATTTTATTCTAATACAATGATTGAAAATGTATAATTTTTATTAATTAAATGTATTGATAAAATACATGTATGAATTATTTAAGCTTTGTCCATTGTCCAATCATGTAGAATTCTTTTAATCTAAACAAAATCTTAGCTACTAATTACACGAAGTAAACATTATTAACACGATCGCTTTATAGTGCGTTGTTTTTTTCATTATGATAACTAAAATCACAGCTTTAACATTTTCAGAGTACCCTCTGAATATATCTAAATCATGTTTCACAATAGTGCTTAAAACGTTAAAAAAAATACATTCAAAATTCATAAATTTGAAGTTCATTTATGCCTAATCCTACGACCGCCACAGCTATCTCCAGCATATCGCATCCAGTCTTTAATCGTTTTTTTCTACGATATTTATGTCAGAATGTGGAAATCTTTGTAAAACAGCACCTAAAATACACATTTCCCTAAAATAAATTGGAAACACTGAAATAACAATTTCAAAAAACCCGAAAGTTCTTGTCAAACCTTTTACGACTTTTACCAAAATACAATGTTGACTAATTTGTGTTAAATCGCGGTACAATTGTTAATTAATTTCATTCGAAAACCTGCATGTCTCATGTTTTGGGTGTTTACACAGTGACACAAGACATAAGACACTAGAGAAAATCAAAATCTTTTGATATTCGAATGTTTTTCAAGTGCGTGTTTTGGGTGTTTCGACGTGACATTCGCTCATTGAAAACACAAGACATGCATGTCTCATGTCACGTGCAAACGGGGTATTTCTGAGATGTCACAGCTTTAAAGGTTGGTTCGATTGCAGTCTTCCTCAGGAATGCAAAATATTTGAGTCACAAAAATATTTTTGAATAAGTAAATAAACAAAACAAGAGTCAACATGTGTCTTCAAAATCACATAGGAAGTCTTGTGTAATTTTCTGGATTCGACATTGGCTATATTTTAAGTATTTTTTAAAACAACGCACGGAGTAGGTGCGCGGTTTAATTCCTACACAGGCTTATTTAAAACAAAAAACAAATCGCGCAAATTACGAATCAATGCTATAAATAAACATTCCATTTAAAGAATTGCTGACTTATAAAGGCCTGAACAGAATTAGCATATAATGGATAATTGGAATTTTGTTTAATTCAAATGCTTTTATTAACAATATCAAAGAAACTACATGCTTATGTATGACAATCGGCTCAATTAATATGTTTCAACTAGTTACGCCATATATATTTTGTGTGTTATTGTTACTTGAGTTATTCGGTTTAAGCTGTAATTTTAAACGATTTTAGATTGTACAGTTTTATCAATAACACTAGATATTTGCAAGTTTCAAAAAATTGAACTAATAATTCGAATGTTACTATTATTGATACAATGAAAACGTTTAAATCGCAGTTAGTTCAAATTATATTGAAGAAAATTATTTACATCATTAAAACATTCATTGAAGTTTAAATAAAGTTTCAACCAAAGTAAGCTGATATAAGTGTTTTATTTATGTGATAACCAAATAAAATGGCCTACCTAATCACAGGCAAATTATTACTTTCTAACAATTCTCGTCACTATTAAAAACATTGAAATGACACAACAATTTAGACATGCTGTTTGGCCTAGTTGGAGGATTCAACAGCTACATATACTTGAACTTTATTTATTGTAATTTATGAACTAAGAAATTCAAATTGCAAATTGAATGAGTATATTGGTATTGTACTAGGTTGAGTTGAAATGATTTGGACTGTACAAGTAAAACACAGAAATTTATTAAAATGTTTAAATAACTACACAATTATGTTACATAGTCTCCTTCAGCGCTTTGTCTAACTCATTTATATTTATTTAGCGCATTTAATGTTATTTTGATGTACAACTTCTATTTATCAGATAATATCACTATGAATATATTGTTTTTGCTATATATTTGTTTCTAAGACTAATTAGTGTAAAAAATTTAATAAACACGATTTTAACACATTGAAAACATTTGAAACAAGCAAATGAACATATAAATTAGAGTCGCTTTGTATAAAAAAATTTTCAAAAAAATATTTTTGATATATATATTATGCCAAAATATGATAT
>CABFPE010000003.1:2705354-2726450 GCA_900660155.1 Hofstenia miamia | reverse complement strand
GCAAGAATGAATTTCCAAAATTCTTCCGCATCAACATGTTGAACTTTCCGGCTACATGGGAACCTAGGGATCAGTTTGCGCTTCTTCAATGTCGTCCTTGTCTAAAAGAAGTTGGTCAGATAAAGAGCCTTGAACACCGCAACAATTTTAATAGCATTCAGTCCACTGTTTCAGTGGAAATAAAAAACTGGTTGGAATAATCTAATCTACATAGTTGGTGTGAAGCCCTCAAGGAGCAAGGTGGCTTTGAGGCGGTCGAGGATCTCCGCATTATTTGTGATTGCCCTGCGATTACAATTTGCTCTACTTGCAATTACACTGGTCACTCTAAATGTTTCAACCATCTGCCAATCCCAGAATGGGCTGAAAACGTCTGGACTGCCTACAAAGCTGCAGGACTTGAAGAAAGGATGCAGAGGTTTGAGAAGAAGCTTGATGAAGAAGAAAAAAGCAGACAAGAAAAAGAAACAAAAGAGGTGGATACCATTCCAGCAACGCCAGCGCGCAGCCCAAAAGCCCTGTCTGTTCCTACGTCATTAGCCCGCCGTTATCACCTCTGCCACAACAGTTAAGGTTGTTATGCCTTCACTACACCTCAGAAGCGGAAGGTCCCGTCCCCAAAGCCAACAGTCTTGACAGGCTCTAGGACGCCATTAGGCCTTTTTTATCCCAAACCTTTGAAAATTGTTGAAAGTACCAGCCCCCCTATAATGTCAGCTTCTGCACTTAGTAACCTTGTCTTTTAAGTTATCCCTGTAGTATCAAACGCCAATGTTTCATATAAGTTTTTCGCGCCGTCTTTTTCTCTTAACAACTGTTATGTTGAAAATAGTAAATTATAACTCTAACGGAATTGCTTGCCAAAGCAAGTTTACAAAAATTGTTGAACTACTATCCTCTTCAAAACCTGACTATATATTTTTTTAGCAAGAAACCAAAATTACTGATATTTCAGCTCCAATACAAAACTTTCTAAATAAAAATGTTTGTTATTTCATTTCTGAAAAAGACAACTACAAGGAAAGGGGGGCTTTTAACCCTATACAACAACAACAGCCCAAATCTAAGCCTCAAATACCAATGCCCCGCAGCTCAAATTTTTATCAAGAATATACAAACTTAGTACTAGTTAACCACTATCTAGGATAGCCTCCTCCCTTACTTCACTAAAATTTAAATCTTTACTAAGTGCAGAAGACCCAAATTGCTTTTACTTATCCGAAATGTTAAAAATTCGCAGTCATTATCCAACCCTTACTAGATACAATTATTTAAATAATAATTTTCCTCGTAGGTTTAACCTAGTTAATACTACCGTCTATGCTGAAAACTATTACCATACTTATTTTAATAATTATAGCACGTACTCTTCTCGGATAGACCATTGTTTTGCTTCAGAAGACCTGCACATTGCCGAATCTAAAGTATTATCTATCCATTTTTCTGATCATAAACCACTTTTGACATCTTTTCAAACCGATATTCCAAAAGGGCCAGGTGTATGGCGATTGAATTCTAGTTTACTCAATAATAACTATGACGAAATATCAAATTTAATTTCTTTTTCAGACTAATGTTACTAACATTCAAACTAAATGGACGATTATGAAGGAAAGTGTCAAAAATTATCTGCAGAAAAACAGAAAGCCATTGAAAGAGATCGCTTTTATAAAGCCAGGTACTGTGAAAAGCAACTAAATTCTTTGACCATCGACATGTACAATTGTGAACAATTCAGGATATATTATGAATCAGAATTGCGCAAAATTCAAAATCTACAGGCCCAGGATGAACTTGAATACATCAAAAATATGGAGCATGGGGTCGATGAGGGCAGCACTAAGGACATCAAAAACTACATAAAAAAGTCAATGGATAAGCTAAATATCGAAAGCGTTCAATTAAGCAATAACAATTTTCCGACAATCCAAGAGGATATTATTAANTATCAAAAATATCGAGCATGAGGTCGATGAGGGCAGCACTAAGGACATCAAAAACTACATAAAAAAGTCAATGGATAAGCTAAATATTGAATGCATTCAATTAAGCAATAACAATTTTTCTGACAATCAAGAAGATATTATAAAAAATTTCACTGATTTTTACAAGCATCTTTATAAAAAATCAGAGGCCAGCATAGAAAATGAGCATTTAATTTATCCGAAAATTTCTATAGATGATTACAATCTTCTTAATCAAAGCATATCCATTGACGAAATCCATTTAGCAATAGATAAACTAAAAAATTCTCCTGGAATAGATGGCCTTAATGCTGCCTTCTATAAGACCTTTGCTTTATCCTCGCACCACACTATTTACTATTAATTGAATCAATCTTAAAATCTGGAAAAATTTCTAATAGTATTTCCAATTCATTAATTAGATTATTACCAAAAAAGGGGAAAGATTTAGAACATCCAAAGTCCTGGCGACCTATCTCTCTATTAAATATGGATCTAAAAATTTTATCTCATATCCTTAATCATAGACTTGGACCTTTAGGCTTTGTAAAGGCGAGAAACTCTTCATTAAACATTTCAACAATCCAATGCATTATTGACATATGTAGATTAAATAAGATTGATATGGGAATACTTAATATTGATTTTAATAAAGCATATGACTCAATTGATCACGAATATTTGTTTAATACATTAAAAAACTTGGAATACCTGACATCATTTTAAATCTCATTTGCACATTATACTCTGACAATAAATCTTATTTATTAATCAATGGTTTTCTGTCTCCAGCAGTTCAGGTGCAGAGGGGCGGCTGACAGGGATGCCCCTTGTCATGCATACTGTTTAACTTCATGGTAGAACCCTTCCTGAACCAAATACGGCATTCAAATCATATCCACGGTTTTATTTATGACGACATAGAAATAAAATATCTTGCATTTGCAGACGATATTACATTAATTGCATCAAATTCAGATAGCCTAGCTAGNCAAACACCTGGACGAATTTAGCAAAACTAGCGGACTTTCGATAAATAAACAAAAATCAATTTACACAGGCATAAATAAAGCTAAAGAATAGTCTACTGAATGTAGATGCAATCATAACGAAATATCACTACTAGGTGTAGAGCTAAAAATATCCAGTATAAATTCTATTGATAATGATGCATTTCTAAGTGATAATAAATTATTAGTCAATTTCATTTCAAATCAGAAAATGTCAATCTATGGCAAAGCCAAGGCCATCAATGTATTATTGTTAACTAAGTTATTATATAAAATTCAATTTTACCTGCTTCTACCAGTAAATAATTCAATTCATGCCATGATAAATAATGCAGTATGGAATAATAAAGATCACTCACGTTCTACTAAACTATTGTATTGCAATTATAAAAGAGGAGGAATTCAACTAGGTCACATATACTACTATCAATTAGCATATAAAACAAAAATCATATTCACAATACTAAAAGCCAAATGGCATCCCATAAATAGGTTGTACTCTAAAATTATTCAATCATTTACAATTAAAAGTAATTTAATGGACATGATTAGTCACATAACTCTACCCAAGTCTTTAAAATAATATGCCCCTCATTGTCTAATACCCTAGGAACTTTACAACATCTAAAATTTCAATTAAACCCTAATGGCTGTAGCACACGATTAGACGAGATTATCCACAATCCAAAAACTTATAGGGAGCCGATTCAATTTAATCAAGATATTGAGCCTGAAAGTCTGCAAAATTTTATAATACACAAACAGGGTTCCATACTAGAATTTAAACCATCAATTAAAGGTAAAACATTAAGCGATTTTTGTAACTATTGCAAACCTGATATCCAAAAAATCTTTGAGAAATCATCAAACTATTGGCACATTACCAATTTCAACACCCAAAAATTACTTCAAAAATTAAGAACAGCCGCAATTCGCCCTTACTATAAGACAATTATGTACAAGGTTACATTAAATAGAATTATAAATCGTGATAAATTCTTCTTTTCTAGACTAATTGATACCCAATTATGCAGATTATGTAACAACAAAAATCAGAACCCCAAGCACTTGATATTTCATTGTACAGCCCAAATACAACAAAAACCTGCAAACTTTCATGTTTTCAGACTTACTTAGTACATTGAAATTTGAAAAAACAATTGAATATTGCATAAAAAGCATAGTCCTACCAAAAGATTTTTAAAATTATAGCTGTAACTGGTACAGAATTTATACATGTACATATCTTTTTAGCTAACCCATAAAACCTTTTTAGATATTTGACCAGTCCTTTTTTAATGTCTCAGTAAGTATGTGTGAATGAGTGTCTATTTAACCTATTACTTTGAATTAGATTTTGGTTTTGTTTCCTTTCTTGTTGTGTGTTCATTTAGTTGTTAAGTTTTGTCCATCATTTTTGTTTTGTTTTTGTCCATGTAAATATTTAACTTTGTTTTTAGGAGCATGCTGCAGCTTCCATTTTGTTTGGTTTTTGTTTTTATAATACTCTTTGTTTAACTTTATATTAATATTTACTAATAGTATGGTCTGTGAATGGTGATGGGAAAGAGGCAGTGTAGTGTTTTTCGGTACAGTGATGACAAAAGAACTTGCACAAGCTTCTTATATTCTGAGTACCAATTATGTGTAGAAAAAAAAGGCAATACTTCAGCATCAGCCCATAACCAGCCAGATGGGACAACAAAGGCAAAGGACAGAGTGATGATAAATGCTTGCAAAACAGCTAGCAGAATGATCTAGTCGCTTTTATTGCAAATTGGCAAGGTGAAAAACCCACATTACTTTTGGAAACTTAGAAAGAATGCATTGACAATTGTTTACTGGAATCAAGCCAATGCCTGGGTTTACACAGCAATATTCAATGACTGATTTACAAGCTGTTTTGTCCAAGAAGCAAGGCGGAAATTGAGGGAGCTTGTGGAGAAATAAAAGGCTGTTTTGTTTCACAAATGTTCCACTCATCCTAGTGAGGAAGAACTTGTATCAGATGATGGCAAAATCATTGCAAAGCTTTTGCCTCCAAATGTAACAGCACTGATACAGCCAATGGATCAAGGTGTGCTTGAATCTATCTTAAGGCATTATAGAAAAGCAATTCTCAGAGACTTGTATCACAATCAACTTTAGCCATTCAAGATTTTCTCAAAACAATTGATATAATCAAGGTTGTCAACACCATTGCAGTTGCTTAGGATTTGGTCACACTAGCTGCTATTAGAAATGCTTGGAAGCCGTTGATTCTGTGGCCAAGTTCTTCCCAGCAAAGCTGTAGCAAATCTCAAAACAATTTTGAACAACAACTTTCTCCAGCAGTTTTTGAAGATGAAACTCACACTGTCAGAGGATGATGTTCAAAACTGGCTGCACAATGATGGTCCTTGTTATGAACACATGGACAAACAAGGCATTGTTGCACTGGTTTCTGTTGACAATGAAACTGATAATGCTAACAATGAAGAGTAACAGAAAGACATTGCACAATCATCCAAGTACACAATCATCTCATAGTGAAGCCATGAGTAAAATGGATGATTTTTTGACATGGTATCACTGGTATCACAAGTGACCTCAGAAAGCATATTGCAACTTATTCAATTCTGCGATTTACTGTAGAGAGAAGAGAAACCTGCATCAAGCAAACCTCCATCTTATCATATTTCAGCAAGAACACTGATGCAGATTAAACTGTCAAAAAATGTTTTCATTGAATCACAAAGATGAGACTTTAAATTTTCAATCTATTTTCACTTCATTTATTATTTGTTCAATGCTGGCCAAATGCCATACACTTTCAATGTGTTGCTAATTTTTATATTATCATTGAGTGTATTTCATTAGGTTATTTCGAAAGGATTTAAAACTATAGAAATAAACTCCATTTATTTTGCTGCACTGTTTGTTTCTTTATACATTTTTAAAATATGTAGTTGAAATATAAAATAGGAGATTTTTTTTCTTATCTGGCCAACATTTTCCAAAAATCGTGCTCAACATGGTCAGCATAAAAATGATGTAATGTACCCATCACACAAGTAGTCAAGGCAATTGTTGTTATAGAAAAACAAGCAGTGATATTTTAATTGGTGTAACATTGATTCCATGATTTGTCCAATCACAATTAAAGATTATTTCTACTTAGACAGAAGGGGATTCAAAGAAAAATCAAATAGATTTCATGAAAAAAGGCCCATGTGATGGGAAAATGCACTGTACAAAATTACAGGTAGTTGCTACATTTAATATGAGGAAAATGAACAGTAAAATGGACTCAAATTCAGAAAAAGAAATAGTGAGATGCCAGATTTAGACAAATCACATGTTGACCCCAGGAAACTACCAATAACAGATTTTTTCAAATACAATAGGTTGTTTGAAATACACAATCTATATAACCAACCACAAACAGAACAAAAATTGAAAATATTTCTTATAGCAAAAATTGATTAGCAATTTTCAGCATCACAAGCATTAAATATATAAATTACATATGATAAATATCTGTTGATTACTCGCCCCCACCAACAGTCAATATTCAGAGTTGCCAATACATTTTGTACAAATTCTTTAACCATTGTTTAAAAACTTAAAGATATGGTGGAAATTAAATATTAAGTAAATAATTTAGACTCAATATTATAAATATCACTTGTGAATAATTTTTATTAATAATAGAAAAAAGCCAACCTGAAAAATGTGCTTGACAATAAGCAATACAGCTGGTTCACCATCAGACATTATTGAACAGCCATGTGAATCACCTGCTTCACTGCAAATGAAACCAACTCCAACAAATCTAATTCAATTTTTCATTGACTGACATGTTCATGTTAAGTTGTATTGATATTTCCAAATAACCATGATAATATCATCCTTTCCAAGAAAGGGCATTAACTTAGCATATCTAATAATGCTTCACATCAATATGTATTGCCTGGTACTGCAGTTAAAAGCACAAACAACAAAACCATTGTGGTTAATATTCAAAATATGATTATGGCCCATCATGGCAAACCCAAAAGACTTGTCAGCAACAGTTATCTAAAATGCAAACAATATCAAAATAACTGTGAGAGAAGATATTAAAAAAGTACTTTTTAAGACTCAAACTACAGACAAGGTTCAAATTTACTTCCTACTTTTTAACATATTTTTCATTACATACATTTGAACTCTACAAAAATGATACATATTACAAGAGAATAACTATGATACTTTAACTAAAGTAATTGTTATAACTAATATACACATTTTATGTTCTACATTAAGTTTCAATAAATAATAAAACAATGATTTTTACAAAAAAATGTTGTAAAGGTTTAAAATGTGTTAAACAATGTTTTTTAAAAAAATATAAAAACCACAGCAATTTCCATGTTGTTTATGTTAATAACTTCTAACATTTCTAAAAGGAACAATAGATGTATTAAAATCTAAATGACAACAAAATTTGAAATACATAAAATAAAAAATGTAAAAAACTATCTGAATTAGTGTTATAGTACACAACATATGTTTGGTTCCTATCAATTTATTAACCAAATGAAATTGCCAAGGTAATGATACAAATGCTTCTAACAAAGACAATAAGAAATTACAAAATGATATTTTTTCTACCATTCTATATGAAATGAAATTTGTCATACAAAACTCAATTTTAACAAATTTCATTATTGTGAACTCTAACCTAAACAAATACAAGTATACTTTGAATTAATGAAACAAAATTCCACAACCAACTTTGATAAAAAATTACATGTTTATATATACATATATATTTATATTTTCTAAAATATAAAAATCTTTAATATCTATTATATATCTTTGTGGTAACATGATATGCCCAATACAGTGGCAGCTGTTAAAAGTCCAAAACAAACAAATATAAAAAAGCAAGTGATGAATTGTTTTAAGAAAATGTGGTTAATATGAATGAAAAATCATAAGAACCATTTTAAATAGTTGGCTACTGAAATTATGTTATTGAAAAAATTAATAATAACTACATTAAAAATGATTCACCCCTATAAACAAAGTACAAATGCAAGGCTAAGTTTAGAATCAAACACAGCATTAACTTAAACTTTAGTGGGTGGGGATCTTTTCCTTATAAACAAATAATGAAATATTGGAAAAAGAATTACTTCAATAAATAGGACTATAAGCATTGATCCAACAAATAACTTAAAAAAAACAGTCCAGTTTTGCAACCACAGATGTTGTGTAATGCAGGTTTACTAGCACTGCAGATGTTAAACACTTTCAGCAATCCTAAACCCTTTGAATTGTTGCAAACATCAGTGTTATAATAATTGCGGATTGTCAACTGAAATGATAGGTTTTTCGAACCTCTGTTTTAATTGATTCCATTTTGTAAGTGTATGACATCAGATTAGACTAATCATGGAAATTGTATCTAAAATTTCTCTTTTAGTACTGGTCCTATCCAAAAACTATTAATGATTAAATAATCGCAAATTTAATGAATTGTTGTCAACATAGCAAAAACATCTTGCAGTCATATATGACTGCTTGGGCTTTAAATCTACATGCCATACAATTTTTAAAAATGATTTTAGTCTTGCTTTACAATGAAACATTTTACAAATAATCTATTAACAAAGGCATTTATCAGGCCAGGGAGTGTCTGCATCAAGCTTAAAATTACTTGAGCTGCCTCATCAGCCTCACATTATTGTTATTAGCAGTCCATCAATGAGACATGAATGTAAGTGGTGCAAAAAAATTGACCAAATATGCAAAACTTGTAAAATTTCTCTTCATGATAGCTGTTTTAAAAATTACCATCAATATTACTGTATGATTTCTTTAATATAACATGCTTTTTAGATGAAAAATACATAGCAACTATGTCTTTCTTCAAAATACTGTTATCTTGCCCCAGGATTCAATAATTGTTATGTAATATCCCAGAATTAATTAGATTTGTTATAATCTAGTTTAAATATTGCTTAAAATAGCTAATTTAAAAAAAGAAGTCAATAACAGAAGAAATAATTTGTATCATAATATTTGTTAAAAAATTATAAGACATGTTTATATAATGACCAAACGTTATAGCTTTTGATAGGAATGTGTCCAGAAGTTAAAAACAAGAGAAACAATTATTTATTAAAAATTAGAAGTTTGGTCACATATGGGTTAAGGAGTTGGACTCTGAAATGATTATTGCCAAGCTGTGCTGAACATAGTTAAAATGAAACAAAATTAACTTAACCCCCATTCATCTACAGTTAATCTTGAGTACTTTGATAGTTTTGGTTTACCTCTATTTGAAAGTATTTACAGATGTTAAGAACATTATTATTATGTACAACAGTTAACAGTATCCAGTTAGGCAGCACTAGTGATTATAATTTTAAATTTCTAATGTTTTCTTAATTCAAAATATTTTCTTACAAGTTCTAAAGTTAAGAATGAAGACGTATTTATTAAATTAAAAAGCACTATTCAAACTGTTCTGCCAGATGTTTAGTCAAATGAATAATTTTTTGGTAATATTACAGTTACTGGCTATTCTCCTTCAAACATTGTATATAAAGGAAATTAAACAGTAAACGCACAGCAAGATAGCTATAAAATTAAATCAACTTGCCTGGTAGTGCAGTTAAAAGTGCAAACAACAAAACTATTGTGGTTAGTATTCAAAATATGATTATGGCCCATCATGGCAAACCCAAAATTTTGTCATCAACAGCCATCTAAAACACAAACAATATCAAAATAAGTGTGCCAGAAGATATTAAACAAGTACTTTTTAGCACTCAAACTACCAAAAAGGTTCAAATTCACTAGCTACTTAACTTTACATGAAGCATATTTTTCATTACATAAATTTTAACTCTGCAAAAATGATACATATTACAATAGAATAACTATGATACTTTAGCTAAAGTAATTGTTGTAACTAATATACACATTTTATGTTCTACAGTCAGTTTCAATAATAAACAAAACAATGATTTTTACAAAAAAAACGTTGTAAATGTTTAAAATATGGTAAACAATGTTTTTTTTTCATTTCATACACATAAACAAAACACAAGTTTTGCTATATGTTTGGTAGAAAATCAACTATAAAAGAACAAATAGATGAAATCCCAAAATTATTTTTCAAACTTTCCTATATAAATTTAAAAAAAACATTTAAAAAAATTTTTTAACACTAAAAAAATACAAATATTGCATGATACATTTTTAGTCTTGGAGTGGTGGCAGTTAAACAAAATTAGCATATTAATGTTTCAGATAGGACAGTAAAATCATTAGACGGATGTGAACCCAAAGGCAGATGTGGAAGGAGGATCTGATTGGAGAAATTACACTAAGGGAAAAATACTTGATACATTATTTTTGAAAATTGATTACTCACTAGAGATGGAAAGCCTACAGGCGGGCTTGTTATCTTGCTAAACAAGTGCTAGCCCCAAGATTGAATAATTTTTATGTAATATCCCAGAATTCATTAGATTTGTTATAATCTGGTTTAAATATTGCTAATATAGCTAAATTAAAAAAAGAAGTCAATAACAACAGAAGAAATAATTTGTATCATATTTGTTAAAAAATTATAAGACATGTGTATATAATGCCCAAGAGGTCTTATATGACCAAAAGTTATACCTTTTGATAGGAATGTGTCCAGAAGTTAAAAACAAGAGAAACTATTATTTATTAAAAATTAGAAGTTTGGTCACATATGGGTTAAGGAGTTGGACTCTGAAATGCTTATTGCCATGCTGTGTGTAACATAGTTAAAATGAAACAAAATTAACTTAACTCCCATTCATCTACAGTTAATCTTGAGTACTTTGATAGTTTCGGTTTACCTCTATTTGAAAGTGTTTACAGATGTTAAGAACATTATTATTATGTACAACAGTTAACAGTATCCAGTTAGGAAGCACTAGTGATTATAATTTTAAATCCCGATGTTTTCTTAATTCAAAATATTTTCTTACAAGTTCTAAAGTTAAGAATGAAGACGTATTTATTAAATTCCTTGGGATATAAAAATGTCACATTTTGTTAGATATCATCTTCAGTAGTGTGTTTAGTTAATAATCCAGTAAAGGACTATGCATTTTGCGTAGCAAGAAAGTTCACATCTATTAAAATAGCACATGCATCGTATTGAAAATTTCGGTTGCAATGTGTTTAATATTGATAAAAATATCATTACCAAACTAATTTTCAAGAAACACTTGAACGAGATGTTAAATGAGGATTTATCAGCATTCCGATTATTAGAAATATCTTTCTGAAAAGTTTAGCAAAAATGCACTTGCTCATGCTTAGGAGGGGGACTGTTTCAAATGCATCAAATATTTAGAAAAAAGCATATTGAAATATACATTTATATAAACAGTGTAATGATACTGAAACAGTAAAAAAAATTTATGAATTTTTAATATTTTATAAGTACATATCTTCATCCATATCAATAATATCTTTCTAGAAAACCTTTCGCCAACTTAAATCTTGCAATTTTCACTTTTTGTCAAAACTTGGAAAAAACGCAAAATATTCTGCATTAAATATTGAAAGCGCGCAGTGCATGTGCCCAATTAAATACATATTGTAGTTTATATTTCATTTCTTGGAAGCTGCTGTGGGTATAAATAGGGTTTTTATTCTACAATTATGAAATCGTGATATATTGTTACTCCACAAAATTTTAGAAAACTAGTAAATTTAAAAAATTGACAAATTTTGGGATTCTCTGCTGAGCCTGAAAACCAGATAATCTCGAAATTTGCCATTACACAATTTCCACAATGTGCCAAAAGTAACCAAAGTATAAATCATTAAAACATGCTATATTTCTTTGAAATAATCCTTTTAAAAAATTCAAAATAGCAAGAAATCGTGAGTTTTGCGCCATTTTCAGGTAAAATACAGATCTTAGGTAGCAAGTTATGAGTTATTGATATTTTTTAAATTAGTCTTAAAATATATCAAGTGGTTACATTTTAAATTTCCCAAAATTGAATGAGAAATTGGCACAAATAGTACGAATCCGATGTCGGCCTCCAAGCCAAAACTTTTTGAAAATCTCAAAGTATTATTATTTACATACTTGCGCTTGCCTAATAGATATATATTGTACATATTTCAAAGTTTCAGTGTGCAAAACTGGCCTTAAATAAATTAAGTGTAAAAATGGAATTAATTAACCCAAAGATCCAGTCTTCTGCCAAAAATCTTGGTAACCAGTAACCCGATTTTGAAATTTCTTAAAATGTGCAATAGAACTAAGATATAAGTTGATTGCAAAAAGTTAGTTCAATTAGCTCCTATATTAAAGGCAAAATTATAGAAAATATTTTTCACACCTAAAAAATTTATTTCACTGAAAGTTTGCGAGCATAAAGTTTAGTAACGCATAGCAACGTATTAAGTCGTCATTTTTGCACGTCATTAGCGAATTTTATGGGGCTTAGGTTTTGATTCCAACCGCAGCTTATTTAGCGATTGGTGTTCTTATTGGCCGGATTTGTTGCTTGTCTGCAAAATTCGAATTAAAGATAGCGGAACAAAGACCAAAAAGCTAGAAATGTTAAATTTTCGAATTGGGATGCTTTCAATTTCTTATTTAATTCTTGCTTGTGGATTGTTGGCCTGTCACATATATGAATTACGATATCGCGATAAAATCAACGATTCATTGTTCTCCAAGATTTGTGCAACAAATCTTGCTCTGAAGAAGTCCGAAGAATGTGTTCCTGTTCAAATTGATGAGTTGTTCACAGCGCCGAATTTTAACTTTCTTTTGGCGAGATATTTTACTTCCTTGGTTGTTGGCATTACTTCTGATTTCTGGATCTGGCCGCATAAAACAATTATTGTCTGGCATAATGCTTTGATTGAAGGTAAAATTATAGAAAAAAATTTTTACACCTAAAAAATTTATTTCACTGAAAGTTTGCGAGCATAAAGTTGAGTAGCGCATAGCAACGCATTAAGTCACCATTTTTGCACGTCATAAGCAAATTTTGTGAGGCTTAAGTGCAATTCTCACCCCTTCTAGCAATAATTTGAGATACTCTTCAAAGTTGGAAACAACATACCCATATTGCATTCACAGGAAAACATTGGAATAGGGTTTATGGACTAGTTTTCGAAATAGAAATTTGTTGGAATTTGTCTAACAATTACAGCAATTATAAGTTGATTCAAGAAGGTAAATTGTTGAGACTGTATCATCTTAACTAAGCAGGCAATATCTTCAGGGTTCACATTTAGTAGGAAAGAAGATCAAGTAATTTTGTATTTATATTTGTAAATTTTAATGCGGGTCGTTACTTGTAGATCATATAATTATGCCACAAATACGTTTCTTAATTATTTTTAGGAAATTGATTTATAAAAAAGGTGAGCTACCGTAAGCACAAAATTATCGCCCATTCATCATTTGTTTTAATTTTTTGAAGAGACATCATTTAAAGAAATTTATGAATTTTTGCATGAAAAAATATCATCTAACAAGCAATATGGGATTCAAGTAGGATACTTCACAATTGATATCAAGAGTTGAAGGAATACGCCTTAAAGCAGACAGAAATATTTGTACAGTCTTTGCGTTCTTGGATCATAACAAAGTTTTTGACAGTCTGTACATTGGTTTTCCAGATATAAATTGTCTACAATCAAAAAGTTTTCTAGAAAATCTTAAACAAGGAACAGTACGTTGCCATATATTGTTTGACATCTTTGTAAATGACACATCCATGTATTCTTCATCCAGCAGTATTTCTCAATGAACAGATGACACCTACCTAATTAATACTCAAAGTCCAACTATTAATGCTGTGGAATATTTAAAAGAAGCCATTAAAAAGTTAAGTTATTCTTGCATGAATAAGCTTACATTGATTCAAGGAAAAACTCAATTCACATCTTTGCGTCTGAATCAGTAAATAATCAGTAAAAAGCTTTTCTAAAGACATTATCATACATTTATTTATAACTAGACAATACACATACACCTGTGAAATTCTACTAGATGTTTGAACTATTGCTCAGGAATGACTACAGAATAAACTGAATTGATCAACTAGACAATGTACAACTAACCTTAAACAATATTTTTTCGCAAATTTATCACTATGCATTGCAACTTGTAAGATGCATAAATTTTAAAAAACCTAGAGGCACTAAATTTTCAGAATAAGTTATCATTCTTTTAATGAGAGAAGAATTATGTCTACGAAAGACATTTTAAAAAATCAGCAAATTTGGAATACATTAGATGAAAGCACTGGGAAAATAACAAAACTCAATAAATTCTTACAGACTTGCTATAAAGACATCACATAACATCAGCAGAACATTATTTAAGTTGTCGTTAATATTAATTAACAGACTTTTTGTTGAAAATTTGTAATATACATCACAGTCGTCACCGCAAGTGCATTGTTTGCCTAATTCAATATTGAAACGATTGCTATGTTATCCATAAAGAAAAAAACAATTTGCTTTAAACCTTTAGCAATTTTTTGCATAAATTTCAATGACGGAGGGATTAGCAAAAAATTACAAATTGTGCTCTAGAATTTTATTGGGCTACTTGTAATGAAGGAAATGATTGAACAAATTACTTGTAGATAGACTTTTCCTTTTAGAGTCTATTAGCATAGATAAGTTCATAGAAGAAATCATGAACTTTGCTGTTCTACTTGAAAGATACAACACAATTTTACATATTTAAAACAAATATATTGGAAACTTCCTTTTAATAGCAACAAAGTTAAAAATTTTCCAATCAAAGATAAAGAAATTAAATTTTGAATTAAAAAATCAAGAATAATACCAATTTTAACATTATTACAAACACAAAATATTTGTATAAACAAAGATCCTGTAGCAAAGTTACTGTCTTCTTCATTGGTTTATAAATATACATGTGAAGATTGTCAACAATCTTACATCGGAGAGACACGAAGACACTTTGCTACAAGAATCCATGAACGTCTTTCAGGTCACCTTAAATCAGAAATTTACCTGCATTAACATCCAATTAAAAGAGAAAATTTTGAAATATTGTTAAAAACAAACTATCCAATAATTGCAGAATCACTATATATAAAGAAAGAAATAAGATCAAGATTAATGAATAAACAGAAGAATTTTTATAACATCAACATTTTCTAATGCATTCAATTTTAATTAAGTTTAAGTGTAGTAAATTGTAATTAGTTTTCCTTCCAAATTTGTTCTGATAAAGATTTTGAATCGAAACCGGTCGTATATATATATATATATATATAAGAGTCGCTTTGTCTAAGGTATTCTCAAAAATTCCGGACAAAGCGACTCTCAGGGTGATTTTTCGCTTAGACAAAGCGACTCTGGCCCCTGGCACATTGAAAAANTATATAATTAGAGAATATATAGTAATGTATATATATATATATATATAAGAGTCGCTTTGTCTAAGGTATTCTCAAAAATTCCGGACAAAGCGACTCTCAGGGTGATTTTTTTCTTAGACAAAGCGACTCTGGCCCCTGGCACATTGAAAAATTTGCTTAGGATAAATTCCTTTTAACATGGACTAATATTAACCAATTATCATATTTTGGCATAATATATATATCAAAAATATTTTTTTGAAAATTTTTTTTATACAAAGCGACTCTAATTTATATGTTCATTTGCTTGTTTCAAATGTTTTCAATGTGTTAAAATCGTGTTTATTAAATTTTTTACACTAATTAGTCTTAGAAACAAATATATAGCAAAAACAATATATTTATAGTGATATTATCTGATAAATAGAAGTTGTACATCAAAATAACATTAAATGCGCTAAATAAATATAAATGAGTTAGACAAAGCGACTACCATACAAAGCGACTCCGAAAAACAGACAAAGCGACTCTCATTTATATATATATATATATATATATATATATATATGATTTGAACAAAAATTGAAAACAAATTAATATAAATTACTTGATGTGATCCGAGTACCTTATTTCCTTGATCCCATACATGAACGGACCTGAGCAAAACATTACCTGTTTGATCCGTACGTGAATATCCCGCGGCCCATTTTCAACCTGTTGCGACTGTTCTTCTGATCGATCTTCATTATTTTTTCTTAGGATTTGCATTTAAAACATATAAATTCTTTAAATATATCAAATTTCTGCCAATAGAGCTGTATAAAGTGAATCTGACACCTATTTTAAATCAACAATTAGATTTTAGGGCGCTTTGTCAAATCTTGAAGATAATAGGGCGAAAAGTGTAAAATAATTAAGGTTTAGGGCGATATGCATTAAAGTACAATAACTGTACAAATATTTATTAGTTTCTTGTTCTGACTTAATAATGGGTTTATAAGCATTGAAGTATAAATTTACAATCAAAAAAATAACTTGCTTCAAATACATTATGCAAAAGAAAAATTGTATAATGTGAAGAAATTAATCTGTTAACAATATGTATCAAGACACAAGAATTTGCACCTCAAAGTATCAAATTTGACAATAAATATGTAAATTTTCACTCTGTGCATACAATTATACAAGTCAACTAATCAGATTCGTTGAATTTTAATACCGCCATATTTGCTAATCGTCATGTAGCATGAACGGACATGTTATGTTATAAAGCTTAATAAATTTTTAAATTAATGAATGGTTCGGAAAAATAATTGCATATTTGCATTTATTACAGGTTACCTTCTCATGATAAACATCCTCCGTCTTCTTGGAAATGAGAAAATTGGTATTCATATGGCCGGTTCCAACAATTACTAACATACAAAAAGTTTAAACACTTCTAAAAATATGCAATTAAATATGACTCCAATTCAGTCAGTGCTGTCAAAACTAAAATTTTTGCATGTGATGTTATTAAGATATTATTTGCTTTGTTAAACTTTTCCGTCGATTTAGTATGTTTTATAGCCAATTGCTACGCAATTTTGATTATAATTACTATACTTTTCAAAAATAACTTCCAGATTAGTATGTTAGTAATTCACAACTTCAATCTTGATGAATATCCAGCATCGAACTAAAAGTATTTTAGCATGTACGACTTTTAAACTTTCTTCAATTGGACACTTTGACTTATGACAACTGTAAAAACGTATAACATGCGTTCAAATTTAGTATAACATCCATCTATTGGATAGCATTCTGAAAAGCTTTAACAACATCACAAAAAACTTTACAGCAACAGCCTTAAAATGTGTAATGAAATAAAAACTAGCTGCTTACCACGCCTCGCTAGAGAATCCATGTTGGATAGGACTATGAAAAGCTTTAACAAACATAATCAATTACATTAAATGATTTTCTAAAAAATTCTGAACAAGTAAGGAAATTACAATACACTAGATGGAACTTGTAATGAATAAAGCACTACTTTAAAGAATGAATCAATTGATAATTCCACTGCAAATTAATCACACTGTGTTTTCAGTTTACAATGATTTAAGTTTTTATTCAGAAAACACAATCTACCTGCTTTTCAAACTTTTGAATTTTCCTGCACTTTCTTAATTTACTCGAAAAAGCAAAATACTAGCATCGCATTTACAAAATATCAAAATAATAATAATAATCAATTGTTTGATTTACACTAAACTGCATCACAAAACAGAAAGTTAAAAACAGAAGTTACCTTAGTGTCAGCTTTGACTGTGAAAAGAAAGAACGGACTTAATCTTTTTGCAGTGGTTACATCGCCAAATAAACTTATCAATAACAGACGATCCGACTCATGAATATGCGACAATTCACACACCTCATTTGACTACTATTCAAACCTTGATCCATACAATATTGCACCGCTGATTCCTCAGTTGCTGCAACATTGAAAGTTCATAAAGCATACAAGTCCTATTTGCCATTGCCATTTAAAATCCTAGAAAAAGTGTCCTGTCATGAAAAATCACTTAACATTTTCTAAATAATTTGTAATGCAAGACTATTTGGCCTAATTGAGATATATTTCTTGCTATAGTGACAGTTGAATATAATCAATTAATGATTCGTTAAATTTAAGTTTCCTTCAAAGATGAATATGATATACGAATCAGCATAAAAAATAATTTATAAATATGTAAAAAATATTTAATTTTATTGAGGTGCTATTCTGCAATAACGTCTTTATCCAGACGTACATAAAGCGTACAATTCCTATTTGTTAGATTGCTCCAATTTTTCTGAAAATGTTGTTGAGACATTTGCATAAAGTCTTTAAAATTATGTAAATATACTGAGAGCAGCCTTGCTTAATTTATTACACAGTGTAAATCAAATTTCATTGTTAATAAAATATAAAGCATTTTGCCAGTCAAGGTCTATTTTGTTCAAAAGTCGATCATTCATTAATAAAATATCGATTGTTATTAAGACTATTTTCATGTTTAGATTGAATTCGGTAACGTATCACCTCTATCTTATAACATTTCATATATTGCATCTTTGTAGATAACTGTTGCCATTATTTCTACTGCTTTAATACTTCTTGATATTCATGTTTTTAACGTTTCATGTTCTTATAATTATATTATTTCAATCGAACTTTTTACTATCTGTTAAGGCCTATACCATTTTTAATTATATTTTAGCATGTCCAATATCACTTGTTGGTTTTAAATGCAATTAATTGGAAGACAATTCATCTCTGTTTTCTTTAAATTATATTCTTTTTTGTTTAGGTTCCTGATATTGACATCGATGATGAATCAGGACTTAAACCTGAAAAATGTGAAGGACGCATTGAATTTCGCAATGTTGGTTTTATATATCCTTCACGTCCTGATTTTAAAGTAAGAATTTATTTTTGCATGCTCCACTATGTTACTATTTACTACCCATTTTTACTATAATTGTTTTTAAATCTTATATTTTTTACCTTTAGAGATCTAAAATATTGACCCGGTCTTTAGCATTGTAAGCAATGGAAGTAGTTAACATTTCTAACGTATATTTAATATTTTTCTGTTAGCCAATCATTATTTATGTCTCATTAGGTATTGAAAGATTTCTCCTTGAAAGTAGAGCCTGGACATTCTATTGCTTTAGTAGGGCAAAGCGGTTCTGGGAAGTCCACCACAGTTAGTCTATTAGAGCGTTTCTATGATGTGGTTGAAGGTGAAATCCTCATTGATGACGTCAACATTAAAAAGTACAATTTAAAGTGGCTGCGAGATCAGGTACATGCTATATTAGTTTAAAATGAAGAAATCAGTACACGACTATTCAGTAACAGATAGTCAGGCTTTCAAACATTGCGATGTAATATCTTTCTTTGTTAATGCCTAGTTTACAAACTCCTCAAATTAAAACAGTCATCATTTAGTACTAGTTCTGTTATATAGCTTGATATTGATTTAAAACGTATTAAACTAATCTTGCATCACTACAGTTCAAGTCCAAACAGAATAATTTCTTCACACAAGAAACTTGAAATTTTTGATGTCACACATTAGTCGTTTATAATAGCTACCTTCTAAATGCCTATTTTCTTGCCGTTTCGTATGTATAGAAACTTAGTGTTTAGATTGGAGTAGTTGCCCAAGAACCCGATCTGTTTGCTTGCAGCATTCGTGAAAATGTTTCATATGGTCGTCCCAATTTATCAGACGAAGAAATCATCTCTGCGCTTAAAAAAGCAAATGCTTATGAGTTTGTCAAAGAACTCGAGAAGGTAGCTTTTAAAATATAAATTATACTTATTTCTCTTAGGGCTTGGATACCATTGTTGGCGATCAGGGATGCAAAATGTCGGGTGGTCAAAAACAGCGAATCGCTATTGCACGAGCTATTGTTAAAAATCCAACCATTCTCCTTTTGGATGAAGCTACCAGTGCATTGGATACTGAAAGTGAACGCGTTGTGCAAGAAGCTCTTGATAAGGTAGATTTAGTAGCTTTAACATTAGCCATCCTTTGTTTTGTAGGCCAAAAGTGGAAGAACATTACTCGTAATTGCGCATCGTTTATCGACTATTAAGGATTCTAATCAAATTGTTGCCATGGAGCATGGTGTCGTTAAAGAAAGTGGAAGTCATACAGAATTGATGGAGTCGAAAGGACTTTATTGGGATTTAGTGAATATGCAAAGTTTAGATGTTCAAGAAGGTTTAGTCATTTTAGACATTTATATATATATATATGTCCCATCATCACGAAATGAGTCGGAAGTCGCATTGTCTATTTTCGAGTAGCGTCCTCTCAAAGCTGAAAATGGTGAAAAAAAATTTTATTTTGTAAATCTACTCATTTATATCAATACTTTGGTCAGATAAGTCCAGATTTTGAATTAAATTCCGGAAAAGGTTATTTATTTAACATTTTCTGGCCCTAATTAGTAAAAAACAAAAGAAATTTTATCGTAAATCAACAATTTTCAACTCAAATATTTACGCATTTGCCGATAAGGGAACACCACCTATCGCGTATCAGGGGAATCCTTGTGACGTCAAAATTCTATATATGGGAAACATGTACGCGTATTTTGCACCAGTAGCCAATATTTTTTATGCCTATAGCGTCAAAATTGACTTTGCAGTAGCCTTCTGAAATGTGACTACCGCATTGTTAAAATCGCTTGGTTGTAGACAGGTCAAGGACAAAGGAAATTGTATTTAATAACACAAAGTGTTATGTAATAAAAATGACGATTTTAATCAATCACATGTATTGCTCTAAAAATGGCAAATATTGATGAATTTTAAAAAGTAAAAATCAGTTTATCGTAGTCCTTTCTGGACTATAAAACAGATCATTGTTCATTAAATAAATGTACTCATGATTATTTCTGTATATTGATATCAGAATAATAAGACTATGGTGGTAAAGTAATTAGAAGCTACTGGTTGCTAAGGACTTTTTATGTTCGAAGGTTCATCAACTTTGATTGCAATTCACTCGAAAACTTGGTAAAATAAATGCTCAAAATTCAAGATACGTGTTTCTCCATAGTTTTATCAGTTTTTTGTGACCTATGGCTCATATGAAAGCTGAAAATGTCCTCTATCCAGAAATAATGATAATGCAATACGACAATTTTGTGCATTGTGACTCATTTTGTGGTGATGGGTCATATATATAT
>CABFPE010000003.1:2691872-2704354 GCA_900660155.1 Hofstenia miamia | reverse complement strand
TTCATTAATTATTTGTATATGTATACTTTTTGAAATTTTAACAAATAAATGGAAGAAATCAAATATACAATAGAAGAAGAACACAATAGACAATTAAGTTTTCTTGATGAATCTGTGACAAACACTGAATTTGAAACAAAAATGTATTTGAAGAAAAATCATGATCTATGCATTTCTTTTTCATCATATGAAGTCCAGGGGAATTTTTTTCTGACACTTTCAAAAAATATACGTACACATTCAAAACTTACTTTTATCGCATTAGCAAGGAAATTTTTCTCATATATTAATGTATTACAAGGCTTCATCTGTTGATATTGTAGTAATATCTAAAATTATAACTTATATACATGAATTTCCTTCTCAAAATTTTGTGACATGCAGGACCAGAAGAAAATGGTAAAAGTTTGCACGTCATTCATTTTCAATTTTCTCTGAAATGGACTTTTGATTAATATTTCATTTTAATGCATCAAAAAAGCATAACTATTTTTTCTCTAAAAATGACTTTTCTCGAAAACATTATCCGGATAATGAGGCCATATGTGTGACGTGTGGGACATTAATTCTTTATGAATAGCGATGGTCGGCAATTAGTTATAAGCGCCGTAGATTATAAAATAATAATTCTTTTAAATTTAGTTTTTCTGTTTTAGAAGAAACGCTATCTAAGGCCACGTCTATTGAAAACAACGTCTCTGTCTCAATTAAAGACAAGCAATCAACCCGCGTAGGTGAAGAAGATTCTTTGGTAAATTTTTCTTGTGCTTTGATGTGTTTGAAATTTGTCAACATCTTTTCCCGTTCTAACATGTTTTGTGTTTTCATGGGATTATTTCATGACTAAATAGAGAATACGCACAATAGCTAGTGAATGCCGCGAGTATTATCAATTATATTTTAAAATGTTTGTTTATTGCTAGCAGACTTGTCAGCGGGGTGAGTTTGAGCACTGCATTGAATATACAAAGAGCCCAAAACCAGCCATTTTTTAAGCAAAGAACATTTATAGGTCTGCTCGTTAATTTGATTATGCAGAATTTTCTTAGTTCTTCATTCAATAGAATTTTATTATAATCGTATTTTAAAATGTTTACCAAATAATAGGAAGAGCTAACTAAAAAATTCTGAGAGCGCAATCTTATTTAAAAAATTACTGAGCTAGAACTAGCCTCATTGAAATGTCCCATGTTGCGAGGCGAGCTTAAAAATTTCGACTTCCTAACAAGTCTGATTGCTAACCGTTTGTAAAATCGTAAATTGCATGGATTTCGGAATTGTCAATATTGCTTGTCTATAGCCGCTTCATCAGAGAGGGTAAGTTGTAATTTCGTTATACTTTAAGCCATGATTTGTTTCACTCACTATTATTATATTTATAGCAGCCGTCTGAGAAAACCGTAAGTGCATGCAAGCATTGTTTGCTTCGTTAGAACTTGAATTTCCAGTTTTTTGTCGTTTTACTGAATGTATTGCAATTGCATTGCAATTCACTCCTTACCATTACATATGTCAAATTGTCAAATTATTTTCATAACTCGTAATGCATCTTTCATTCGTTTTGTTTAGCAAATAGAGGAGGATCTACCTGGATTTAAGACCCTTCTAGCTGTCAATAAACCGGAGGCAGTCTATATATTTTTCGGTTGCGCATTCGCTATCATTGCTTCTGGATCATTACCTTTCTTCTCAGTGTTTTTTGCTGGCGGAACAGAGGTAACTGGGATTTTTTTAAAATCTTTGATTGGACTTGGTTGCTCTATCAACATAAAAAAACAGTTGATCTTTGTTGTACTATGGGCTTTAGGAGATGTCAAAATACATTATTGCTTTAATGTAGAAAAATAAGTTTACAATTTTCAAACACATAAATTCCCTGGCACACAAGCACCATCCAGCCGCCTACTCTAGGTCCCTATTTGCGGACCATCATCTAAAAGTCACTAAATGATAACTATTTATTTGAAAGTCCCTAAAACTCCCTAAACCCTGAGTATATTTCAGATGAAATGGGCAAATTTAAGGCCACATTTGCGCTCATTGCCGGATTCTCTTGGGCAAAGTTGATTGACGGCCGGGATGATGCCGTTAAATGCAGGGTGGATTGCAAGATCATTAATGTGAGCAATGGGCGTTGTAGACTGACCCAGCATGAAGTTCAAGCATGTCACACGTGAGTAGTTCTGGCCAATTTGTAGATTTTAAATATCTTTAGGGCTGCTATTGGAGCTGTAGTTAGTCAACTAACCGTACAAGCTGGCTTTTCAAGTGCTGCTCCTACTATCGATATACAAGCAAGAATTCGGCGCGCTACGGCGGTACACGTTTTGAGTATTGTCCTGAACAAGCAATCCTTTCATTCCAGTGATTTCACTACCCGCAAACATGCTAAATACACCAAAATGCTCCCCGAATAGGCTTTTACAGCAATTAACTGTGGAAGGACAAAAGCTAGCTATATTGCATTGCACCACATGCCAGGCAGCGAATGAAGGAAGGGTATCAAGGGAAGCTTTTTGGCATCCACGTGGACGAGACGAGCTACAATAGAAAATGCTGACTTGAATTCTGGATAGCGTTCTTCGATGGCGGTGCTCGCCAATGCCGGTACTTGACATTTGCTGATATTTCTGGGTCTGTTAACATAGTTGACTTTCTAAAAGATAACTAGTATAAACAGCCTCGACGATGTTAAACTCCAAAATGCTAATGCCGTTGTGAGAGATTTTCTCGCAGTGATTGAAAGGTTGGATTTGTCCTTATGACTGATATTTGTTCGACGATGTCAGTCAAAGTTGGTGGTTTCAAGGCGAAGGTGAAAGACATGTGTCCCCCATATGTCATTAGGTAGGTCATTCTATGACTTGAGGTCCCTAAAAAGTCACTATTTTCATGTCAATGCCAAGGTCCCTAAAAAAATTCAACCAAGTGATCAGTCTGGGTTTAGTCCTCTTGTTTACCTAAATATTAGGTATGAAAAGAATTTGAAGATTGTTAAAACTTTACGAATTTTCATTTAATAATAGTTAATCTTATTAAACAATTCAGCCACAGCAAGTCACTTTAGTAGAAATTTTCACTACAGTATGATCAACAATGAATGATACTAAAACACAAATTCATTAAAAATATTTATATGCAAAAAATCAAAAAGATCAAATGATTGATAGTCAACCAAGGTCTGGACATTTATGTTTTTTACAATAGGTGTTCGAAATGTCCACCAAAATTTTCTTTGCACAGCTCTGCACTTTTCTTAGTATGTTGCACCATCTTCCGAATATCTTCCTCCCCCATGTCTACGCCAAAGTCTTCCACGACGCCCTTGAGCTCCGTTAGATTGCTTTTTTTACATCTGATTATATGTACCATTACCTGGATTCGTCCATCCACAATCTCTGCACAGGCCATCACTTTCTCGGCATGAGCCTTCTTGCACCCAATTACTGTGTGGAGATTTGAAGGCGCCCAGTGTCGAAATATCTGCTTGTTTGGAGACTGTTTTAGGACAAACCATTTTTCATCCGACCATATGACTCTCTGGAACCCCATTCTTCTTCAAATATCAATCAAAAAGTGCAAGCTGCCAATCTTGATTCCATGTTGGCTGCACTCAGACACTGCGTCAAGTTTGGCCTGTACGCCCTCCACTTGAGATTCTTCCTCAAAATTGTCCAAATTGCCCTGTAGCTTAAGCCAAGGACTCTTGCTGCCTCCCTTATATTGCATTTTTGATTTTGCTTGAAAAAATTTTCGCAGCCTTGGTGTTGTTACGCGATCGCTCACTCTATCTGCCCGCAGGGACCTGTTGTCGAAGAGCTGGTTCTTCTTTAAAACGTTTCATAATTCTTATGAATTCAAGGATATTTGGAACTTCATGTTGGTTCTTTGGGTAAAATTCCTTTCTAAATGCTCTTTGGACCTCCTTGATGCCTTTGGACTGTTCATATTTGGTGATGATGAATGCTGCTTGATTACCGTTGAAAGAAGAATTTTTGAATAGGCCTTTTTATACAAATGTTCAACTTTCGTAGTAGTATAGATACATTAATTTTATAAAAAATCATCGAGTATACAGTATGACCTCATTATTCACGGGGGTTACGTTCCTTACCCCTCCGCGAATAGCAAAAAACCGCGAATATTGGATGCAGTTTTAAAGCGTATATGTATGATATTATATACATTACCAAATGTTTCCCAAACACTCTAAAGATACTTCTGCTCATTAATACAGTAAAAATCTAACAGTATTGCATACGGTTATATATTTTACAATAATACATACGGTTATTTATTTCTCTGTAATGATAATGTAAACACATTTTATTTTTTTACTTCAATATTATACATGTATTTTAATAAAAATAGAAAAGAGGGGACAATATCTTTTATTACCGAAACACTGGAGGAGAAAACTCCATTTCTTCTACAGAGTCAAGAAGTTGTGTCNTATTGGATGCAGTTTTAAAGCGTATATGTATGATATTATATACATTACCAAATGTTTCCCAAACACTCTAAAGATACTTCTGCTCATTAATACAGTAAAAATCTAACAGTATTGCATACGGTTATATATTTTACAATAATACATACGGTTATTTATTTCTCTGTAATGATCATAAAACAAATTTATAAGTCAATTTTATCTCGATCTTAACTTCCGTAGTTTTGCAGAACTTGATTATGGAGGAAAAGACGCTTCACTATCAAAGTTTTAAATGATGCAATTGAATAACTTTAAAAGCACATTTGGTTATCTCGTAATAGATTTGCACATATTGGAACTTTTCTTAACCCGCGAATATGCGGGGCCGCGAAAGGCGAACCGCGAATAGGCGAGGTCACACTGTATATCTTTAATGAATTTGTGTTTTAGTATCATTCATTGTTGATCATACTGTATTACACTGGGAACGTTTGTCCACTTGGAGAAAGTTCTTTAGAAATGCCCAAAAACGGTAGTGCCCTTGGTTTACCGGAACTGAGGTTCTTTGCTAATAACCAAGTCGTAATCGGATTCGGATTTGCAAATTGCTAATCACGACTCAACGAAGGCAAACCCGATGACAAATAGTTGTAATTCCGGGAAGCAGTTATAATAATATATGTACAGGGTGATTTAAAAGTTCCCGGCTGTTAACCCTTTTTGTGCCAACTATTTTTTAATGGACTTAAAAAATTATTTTTTGTTATCATTAAGTCATGTATTCACTTAGAACAAAAAATATGGTTTTTTCTTGATATGACAACTTTTCAGCTTAATTATGCAATTCATTCATATGGATGCATTGCTCTAATTCAGTAATTCGATTCATAAAAAGGTGTCTGTAGAAATTGAATAAAACAACACAAATAATGTGCATTCTTATAAACAAGAATGGAAATCAACAAACAATTTCTCTCAAAGTTGAGACATAGCTTTACACCACATTTATTGCAAGCAATCCGTGTTTGGCCAGATGTACAGTTCTTGCAACGTCCCTTATCTGTATGAATTGGTAAGTGACCAATTGCATCAAATCTAACATCATACTCTGGCCGCTTCACATTGGTTCTGGAGAGGCATTTTTTGAAGGCCTACTCCGCTTCGCCGGTATGCAATGAGCTAAAGCAATACTGGAACTAATTGCCAACCAACATTTCTTCAATGAATACGGATATTTTTCTTTTAGCAACTTTGCATCTCTTCTTGGCAATAACAATCCATTTACCGTGCACAGATCCTATATATAAAAGAACATTCTCAAGTAGTAGGGTTTGGAGCAAAGTGGAGTCCTATACAATGATATGAGCATGTCTGATAAGTCAACACTTCCCATGTGAGTGTTATAGGAAACAACAATAGCAAGAGCTGGAACACTACACTTTATTTTCTGCTTTTTTTCGGAACGTTCAACTGTGCCTACAGATTCAGTACCAACAAAAGTACTAGCAAGGGTGACATACTTATTGTCATACCATTTGATTTAGTTGTGATTGACACCTGAAAAGGAAAATTGAAGAAATTATTATAACATGCTATATTGTAATATTTATAGTAAATATGTGCATGTGAGATAGTAAACTAATAACTATTTACATAAAGATTATACATTACATCTATATATACATAAATTTTAACCATATATAACACAGTCCTACATACAGTGGATATAATCATTAAGACCTCCATCAGAAGGCTGAAGTTCATTAAAAAGTTTTAGGGAAACACCAATTATATACTCCGCTTCAAAGGTCTTGAGTCAAAACAATATTTATAAACGTTTAATATCTCAACAAAAATGTTTTGTACAATGATGAAAATTTTATAGTAAATTTACAAAATATTAGACAACATGACATAAGAGTTTAATTGTCAATAAGTTCTCCTCCTGCCTTCAGCTAGACTCTGAATCTGTTCGGCAAAGATTTCATCAAGTTTGCATGTGTTTCGCGTTTTATATGTTCACCAATAGTTTTATTTCGTCTTTAATTGTTGCTTTGTACCTGGAGACTGCTTTTCAAACATGTTTTTGGTTAACTTCCAAATATTCTCTATAGGTAAGAGATCTGGTCAGTTAGCTGGCCATTTAAGAATGACGACGTTTTAGTCACGACACCAGTCATGGGTAAATTTGGATGTGTGCGCTCTCGCACGGTCCTGTCGGAGGATCCAGCCTGTTGGATAGAGAGCATTAGCATGTGACAAGAATTCTTAAAGGACTAGGCAGTACTTTCTGTTGTTGATGTTGCCTTCAACAAGGGTCAAATACAAGCCCCTCTCAGATACAGCGTTCCCACCATAACAGAAACAAAGAACTTAAGAACAGGTATTTTGGTGCGCTGTTCTCTTCGGGTCCAGCACTTGAGAGTTCCATTGCAGGTAAATCAAACATTCGTCTGTAATATAGACATTGTCAAATGAAAATTTTTTCATTTCCAAGCAGAAATCAACGCGCTTTTCTTTTTGTTTGTCTGTCAAGAAAGGCTTGCTTTTCTGCTTCATTTTTTGGAACCCAGCAATTTTCAATTACCTCTATTGTTCGTTCCGATAGATTGACACCTCTTTGTTTTCTTTAACCTGTGCGCAATGCCTTCACCACTTATAGTTGGATGCTTGTTAACAATTTGAGTAATACTTCTTTTGTCATCACTTGCCATTTTTGCTGATCTCCCTGCTCTTTCTCGGTCTTGCACCAATTCACATTTGTTTATCGCCGAAATTGTTCTGTAGACAGTAGCTCGAGAAATACTAGAAGTTTCTTGCAAAATTTTGACGTTGGTAATGCCGGCGTTATATAGAATTTCAATCTTTTGTTTTTCCTGTTTAAACACAATTTTTCGTGACACAATACAATACAACTAACAAGTTTTCAAATATAACGGATATAAATGATATCACTTTGACAGGTAATTTTTACATGCGATAGGCTGTTTTTCAAAGATTATTTGACTTTAATTTCATTTCAACAGAAGTCTTACGCATGCAGTGATATAGGTTTCAAGTTTGTCTCAAGACTTATGTCGCGGTGTATATAATAATATCATGATAAATTTTAAACTCACAATGTATCATTATAATATTGTGATATCACTAATATTAATCATTATTTTCC
Organism: Hofstenia miamia; assembly: GCA_900660155.1. Lineage (NCBI taxonomy): Eukaryota > Metazoa > Xenacoelomorpha > Acoela > Hofsteniidae > Hofstenia > Hofstenia miamia. The sequence continues at coordinate 2,696,753 of CABFPE010000003.1, read as the reverse complement.
CTTTCATTAACTGAAATTAATTTCAAGATATGCATAATATATCATATTAGGCACAAAACAATATGTTTTTATTTTTTATTTCAAATCTAATGTGTTTTAGATTTGAATTCAATGTAATTTTCACCTATCCACAAATTTTTACTCAAAAATTTCCTTTTTGAGACAATGTACCCAAATGGATACATTCTATTTAAGCGAGCATCATGCATGTAAGAAATGAATCTTCATCAAAATAATACCATAAATAACTATTAATATAATCAATATAATGCATAAGATATAAAAAAAATCATTTATAAACCTCTTTTTGATGATTTTGAAGACGTGTAATTGTTTAATTATTTCAACTGATTATAACAGTGAGCTTTCTTCATGAATGTCACCATAAATATTCATGTAAATATTTATCAAATCTGATTGAGGCAGCCGTACGAAATACCAATAGGGATATATTTATCAGAACACGATCAAAAATGGAATTAACATTTTCAGAATTTTCCATACATTCAGTAAATTTGAATGTATCAATATGGGAACAAGGCACAAAAAGAGTTAAACAACATATTATTTACATATTTGAAAAATATTGAAGAAGTTAAGATCACATTTCAAAAAGACCACCATGATTGTCCACACACTGCTGACAACGTTTGGGGAAGTCGCGAAATGCATTTCAAAATTTTTTTCTTGAAGAATGGTACAGTACCTCTCTCCATTCATCGTATGCACATGTTGTTTTAACTGCCGGGGACCTTTGAATCGTTTTTGTATTTTACTTACAGTTGTTTGAAATATTAATTATAAAATTTTCTGGTTGCTAAACGTTTAAACTCATTATTAAAGGAAACAGTAACAAAGAACGAGAAGGTTTAGTTAGTATTCATGCCACTGCACACATAGCTGAATAAAAGTTTTGATTTGTGGTAATTTTTGAATTAGAAATTCTGGGTATTAAAATGAGTCGTTTTTACAAACTGAAAATGAGTGGAGTCGCAAAAGAATCCGAGTTGACTTTTTATTCACGATTTTCAATAACCCCCGTTCCATAGAAACCGCTTTATCCTTTTAAGAGCACATGGGCAGTTTGACGTTAAATGTCAGTGATTGTAATATTCTTTATACCGGAGTTGAAATATTTCATCTGTCGTCATAATTAGTTGAATGGCTACTTTTAATAATTCAATTGTATAATGTTTGTTTTTGTAGTAAATTCAACCAAACCCTACAGTCCCGACAAGTGAATTGAGACCAAGAGTGAATTTTCTGTAAATTTTAATTTAATTTAAAAATGCTAAAACATGGTTTACATAAATTATGATATAGAAATAATTAGTAATGCAGTGAAATACAAACATTTTAATACAAGAAGTCTTATATTTAGTCGCACCACCTTTGGCATGAATCACTGCAGCACAACGTGATGGCATAGAATTAACCAGTTTTAAGCACAACTCTGGTGTAATTTCATAAATCCTCCAGTGACCAGGGTGCTTTGTTTTGTTTGCTACTTTACATTTCATTATATGCCAAAGATTTTCTGTAGGGTTTAAATCCGGTGAATTACCGGGCCACTGAGGACTTGAATGTTATTATCATTGAACCACGTCTTACACTTTGCACCTGTGTGGTAAGGGGCTGAGTCTTGTTGAAATATTTCGCAGGAATAGACTTCCATGAAGGTGGCTAACTTCTCCGACAAAATTTGCAGATATCTCTGTGCCTTTCTTCAGGCGATTTCGAACTATTCTTACTGAAATATTAATGCCATGTTGTTGTATTTCTTTCTGAACAGAAGTAGCAGGCATAAGTGGATTAGATGTAACTAATTTTTTCATTAAACAATTGTCTCTTTCACTTGTAAGCGATTTTCTCCCAGGGTAATTGTTCTTAAAACATCCAGTATTTTTGAATTTGACAATAGCCTTATGCACTGCCGTTTAACAATTGAATAATACTACGCTAATTTTTGCCATAATTACATGTATAATAAGAAATTATTTGGGCATGTTTTAGTAAGCGACAAAGTTTTTCCAGATCAGAACATAAAACAGCAGCACTGATTAAAACTATAAAACAGGTAAGTATTGATTACAAAAAAGTTTGATTATTGCGCCTATTAAATATTTTCTTGGAATACGGAATTTCCTTTATTCTTGCAATTAGAAATTTTCAATATTCTTAAAATAGTCAGATAAGTTAACTAGTATCTCTCCTGCAACAAATTATTACTTATTGAAACAGTGCATATTCTAAAAATTGCATAATGTTTATTTCTCCTAAAATTTACTCTTGGTCTCAATTCAGTTGCCGGGACTACTTTGTCAAAATAGAAATAAAGGTAATCCAGATATGGTGTTCTAGCTGTTGTTATGCACAAACAGTAGTTAACTATCAGACGCGCAACTTTGACCAAGTGACCAAATACCACATTTAATAAATTATTACTTACCTACACACTGAAATTTCAATTAATCCCAGCCCCCCTAAATTTCGGATTTCTTGAATTTCGATGTCTTACATATTCCTATACTGTGGTCCATTCATAGTGTTGATGATTGTTAATCTAGAAGATCGAATGTCATAAAACTAGCCGTTTTGCTTTTGGTAAATTTTCGGCTGCTTTACAACAATACGTATTGACTAGAAGTGCATACAGAAAATTCTACTAAAATGGTGCAATAAAAATGACAAAAATTGTTAGTAGAAAATGGCACTTAGAATATTGGTTTTCCTTGAGCAAAGGTGTACACCATGTCTTTCTGTAACAATTATTGTTATTGCGGCACCATGCTTTGTAAGTTTACTTTGAAAATTCAATTGAATGTTTTTTCACTGTTGATTTATCTATTTTTATGTCATCCAAATTATAAAAACTATTTTCAAACGTAATTTCTAAAGGAAATTTTTTCTGAGATTGAAGTGCGGGTATTACTTAGGTGTTCGTTAAAGCTCCTGATGAGATGAAAAGAGAAGCCATTTTTTGGGCGTGTATGTTTATTTTGCTTGGTTTAGTCTGTGGGTTAAGCTTGGCAATTGAATTGACGATGTTGGCTGTCAGTGGTAGTCGTCTTACTACTCGCCTTCGTTCAAAGTCATTTTTGTGTATGTTACGACAGGTATTAAAACATTGGTTTAGTACATTGCTGAGTAGTTCTTATGTTTATTTAGGACATGTCTTATTTCGATAAAGACGAGAATTCTACTGGAGCTCTTACTACTCGTTTATCTCAAGATGCTTCACTTGTACAGGGTGTAGGATATTTTTCAATTTATTTACTATATCACATGGTCTTTGTCATTTTATAAATCACTGATTCTCTTGATTTGATTTATTTATACTTGTGTAAGAGTGCATACATTGGTTTTTTGCCTTCTTCAAATCTCACACACCACCCTGGATTTGAACTTATTCGGGTAGTTTATGACCGTTTGACAGCTTGTAAATTATTTGCCCAATTTATTAAGGTACAAATGATAGTATGTAAAATGCTTTACTGTATCAAGCGCACTATTAATTAAAATCGCTGCCTTGGAGTATTAATGTAAATGTTATTATGAAAACAAACTCCTTGAATAGTTAATATCTGGAGAGAGAACTGAGCTTTTAAATAATTAAATTAATTTATTCAAAACCCAATTAATTTTAACGAACACAATTGTTTTTTGATCACTTCTGAGTAGCGGCAGTGTAGGAAATTTTTTACATGCATAGATTTTTCTTCCGTGGGTTTAGATTTTTAAGGTATTTTAAGCAATATTGTGTATTGTAGCAAACCGGGTTATCTCTTGTTCGGAGTGGGAATTTGAAGTAAAAGCTGTGATTAACCTTCCTATATAAGTTAGTTGAAATTTTTTTCAGTAAGTTTTTGTGGGGCTCTAAATTTTTTAGTTGTTTTGCTGACGTTTTGAAATTAGAATTTACACTATCAGTAAACATTTTTGCGATGTGGTGGCGGGGTTGTAGTTTGTTACCGCTCAGATCTCTATCATGTGAACGATGTCAAATGTTTCTACTTGACAATTGTTTCTTAATAAAATATTGTATCATGACACATGTAAGTTCTTTTTCTGTTTCGCATTCGAATATCAACGTTTGTTAACATTAATTCAGTGATTTTTTATTTAGGCCACTGGTGTTCGTCTAAAGGCCTTGTTGGAATGTGTGATGGGCTTGATCGTTGGATTAATAATTGCATTTTATTTTGGCTGGGCTTTGGCACTTCTTATACTTGCCGTCGCACCAGTAATTATGGTTGCGGGCGCCCTCCATGCCAAGTTCGCAACTGGATTTCAAGTCAAGAACTCTGAAGACATGAAGTCAGGTGGAAAAGTACGTTTAATGTTGCTTAAATGTTTTCCTATTGATGGTTATTCGGGTAGTTTGTTTAAATTTAACAATATATACTCTTAATTGTTGGTATTTCTAGTAGTTGTTTGTATTTGAACATTACTCTTTAAGTTTCCACGGTACCCGAATTTTATTGGTCGCTATTGTATTTAGCCACACGACCTATGATTATCTAGGCAAAAACTTTTTTATGAAGTCTGTGTTGCCATTATAGTCAAAGTTCCACTGAAATATTTAGTAAGTTTCATGGTGTCAAACAGTCCCACAGAACCCTGTTACATGTACCTTTGTTTTAGATTGTGAATGAAAGCATCACCAATATTCGAACAGTGCAATCGCTGAACCTCTCATCACGGTTGTTCACAGAGTTCGCGAGTTTTCTTGTAGCTTCACACAAGTAAGTTGCTCAAACTATATCAACCATGACTCTACTTTTATAGGAAAAATTTTTTTATGGCGCATCTTTTTGGAGTTGCTTATGGGCTTTCTCAGGGATTAGTGTTTTTGTTTTATTCTCTTTGTTACTGGTTCTC
>CABFPE010000003.1:2671883-2685104 GCA_900660155.1 Hofstenia miamia | reverse complement strand
GTTTCGTTATGTCATTTACGTAGAGTGAGAATAGGATGGGGCCAAGAACTGTGCCCTGAGGTACCCCACGGTTACTTGTAATATATTTTGATTTTGTGCCATTAAGTATAACTCGTTGCTGTCGATTTATAAGGAAGGTCATTATCAAATTTATAACGTTGTTATCAAAATTATAATGCATTAATTTGTCTTTCAGTATGTCAAAGTTCATTGAGTTAAACGCTTTGCTCAAATCGAGAAGTGCAACGCAACTACATTTATTAGAAGCTAAATTTGATTTTATTTGCTGTGATATGGACAAAATTGCATCTTGAGTGCTAAACCCATTAAGGAAACCAAATTGTTTTTTCGAAAGAATATTTTTAGATATCAAATATGCATTTATTTGATTATTTAATAGTTTTTCAAATAGTTTACTGAAATCATGGCCAATGCAAATTGGCCTATAATTTTGTGCGTTTAGAGGATCGCCTTTTTTATATATAGGGCTTATGTCTGATTTCTTAAATATATCAGGAAATTCATTATCAATAATACATTGGTTAAATNATGACGTTTAATAATAAAGATTGGAAGATTATAGGATGCAGTTGATTTATTTGTGTCTAAAATATCAAAGCATTTAATGTTTTTGTTAGTGTCAACAATAATAACCACACATTTACTTAAATACTGAAATAAAGCTAAGAATATATTGATTAGGAGTATTACAAGACCTAATGAATGCACTTATTCCAACACCAACTCATTACACGACCATCTGTCATCATGCCTGCAGCTTTAATAAACATTATCAAATGACACATGCAACATGAAGTTACAAGATGAGCGTTCTAACCAGAGTTGGAAATGGGCCGATTTTTTGGGCCCAAGTCCGGCCCAGCTCATTGCAGCTTAGGCCCAAGCCCAGCCTGGCCCATTTCAAAATACCAATTATTCGGCCCAAGCCCGCACCGGCCCAAATTTTTTTAAACCAGTGATAGTGTCTTTTGCTTCATAGAAGCCCATAAGCACTACTTTATGAATTTGATTGGACAGTTTTCATAATGAAATGATCAACATGTACATAGGTGCATATCCGCATCAGTCCGTCAACAATGCTAATTCAATTATGTTCCAATTCAAATTTCATTGTTAACAATAAACGTGTCATACAGGGCCGTAGGTCTGGAGCAGACGTTAGCCCTTTCTGTAAATTTTTTTACATTGAATGTGCATTTTCAAAAATGTCACCAATGAAGACAAAAATTTCCTAAATTGTTTTGAATTTGTGCATAGATTAAACTAATATTGCTCAGAGATTTTTTTAACTGTTTGTTGGTTTTTTCTTAAAATTGTTAAACGCTTTCATCTCACAAATTCATAAAATTTCAAGTCTGTTTATATTTTAATCCTTTGCTTAGACTTTTATGTTGCCATTTATAGTATTGTAATGTTAACTGCCAATTTTGCAAAAAAATCGAAGATTGCAATTAGCCATTTGCATGAAACAAACTTAAGTAAAGGGAACCACAAGAAGTGCACTTACATTCTGCTAATCTTTTATCCAAAATAATTCTATATGAAGATGAAATTTGCGTTCATTTGAATTTGTATATGTATTTTTACCCGTTTTACAAAACTACTGGAGTGTCATTAAAATTTTTGACAAGTTTTTCACGAATTTCATCTAAAATATTGTTAATTTCTTTTACTACACCAATTTATGTAATGATTTAAGAAAAAATGTTGCTATTTAGTCACTAAATAATAACACTATTGTTTGAAGCAAGCCCCTCTTAAAATATTGCAACGCCCTGCTGAGTAATATGCTCTACCGCCAGGGTATCATATATGTCACGTTTCATAAGTTCTTCCTACCGCCAGCAGTAATTTAGTAATATAAGTATTGCCACAACAAATTATTTCCAGGATTGCAATCGTCCTTTTTATCTTTTAGAGAACATATTACTTTTTATATATTACTAAAAGTCTGCCAACTTACATCAACTTACATCTGCACAAAGTAAGTGGAATTTTCATAAACGCTCTTTGCATATAGCAGATGTTAGAAGCATTTCACCAGCCAATAATTCAGGGCTGATTATATTTAAAGAGAATGTTTTTTGTCATTTGCAAAATTTAAGTTTTCAAGAGAATTTTTTCTTGTATTTCAATACCAATAAAAACATTAGGCCCAAGCCGGCACGGCCCAAATTGTTATGTCGAAAATCCGGCCTAAGACCAGCCCTACTCAACTTCAGGCCCAACCCAATTGCAACTCTGGTTCTAACCACTTTCAACATGGTCGTATAAATCTCATTGCCTTGCCAATTACTGTTCTATTAACGTTTTTAATATTTCAACATTTTTAGAATTATTGTATGCTATCAGAATTAGCTTTTATGAATAATTTTATTTCACATTTTTGGCCGCAAATCCCTGCGCAGTGTTGGAATCATTGATAAAGATAATTGCAACCCCAATATGTCAACAAACCTCATTGATAGAGGATGTTTTAACGTATCAATTATATTTTATATTTGGAAACTTATGAACATTGATTTATTATCGTGAGTCATTCCACAATGGAGTTGTGTGCTGTACGTATTCACAACTTTAAATTTTTCGCCGTTTGTCAACTTCTAGAAGGATCAATTTTCAAAACATTTACAAAACAACATTAGATGATTTTAAATTTAAAATTCGCATGAAGTTCCTGTTAGTAGTTGTTTTTAATTGTTTCATTCACAGTACATTGCTTTTCTTTTAGCTCTGTTTAAAAACAATGCTATTGTCTCCTATCCATTAGCGTATGCAAGAGGGGACATTGTGGAATGGCCCCTCGTCAGGTTTTTAAAACTGATTTTGATTGGTTATATCAAAAATGTTCGGGAAAAAATTAAGCAATTTTAAAAACTAAGTCGGGAAGTTCATTTTAGTTTATTTTTCAATATTTTCACATTATAAAGACCTTCAAAAGCCCAGTGTACGCCCATGTTCCTATCTATGCAATGTCGTTGGCTAACTTCCACTTTTTTAAACCAATTCTGAGGACTATCGAACCTGTTAACAGCAAAAGGATTGCTGTTTGCTGTTACCAACTTCTTTAACTGTTAACAGCAAAATGGGAAGCCCTGCCCATAACCATCATCGGAAGTAGGAGAACTGTGGTCTGAAACTTTCGCGAAGTAAATAGCATTGATTTATTGATCCTGTTGATATGAAAGTAGATTCAGATAGACAATGTACTTCCGCATTCAGGTCTGGAATCCTGATCTCTGCAACATTCAATGGAAAACTTTTAGTAAGTCAGAAGTTGACTAGTTTTAAAATTCTCCTACATTAGTGTTGATAAGAGAAAGAAACATCCGGAGAACATGAATAGATAGTGTACTATGCATGTGTCAAATCATAGAAAAGTGAAAGCATTCAAGTTGCTTTCTAAAATCTTTTAATTATGGTGCATTAAAATAGTGAAACACTCATGACAAATAACCTAAAAATAAGTTATTTAGAGAAATGACTGCTGTATTTTGGCAGTGTTCACTTAACCAATCTATGTAGTTAAAATTTAATTTTTATACACTAAGTGCGTCAACTTCATTTTTGATTAACATTGTTTTTCAAATATACTCATTTACGCTCACTTTGTCTTTCAAATGTGGTGCTATGCGGGTGCAGGTGCAAAAATTCCCTGAGGTGCTTCTGATTTTAAAAAATCATCTGACAGAGATCCCCATTGTATTTTCGCAATTATATTCGAAGGTAAAATGATAAAATGTTTTAACTCCATTCTTTTCATAGTATGGTGTTTAAATCTAATGAAATGTTTAGGGATATGAAACTAATGTCGGTGATAGAGGGAGTCAGCTTTCTGGTGGTCAAAAGCAGAGAATTGCCATCGCGAGAGCTCTAGTTAGGAAACCTAAAATTCTTCTTCTTGATGAAGCTACCTCAGCATTGGATTCAGAGAGTGAAAAGGTTACTTTCTACTAAAATTTAATGATTTACTACTAACAATGAAGATTAACTTGACTATTCTTAATAACATACAATCCTTAGAAAATCAGGTTTCAGTAGTTAAACTTAATTTGATTGATTTTAGGTTGTGCAGGAAGCATTAGACAAAGCTAGGCACGGTAGAACCTGCGTTGTAATCGCTCACCGCCTGAAAACAGTGCAAACTGCTAATCAAATAGCTGTTGTTGACAACGGTGTGATTGCTGAAATAGGATCGCACGATGAGCTCATCGCTAAAAAAGCCCTTTACTATCGATATTGTCAGGCTCAGGCTTTTAAATAGATAAAAATGTTCAATGTTGCTGAAATTTTATTAAATTCGCTTTATTTGTGCAGTAATTTGATGTTTGCATTTTTCATAAGTTTAACTTATGGTGAATAAATGTCATTCCGTTTTCTCATGAATTTTAACAGTTTGAAGGTTTGGGTTTCGCGGCTCAGAGTGAATTACTAGAATCACGATTTTTTGTATGCTTCTTATAGAATAAAGCGCCATCTTTACTATCCACAAATTAGTTTTTCGGTATTCTCATTACTTTCCAACATTATAGGTCGCGATATAAAAAGGTTAAGTGTCATCTAACCGATTGTTGGTGACGGTCGCAATATTAAAAGGCCATTTTCTCGAAATACAAATAATGTATTTAGCACAAGTGTGATCCAAGCAGTCGATATGCAGTCTAACTACGACTGGGGCGCGCCATGACAAAACAACAGAGTAATAAATTACACAATAAAATGTGGGTAATCTTGTTAGCATTAATATTAAACACTTATATGTGCATTGCAGACATTAACATACATATTGATTTTTAATGATGGGAAATTGATTTCAAGATTTGTGATATTGAATGGGCAGGTTTTTTCGGTGGGAGTACTAAAAGGAGAGAGTTTACCTCCAAAAGGCGACCAACCCAAGGCAGTCATCGAAATAAAAATTCAGTAAATTGTAGCGTATCTTACCATTGCTGTAATGAGGAATTTGCATGTTCGGTCAATACCTGTTTGCTTTTAGGAGGGCAGCAGATGAAAAATGTTTTATTTAAAAATTAACTAAATATAAGTAGAATTTTACAGGATTACTTAATGCTTTGTTCAGAAAAATCTATCCAATAATTAGGGAGATATCAAAGATTTTTGGGTTCCATCACTAAAACTTACTCTGTATAAGAGTATGTGCATGACTTGTATTCGTATATCCATTAAAACAGCGTCATCTAAAATTGGCACGATAGATTTTTCAGAAAAAAATGTAATCGAGAATATATACTAACATTTTTTGAATGAAAACAATATGTAATGATTCAAATAAAAAGCATCATCCTCATCAACGCTAAGAAAATTTCCATTTTTATTACAACTAATGTGAAGTACTAATAACACTGCGTAAACTTTTTAGAACCGGTGGGAATACAACGATTTTAAAACTCAGAAATATACGTAGACCTGAGTTGAGAAATAACAAATGAGATCTGCTTAATCGAAGTCCATGTTATATATAAGGCAGTTTATCGCACACTTTTTAGATTTTACTAATGCCAGACCAGGTCAAGCTCATAACTTAATCTAAACTCAGTTCTTACATCTCTTACCCGTAATATAGTGTAACTATGTGGCTTGATTCTTCATTACATATTCAAATATTTTTCAACAATCCAAGTTGGGAATTTTTTTAAAGAACGAAAATCAATAAATATAAAATTAACATTACAATGATTATTTTTTGGGTGGTCGATACTTAAAAACTTGTACTATGGTTGAGATGCTGAGGATAACACTATTTAATGAGTTTGTGTTCCCTATGTCAAATTAGACATGAATTGCTTGAACCCTAATCACCATATCTTGATTAAAGAAGTGTAGCACTCCCCGCTGTAAAATTACTGACATCTGCTGGAAAAAATATGTAGTAATCGTATTCAAATCGCAAGAGGCATTTCTGGCCAAAGACATGAGGCAATTGATGACCATCCTCCTAAAGCTTCCACTGTTAGTGGTATGAAAGATATACCAGCAGCTGAACATGATTCTGCGTATGTAGTAAGCTTTCGGTTGTCTGAAATTTCCAGAACATGACCGCAAGAGAAACAATTAAAGGCTGCAGTGAGCTAATTACAGTCACGTCTAGAGCTGCTGGTCGGCCAGAAGACCAGCATGGCAAAAAGATGTCCCCAAGGCGAGCACGAGATTCAGTGAGGTTAGACTGTTCAAGCACATTTCGAAGCATTTGCAAAAATAGCGTCCATGAGTCGATCATTACGCGTAATTCTTTCACCATCACCCGCGCATGACAGCATGATCACCGAATAAATTCGAAGGCTTAAAGCATTTTGGACATTTTGTCATAATCAATTAGGGGATGCCAAGCCGATAACAAAGCAAAATCCGGAATTCTACAGGAGCGAAGTAAAGAACAAGTGCTTTCAAGGAATGGCAGCCAATCAATCCCCACTTCCTGCTATGGAACAAGCGAGAATTCTTGCTTTATCGCGAGGAGACAAACTGGAGGATAAACAAGTATCCTGGCTAACTTGCTCTAAAAGTAAACAAATAGACTTCTGTCCTTTTGGGGCCATATTTAAAGGCATTTCAGACAACGCTAGTCCTTTGCTAAAAAGTTCTTGCAAACACTGATGTGGCACAGAGTAAATATATTCATCAATGGAAACAATTTGTTTACATGGTTCCTTATTGTCCACATATACCCCCAAGAACGCAGCAAAAGCAATTGTTGATGCTAGTGGTAATCCAAGATCTCCTTTAAAAATTGGCAAAGATGCCTGTAGTCTTTGTGACCCAGAAACAGCTGAACCTGTTATACTTTCTATAAACTGATGAACAGCTAAATCAAATTCTTCCAGTTCGGGATTAGAAGTTCTTAAACAAAACGATATCTTAGGTAGTGAAGCACAGCTCCTTAACAGATGCAATTCTAACTGTGGATCTTCAAGTAATTTAATGTCATTCATAATTTCAATGGACTTAGAAACACGTTTCGAAAAGAACTCTTGGATAAATTTTGGAGACTTGGAGATAGGAGCTCCATGAGTGATAAGACCATCTTTTCGACTGTTGATTGTTTTGGGCAAAGCCCTGAAATCGCAATTAGGATTAGGCGACCAAACTTTACATTTATTTAAACTAATTCTCAAGCCTACTTTTTTTCATAGCTAACACCACAAACTCAAATACTTTACACGAAGATAGAACGTCCCTAACCAGAGAACTATAATCTAAATACCATGCGTTGCATGCTAATTCAGGAAATTTATCTTTGATAGCAGAAACGATCGGGTGAATAGATAAAGCAAACAAAAGAGGAGCCAAGGGATCACCTCGTTGACTTCCCCAAGCTGAAAGCAAGGATTTATATCCAAATTTCAATCGAGAAGGCTGGGAGTAGCAAAATAAACCCAAGGATATAACTGTAGAAAATTGTGGAAAATGAGGTTTAACCTAAGAAAGTAAGACTGTTAAATGCATTTTTGATGTCTAGCTGGAGAAATCCTAAATTTGTCTTCGATCCAACAGCTTCCACCAATCCATTCAAAGCATAGATAACCGCTTACTTGAAACGGAGAAGATAGAGCAGCTGTCCTATTCCTTGGCAATTGACATAAGCATTTAACAATCAATCTTCGAAGAACTTCTCCCACAGCAATTGGGCGAATTCCACCGGCTTTTTTCTTCAATGCAAAAAGATTAGCCCCACAAAGATATGGTGCAATTTCTTAAGGAGCATTACCAGATATTAAACAGTTGATTACTTTGAGCACAGATGCAATTGCTTTGTCACCATATTCAGGTGTTGGACATTGGAATGCATTAAGCAGATGGGAAGCATAAAGTTTAGAGACACCGGCAACAGAATCCCTGGGAAAGCTTTTCACACATTTAATCAGGATGTCTTTGTTTATCACGAATGGCTCTGTGTCTTCAGTATCATAATCTATTTTATTTTTTGAATTGTTGGGATGCTTCTCCTTCAGTGCATGAAGGTTTTGCTCATCGAAGCTTAGACCATCTGATCTTAGGGCTGCTATGGCTCTACGAAAACTGTCTTCTTGACCAAGCTGTCTAGCTCTCTTAAAATTTTGGCTGGAACTGACAGAAGATGGTTTATTTTTAATGTTGCCAGAACTTACAGTTGCTTCGTACCAGAGTTGAGCATAATCGCCATTCAACCAACGCTCTAAGCGGCTCTTGAGATTTGACTCTTCGTATTTCAGGTGTTTGGAGACTAGAAAACACAAGCAGGCAAAATAAAAATCTCCACCCAATGATTAATGAAACTTGGATCCCGCTTAACCTTACTAAAAGACCAGAGATTACGGCAGCTGATTAGAAAAATCTTCAGATTAGAAAAAACATTTCAATATCAGAAAGTGAGGGAAATATAGGCATTATTTCAGGTGAACGAGGTTGTAACCCTGCAACTTCACATCTGGAAATCGTGGCTATTGTTACATCTATGCAAAAATATGCTCCCTTATTCTAACAAAGAACTTTTCAAATTCCCCGTACTTACATGTAGTGTTTAGGCAATAATTATCTAAAGTTCATAAGAAGCAATTTTGTTTTCTGTATATAGACCAATAATGTTCATTCAAGCGCATTGTTCAATTTCAGATGTGGCTTTACTTAGTGGAGCACCTCAATTGTTCACAACATGGGATTGCTTTTTCGCGGCAATGAAAGAAAAGAAATCCTCTATCTTGGCTTGTTTCAAATTTTAGATATATCCTTAGTATTTCGTGAACTACAGCACTTGGTTTATATATTTGGTTTATTTTTTAAATATTTTACCATTTTCTCGACCAATTCAAACCTTATATCTAAAATTTTTATGTTAATTAAAATAATTGTATAAAAATTCAGAAAATTATTTTAAATCTCCTATTTGTTAAGCATATTGTAAGATTACATCCATGTTAATAACCTAAATAATGGTATAATACTTTCTTTATTACATTGCATAAATATACATAACGGGATTTTTAGTAAGTTTGAAAATAAAAACACAATATATTGATCCAATCACTATTAGATAAAGGCAAAATTTTGAATTTTATAAGGCTGACTTTTATGCCCCATACAACTGTTGTGTACACAAATATTTAAAATCGCGCACAACACATGTGTTGTGTTGTGTACAAAACGGCAAGTCTGCTATTTCAGCTATTTCAGCTACTAAAAGGTGATCTTTATTGCAATATTTTTGAAACAACGGTTAAATTTGAGAAACGATTATTATTGATTAACTCTGTGCAACAAACAAACAAAGATTCAACCACTACCTAATCCCAAGAGGCAAGACTTTATTTAACCCGTCACATGAATTCACCGCATTATTAGATTAAACCTTTGCTGCAGCAGGCATATCACTTTCAAAATTTCAAAACTGTTTTTGAAGATGTTAAATTTAATGGGGCATCAAATCCCCTTTAAAACAACATTTCAACATTGTTATTGAAAAATAGAAAAAGTAATATCTCAATTAATGTGTGACTTGTGTTTTCTTCGTAGTAAACGAAACAAGTTTTATTCAAAAAGTACCAGTATGTCGTGATTGGCAAAGTGGGTTATCTTCTACTATGCAAAGGAATTTTAAAAAATGACATTGATTATCAGAAAATAATAAAAAAACTGTTTTATTACATAAGGAAAATATACTTCAATATTACTAAAGCTGTACAACTGCTTTGAAATATACATTTGAGATTTCAGACCTGATATTATTCAGTAATATTACTTATTATTTTTATTTACATAATACTTTATCATGGCAGCTTCATCACTATAATGCTTGTGATTTCAACTTCAGCTAAGCATTCTCTCAAGATCTCTCATGCCACTTAAAAGGATAATCCTAATAGGTTCTGCATAGTTGGAAGGATTGTTCTTAAGTGAAAAATGAAAACCAATGCTTTTGTGAGATTGTATTGACCAGTCACCTCAGGTTTCAGTGCTGTTGCATAATTATAGCAAGTACCCAATTATCAGTATAACAAGAACACATTATGCACACACATGGTGTGTTTCTAAGATAAATATATGAATACTATATATCATTAAAATTCCTATATGTCAATTTTGTAAGAACATATTTTGTATGAATTCATGTAAATTGATTATAGACTTGGTATTTAGGCTCATAAAATATCTCCATTTGTCAATAACTAAAATTGAAGGGCTACACTAAGACATCATGGCTTCAAGAATTTGAAAGCAATAATTCCGAAGTTTTTAGGCACCAAAATAAAGGCAGAAATATTCATTGAACTTCAACTTCTGTCGAGTTCTTGATGGTTGTTGTTATGTTGAATTGGTTCAAAGATATGCCTTGCAACTCAATGTATGGACTTTCAGCTTATTGTGTGCCTTAGTTATTTTGAACATGGAAAACCTAAATTTAAATGGGAATTTGTGTTGTTCCGATCATTTATACAGGAATGCCCTCAATTTCCCATATTAATAAAAACTGATTTCTAAATTACAATTTTTTCTATCGATCATGATTTAGATTTTTTGAAACATGAAATTTCATGAATGAATATTTGTTTGCTCCTTCAAGTCGGTAAATTAGACACTAATACCATAGTAAATTACTTGGCTTATTATTGTGTTATATGAAATTGAACTATGCAATTCAAATAGAAGACAGAATAACAAAGATTTCTTATAGTAGGCAAACCTCAATTTCATCATTAAGCCAACTTAATTTAATGTCATTGTTATTTAATATTTGCATGTGTCATATTATTCTTGGGCAATTTGTGGAAACAATAGATTTGAAATATTTTATTATAAAACTTTAGCTTAAATTGCATTGTAATGTATTGCTAGCTATAGTTTCACTGTAAGTTTTAACAATTTTTATTTTTCTTTTATAAAGGGAAAATGTCATGTACTAAACACTGTTAGTTATGCCATGTTTCATAATTAATAAATAACACATTGTTTGTTTATATACCCTTGTGTGTAAATAAGTTTCTTAATTAATTGGGGTGTTCTATGATAAATATACAAACATTCTAAGTCATAGTACCTTTATGAATTTCTTACAAGGCATTATTTTAGGTTATTATGCACTACTTTTAAAATTTTTATTTAATATTGAAAAAATTATTTGCTTCAGAATAGACATTTGCATAGATTGTCACATTTTTAGAAAACATATTCAATATTTTTTGAGCTCTTTGAATTATAGAAATTCTTTGTGAATTACTTTACATATATGCCACCCTTTCTCCTGAAATGCATATTTCTATGCACCTAAAGTAAAAATGGATTCAAGCAACCATATTTATTAGACATTTCTAAATTACTTTTTGTGCAGTCGCTGACAATAGATTTACAAAGAGCTTTCAAATTTGTCATTGTCGCAGTGCCTCTAATAATAAGATGGTCCTTCTGCCTAAAATGATATCTATAAAATGTGAAGTACAGCTTCATCATTTATCAAATCAGCACTCTCAGTTGAATACACTAAACATCATGCATAATATTGGTGTTGCAACTGCTAAATAATATTTTTTCTTAATTTGCGCATATTTAAAATTATTTTTCCGGTGTCTCCATACTCTTTAGCACCTATTTCAATACCACTTAGTTCATGAAAACCCGATACCATTTTGAATAGAGTAAACAGTATTCTAACACTAAAATTCATTATTTTTTAATTTTTTGGTTATGGCAATGTATTAAACACAGGATCGCTTATAGCCCTTTAATCAATGCATGCTTAACAAAGTTACAGTTTGTCCCAAAACAAATTGCATAATCTATATGCACAAATTTATGAATTGTGACAATTGTTTATTTTACAAAACTAGATACAGTACATGGAGTAACAAATCTTTGGTACGCTTTAGTGTTTGTCTTAACTACTTTTAAGTTTTCAAATTATTTATTTGTTCCATTAATTAATTACCTGGAAAAATATCAATAGATCTTGTCATAGCTCAATTAATGCATCAAGAAAAAAAATTTTTTCCTACTAAACTGGAATCAAACATTAAACTTAGCCAGCCCATTGAGGTGTATCGCCCTTTGACTTTGTGCACGCTTGCTTCAATGGGCTTGGGAGGTCAATCCGCATATAGAGAAACAGTTAAGGTTCGTTGTTTCTTCAATGGGCTTTAAAACTTAAAATTAATGAACGTTAGGTAATGCATCAGACTTATCAACGAGCCGAGCTTTAAAAGAGCCGAGCCGAGCTTGAGCTAAGCAAACAAATTTATAGTAATTCTTGTTAATTTGATTATGTAAATTGTTCTTATTTTTAATTCTCAAAATTTAAGCGAGCCGAGCCGAACCGAACCGAGCTTAGAAATTTCGGTTTGTTGACAAGTCTGGTATGCATAGAACTTAAACTTTTAGAAAAATTTCAAGGAAAAAAATTTCCTCGTTTCAAGTACTTCAGGAGTAGCAATACAGTTTAGTACAAACATTCAATACTATATTCACGAATATATGTCAATTGCTCACGATTTCCAAAATTCCTAATGGGTGGGAGAACATTCTTTCAAAATGTGAAAAACATCAGACTATTTGAGGTTAAACTTAAAAGTAAGCCATAGGTAAATTAGAATTTTGATTGAATAAATGTGGTTCCATTTATCAATATGTGATGGTTTATTCAAAAAAATTTAACCATTATTATTTACAAACTAATAAAATATACAAAATTGAACATCCTACGCTGAGATGATTTCTCCGCGAGCGGTTGGTCCCGCTGAGCTCTCCGTCCTACGTTCACTCGGTAGTGAGAATTTCATAACGAGTGAGCGTAGCAGAATCACGTCTGCTAAACTTCTAGCTCCCTTCAACAATCTATCAAAGGAAGAGCTTTTAACATTGCACAGCTTACTCCACACCGTTCTCGCTCACGAAGAAAAGGAGGTTCCGCCGTTCAAAACTCCAGAGAAAGATGAATGGACACAAGTTTCACCGCCTAAAAAAACCGTTGCAACATCACCCATCATCACAAATTCATCCGCTTCCTCACAAACACAGGACGTACGAAAACGACGCGCCAAACGACTGCGAACAGATGCAGGTATGCTTATTTTAGGAACCTCAATGTATCGATACCTACAAGCACCCGCCCTACTAAAGAAAGACACAGTTGCAGTACATTCATATCCGGGAGCAACTATAGAAGAGATGACTGAAACAATTAAAGAATA
This sequence comes from Hofstenia miamia, assembly GCA_900660155.1. Taxonomy (NCBI): domain Eukaryota; kingdom Metazoa; phylum Xenacoelomorpha; order Acoela; family Hofsteniidae; genus Hofstenia; species Hofstenia miamia. The sequence continues at coordinate 2,671,911 of CABFPE010000003.1, read as the reverse complement.
CACGCCGTCGGACAACATTAAAAAAATA
>CABFPE010000003.1:2649776-2665349 GCA_900660155.1 Hofstenia miamia | reverse complement strand
ATATATATATATATATATATATATATATATACAGTCTTGTGCATAATAGTTCGGACTGATGTTTTTCACATTAACGTTGTTCTTTTCGTTGTTACTGGTACTTTGAAAGTGTGAATTCTTTATTTCAGAATGCACCTGTTAGCATTTAGGTCTACGCTTAACATTTCTGACAATTGCTGAGCACTTATATCATTATTTACAACAAAATTCATAGCAAAACTATTTTCTTTGAAACGCAAAAAATTATATTGTCAATATTCTTGGAAAAATTCCACAGAAAAAAATTTGCGAATTTCTTCAATTATCAAAGCAAATAGTATTTTCAATAATTTCACATCATAAGACAGTCAAAGTTCTTTGTTACTTCCATGTACTAGAAGCCTTCTAAATAAATTAGCACAATGGTATGGAGGGAATTTAAATATTTCAAAAATTCGAAAATTTCAAAGAAAACTTGTTAATTTTTTCAATAATCTCTGTCACACCAAATATTGCATTAAAGTATGTTCCCCAACCATGCCCCAAGATTTTCCAATTTGGTAATAGGCTTGGAGAAAATTTTTTGTAAATGTAGAAAGACGGTTTGTCCTTTACAATGGATGCCAGCCTGTTTAAGGTTAAACATAAAATTCATCTAAGTTTTACTATTAAACTAGATATGGCATAGTTTGCGAATGCAGAAGCCAGCAATTGCTACTATATAATAGAAACAGTGCAATATAAACTACTTTGATATACATATCCCTTGTTTGAAACGAAATTATCATTGCCAGTCAAATAGAGCTTGGAGAATGTATTATATTTACAAATATTCTATTCTAGATTTCAAAGATAAAGAGTATTTACAAATCGTAAAATCTTACACAAATAACCACTTCATTGTTTCGAAATGTTTATTTGGCCTGTTAATTAGCACTTACTCATAAACCAATATATTATTGAATGCTTCAAATTTTATGCAAGCTCATTTCAATCCTACTTTGAGGGATCTTCAATGTCTATGTCTTATGACTTCTTATTGATAATGCTATTCGAACATAGCTATTAAAAACAAACAATTTACGTTTAAACATTTTATTTATTTGCAATGTATACATTTATTCATTCTCTAAATCCAAGTTTATTTGCAATCAGTGAACACTTTATAGAAACTACGAGTATTATGCAACAATAAGTAGCGTCAAACCTGGGACCTGAGAGACAGGGGAGCTATGTGTTTGAAGCCCGCCTATTTTCTGAAAACAATATTTTTAAAATATTTTTTTTATCTTTTTAGTATATTATAAAACTAATTATTTCCCAATTAATATTTTAATTATCGCATGAAAAATTATGTTAATATTTTAAAAATGTAAAACAACTTAGATTTTATATAAGTTGTAGGGCTAAAATATGCAACGTATGTAAAAGCATATTGTCAAGCCAGTTATCCTATGTTTATGGTTTTTGATCTTTAACTTAGCTTCTTAAGCTGCTACAATTGAAGTATGCAAATAATTTCACTACATTTTGCAACCAATGTATTAAAAAGGAAATTTCAGTTACGTGCTACCAATCCTTCTTGCCATAATTTTAGATAATTTTTTACCTCTTGGTTGAAGAGGTTCCAGGAAAATAATACATCGCATTATTGTTTCATACATGCATTATTTAATAAAAATCCTCTATCAATTGGCATAGTGTTGACCAGTCCACCACTTTACAGAAGTGAAGGCTACATTAAAAAGGAGAATGTAGATGATACTGATGTGTGGTTTACACAAATAACTGACATAAAACCAGCAAGAAATGTCTTAACAGCATCTTAGTCAATACATGCTTTCAACTCTTTCATGAAAGTAAACAGTATGTAACTTACCTCTAGGTCATGCATACGACGATTATATACCAATGATTGTTTCTTTCCCTTCATTTTGATTCTATAAGATCGCAATTATTTATTTATCTGATTTGTTATTTTTTGTTGTATTGTGGCAATTTTTTTTAGCCTTTTTGATAATTTCTCTATTATTAAAGCACTTCTATATGATCCAATGTATTGTACCAGCGACTACTTTTATTAAGCCTTTAAAAATCCAATTTCCCTTCAATGCATTGCAATGAAATTTCTTGAACAAAATGATATACATATATCAATTTCATAAAAGTTCTTCAACTTTAAGCGGGTCTGGGACTTGATTGGCTAATAATAGTGTTAATTCCTTTATTTAAGATAATAATAGAAATTAGTTTATCCTGAGACATAAAGTGATGTAAGCAGTTATATTTGGTGACGAAGAATACAGCCTGATCAAGTTTGTGACACATTTATTAACTTGGGTGTTAAGAAGAGTCTAGAAATTATGATATTTCTATGAATATTAATAAAGAGTGCATTCATACTAGCTGAGACGCTCAATCAAAATGAAAATTTTTGGAAACTAGGATATACCAAACTAATACCAAAGCCGAAAACAGGAAACAAAATTTAATACTTGCTTAGGAATTTTTCCTTGTTACCTATTCCTTTCGATCTTTAGTAAATTACTTGAAAACCTGGTCAGATCCAAACGCATTGAGCACGATCAAACGTATAATCAAATATACTGAACCCAAGAATAGTTTTTGTTAAGGTACAATAGTTGAAGAAAATAAATCGATCTATCAATTTTTGTAAAAAATGTATTAATATGTTTACTTTGTTAGAATAATAATTGTTACCTGTATAATATTTTATGCAGACGATTATAATTTAGTAATTCAAGCGGTAAAATCGTTTATGGTCAACAACGCAGCAGATTATATGAATTTCAAAAAAGAAAATGGGATCCTTTCATTGTTGCTGCATTTAAAATGTGCATTCACAAATTTATCTTAATAGTCCTATGAAAGATAGCTTCGAAAAACCACTTCGCTTTAAATTGTGGAGGATCCATGGAGTCTGCCTCAGAGCTGCAACCGTGCCGTGCTTTAATCCGTGCCGTGCCATGCCGTGCCGTGCTCGTGCCGTGCCTAAGATTTTGCGTTATTGATCCGTGCCGTGCCGTGCCTAAAATTCATTGAATATACCAGCGCCAGAAATACAACTTTTTGTACTATTTTAACGTTCGTATTACATTATGCTAGTATCTGTTTGATAATTAAACAATTCTATGAAATAGATTTGCATAGAAATTACATTGCGGGAATTTTTAAAATGCAATAGCAATATCAGAATTTTCGTATCCGTCGCTATGCTACATATTTCTTGTTTGGCATTTTGCAAAATTTCAAACATTGCTAATAGATGTATTCGATATTTTATTTTGCGATTTCTGTCGAACAGTCATAAGGCATATTTAGTACATAACAAATAATCTCCTATGTATTATTTAATGTTTCAAAGTTTATAGTTTATGGCTTAAATAAAAATATTACATTACTTATCTATGTAGAAAAAGTTTTCCAAAATTATTATTTACCTTTATTTAAATTTTCAGATTGTTAGATTAACATACATTCAATTATAAATGCAAGCCCTATTTCAATACTTTTTCAAAAATTTAGTTTTTGTTTTTTACTGCTTACTTTTAGTAAAATCAATTAATTTTATCGAAAGTGATCACAATATTTTTATATAAAACCGGACACATAATTGTGTTCTAAAACTCTGGTGTAAAATAAGTTTTTTTTCTCCAAAAATTAAAGTAAACTAGCAAGCAAAGTACTACAATTACACATGTAAGTGACTGATTTGTTACTTTGAATTCGATGTATTTGTCACAACTGCAAGGGCATTACGGTTTTCTGACCCAACTCAACTCAAACATCTTTTACAAAAAACGGATCCAACATAAGCGGAGATCTCTAAAATTTGTCAGTGACTGTACAGTTCAGACTAGAGATGTGTGCTGTGCGGTAGCGGAGCACCGCACCGCGGTATATTGCGGTAGCGGTCGAGTTTTATGGCTGGCGGTGCGGTGCAGTGTGATGTGGCGCGGTGCGGAGTGGTTACTAAAAATATTTCAACGCCTAAAAGTGACATTCTCCTTTAAAGCAATGTATTAATTCGTTATATAAATTATATCATAACTTGAGTAAGATAGCCTAGTGTAACATCAACTTTAATTGGCTAGTTAATTAATTAGTACAACTAATAGGTCCGTACTGGATAAGTTTTCTTGTCCTACGAAGTCCTCGGTCAGCGAAGTCGATCGTTATGCAGGTATGCCAATAATACACTGTGATGATTTTATTAAATGGTAGGTTCAAATGCTGTAAATTTTCCAAACTTAAGTCAATTAGATACATTTTTATTGGGTGTACCAGCAAGTGAAGCCACTTCAGAAAGGTTATTTTCAAACACAGTTAGTTTGCTTGAAAAACCTGCGACAACGCTTGAAGCCAGAGACTGTTGACTCCATTCTTTTTTAAAAACATTTTGAAAATATTAAAAACGTTTGTAAATAAGAAGCTTTTTTGTTCTTTGTAGTTGTCTTATTGTCTATTTTTGATTTGCATTAATGTACACATTTGTACTGCATTTATATATATCCATGATAAGCCCATTTCATGTGAACAACATGGAAAGTGTGCGATCGGTGATTCTGGCTAATATATTTTCAATTTATTAATTTTTGTTTACTTATAAGATATAATAAACTGGCTGTAATCACTTTATTTACTAGAGAAATTTTGAAAAATTTTAAAAGCCATATTTGTTGCCAATTATCAAAACGTGCCGTGCCGTGCCTAATTATATTTTTCAAAACCCGTGCCGTGCCCAAAAAATATTTTTGCAACTCCGTGCCGTGCCGGGCCGTGCCTTCAAAAACCAGGCACGGTTGCAGCTCTGGTCTGCCTTGCTCAAAGATATTGACACTTGCAGGTCCTTCAATCTGTTCAATTTTGTTTTCATTTCAGTTCTGTCTAGAAATAAACTTAACCAGATTCTTTGATACGATTCTGCATGATTTTGTCAATTCTCAACATAGAAAAAATTTAAAGAGAATGGTGAGATTTCTTGTCTGTAGGGTGTCACATTTTCCAACAATTGATGGACAAATATATATATATATATGCTTACAGATGTCGAAAATTAGAGGTCGACCGTAAACCGAACCGAAACCGCGGTTTTCACGCATATCGAAACCCGAAAAGACTCATTTTCACTAGCACGGTTTCAAACGGTTTGTAATGACTGGTAATTAGTAGCTGTGTAATACTGCTAAAGCTCTCGCTACTGACGAAAAAGTGGTTGGCAATTCAGGCAACAAATGTGTCATGGGTTCAATTGGATCTAACACGATCACCAAGAAGCGATGCAGTCGTTCTATTGTCANTTATTATTATTATTATTATTATAATAATAATAATAATAATAATAGACTTTATTAAACTGTAAATGGGATGTCACTGAATATATTTACAGCTTTGAATGTCAAATACATTCTCAAAAAATGCCCAAAATAGCTTAAAAATATTCTTTTTCGAAAGTAGCAATAAGTCACATGCATACTTACTTTCCAAACGATTAAAAAGCTGTGTGGATCTTCTGAAAAATTCATTATTAGTTTTGGTCTTCTTAATTTTTAAAATATTGAAAAAACTCTTTGTCTTTGTTCTCAGATCTCTTTTATTGTTCCTTTGTATGTATTTGTCTATGTTTAGACTATATTTTCCTTGGATAATGTCAATTAATAGGTGGATATCATTTAATCGCAGTTGCAGTGTGATTGGCAGAATTTTCAAAGTTTTAAGTCGTGATATATAATCCTGATCCCCTAGAAATGCATTTAGTGCAAATTTTTTGGACTCTTTCCAATCTACCTGCGTTAGAAAAATTGCAGTGCCAAACAGATGATCCATAACGTAATTTTGAACGGATAATAGAGAGGTACAACTGTTTTTTCGCGCTAGATAAAATGTGATATGGTAATTGGTTCTTCATTTTATAAAACGTTATCAAAACTTGTCTAATGATGTTAGAGATGTGGTTATGCCGAGTGAGATTACTACAGATGTGAATTCCAAGAAATATTACTAGTAAATTTTGAGTCACATCCAATTCTATACTTTGTAATGCATCTTCAAATGCTTCCATTTTGCCGAAAATGATTAACTGCATTTTGTTTTTATTAAACAAATTATTTATTTAATATATTTTATATATATATATATATATATATATATATATATATCAGCTTCTTGATACTAGACATGAGAAATTTTTTAAAGCAAGCATTAATGAGCATCACATAAAGTCTATAAGAAAATTCATGAACAAAAACTATGTAGGTTCCTAAAATGGTCTTGATGAAAATCGATTGTGAAATGAAATTTAGAATTTTATGAATGAATTGAAGTCTAGTTTATATAGTAACAATGGAAATTTAAGTGTATTGGAAATAATACATCATTTTCAAACTAGTTTGATATTTGTTAAAATATATCACGCGTTATTGCAACTCAGAGTTGTCAAGGAGCCGAGCTGAACTTGTCAAAATTTAAACTATTTGAAGTTAGAAATGTCGGCTCGTTGACAAGTCTGTTGCATCTACACCTTTTATCATTCAATTTAAAAATGAACGCATTCAAATTAAAGACTAGTGCATTCAAATTCAAACATGACGCATTTAAATTAAAACATAACGCAATCAATTTAAAAAATGAAAGCCTAAAAAACCAAACAAACTATATACTAATACAATGTTTATTTTATTTTCCATTCAGTAAATCATCTTCAGCCATAAATCTTGCGTAGTGCCTCTGTGCATGCTGAAAAATGAATTGCATTCATAGGACCATTTTATACCTGATTAAATCTTCAAAAATAACGTTCACTTGATTCATAAGAGTCATATCGGTCTGTCCATTTTCTAATATTGGGGTTTGCCTAACTTCATTGAGCTTCTTGGTCCTCGATTTGACAAAGTACGAAAAATTTCAAACTGTAATCAAGGTGCACTGTACATTTGGGGATTAGAATTTGGCAGCGTACATATGCAGCACTGGATTCAATTGATCTTCCCCAAAACATATTTAAATTACTCTTATTCTGGGATGCATTATTTGATGCTCTGATTTAGGCCTTAAAATGGATTCAGCAAATCAATTTCACTTTGCCTTATTTTTAGTGTAAAGTTGGCTCCATCAAGATGTCGTAGTATTATGCTTGTAGATGCGTCAATTGTGATATGTGGATTTTATTTTAGCTTGGCACATTAATGATTTAGAGTTGCTTGACAATTTTGCTCCAAAAGCTTATAAATATACTCTAGAAAGTAGAGGTCGACGGTAAACAGAACCGAAACCGCGATTTTCACGCAGACCGAAACCGAACCGTCTCATTTTCACTAGCACGGTTTCAAACGGTTTGTAATGACTGGTAATTAGTAGCTGTGTAATACTGCTAAAGCTCTCGCTACTGACGAAAAAGTGGTTGGCAATTCAGGCAACAAATGTGTCATGGGTTCAATTGGATCTAACACGATCACCAAGAAGCGATGCAGTCGTTCTATTGTCAATGCTTCTTCTCTCATTAACATTAAGAAAAACTTGAAATTAATCTTATAAAATCATAAGAAAATATAGCTTCGAAATTACATGTTTTCATTACAAAACAAAACCGAAACCGAACCGAAACCTGGGCATGAGCAGCTACTAATTTAAGTGCTCTACACATTCAGCTAATGATCTTAACATTATAAGGTTCGAGTGGTCAAATTTGTCCACTTTGCACATCTTAAGTGCATTTGTAATGCCTCATGTAATAAGAATTTAAATAGAAAAACAGTTTATTTTGTTCTTCTGACACTTGTATTTCAATGCATTGTTTTTGTTAGTTTTACTTGAATGGGTCAATTCTGACAACTGCATTAATTTAAGATATAGAATCGTTGGGCTTTTTAGTGTTAAAGTGAAAGTGATTGCGATCTACTCGTCGTTTAATCATGTATTACAGATCAGCAATAAGTTCTTATATATTAATGATATTAGCATTTCTCTTCCTTTTGGAAGTTTTCAAAAGCATCACCCATATACTCTGGAAATACTCTGGAGAATCCCACAATGGCACAAAATCATATTTACAGAAAATTTAAAAATGTTGATTTTGTTTTATCTTATAATAAAAAAAATATGTATTTGAAAATGTTAATAAAAATATATTTATTTATATTATTGTGTAAATCATAGTGAAATATATCAATTTTTTTATTACACTTGTCTCATAAATACAGATAATGATGCATTTAGGGCCACAAAAAATGTACAAAGTGATATTGAACATCTTTTAAGGCATTTCTCATCCAATCAATTAAAAAATAATATTTAAAAAACGCAATTCATTATATTTTCCCCCAATTCGGTAAAAGAAATACCAAACAAAATCGAATTAATTGTTAACAGTGTTCCAATAAAACAAAATGATTATGTTACATATTTATGTGTTGATATTGACAAAGATTTAAAATTTGATAAATTTCTCCTAAAAAAGTTAAAATAAATGGCTTTTGGCTTTAGATACTCATACTACCTCAGAAATTTACGAACACATTATCACATTCAATTATTGCATCTATTTTGTTTATCACAATTACATTAGTGTTCATTTTTATTTATTAATTTTACTACAAACAGCCGCTATTTATTAGCAAAAACTCTTAATTGGACACTAAAAACATTAAATTTTGCACGTAACCATGATCATGTTAGTGAATACAGGCGAACGTATAATATATTATCCCGGCTATATCAAGTAAAATTCCATGCAGCTTCAATTTTATCTAAGCATAAATATTGCCTCGAATTACTTTTTTTCTTGATAATTACTTAAAAGTAAATACAAGATGAATAAATTTATTTGCAGCTGTATTTCCTATCCTATTTTCTTCGAGCAGCCGTCTCTAATATTTGGAATGATTTAAAAAATGAGATTAGAATGGCAAAAAATACAAACAATTTAGAAAAAAATTTAAAACTAATTTTGCATCGACAAAATACAATCAAAGACACAAACATGCTAAACACACTTACTAATTTTGTTTCACTAAGCTCACAACATACATAGATACACACAAAGTTATTATTATTATATTTATATATTTAGTTTGTAGTTTAACTGTATCTTTTAGCAAATATATTGCTTTGACTTTTATTATCTGTTAAAATAGCATCGAAGTAAATAAAAAAATACTTTTTATATAGCTTTAAAAGTTAAACCGGGTGAATTGGCGTGTGTAACACAAATTAAATGTGCTCTTTTTTGTTTGACTTTTACTAACTAACACTATTGCATTGATATTTAAAATCATTGCTTTTGATGTCAAGCCAACATTACGCACATTAAAAATTAATTCATTTACTTTGAATAAAATCCGTTAGTAAATCAACCGGCGTACTGAATTTTTACATTATACATCTATAAATTCCTTAAATATTGTGTGTATGTTTCAAAGATAAATAAACTCTTAAACTTAGATAAGATGGTAAAAAGCAAATTTAAAGCTCTTCAATACTTTATCCTATGCCCCCAAGTGAAAATTCCTCCATTACTCTCCCGGTCACTGTGGTAATCAGCACTTCCCGTTCATAACCACAACTACTGTTCTGATGGATTTATCTTCTTGTTTGACCTGCTCAATTTTTATCTCTGCTACCTCATGTCCCCACATGCTCTTCCCAAGCCATAGCGTATTCTTAGCTGCTCTTGCTTGTAGAACCATACGTTTTTGGCTGAAACTTCATACTGTCTCCATTGGCCTCTAGTGTCCCAGTACTTACCCATGAGATATGTTGTCACGCGCTCTCCTGTATTCTATTCACGCCCTTGCTAAGTTTGTTTCAATCTCATTTTTACATCCTCTACTCTTTGTTCTGCATTCCTTCCGCTCCTCTGCTATCAACTTATTCTGTTGTAAATAAATGTCAGCTTGCATATTATTATTATTATTATTATTATTATTATTATTATTATTATTATTATTATTAAAGCGATCATTTCGAACGTCTTTGCTGGTGCTACGTCCCTGGATGCGGCAAATGCTTTTATAAAAGATAAAAAGAAAACGCCGCTTCATCAACTCTTCTCTCGTCTTAATAAAGAAAATGCCGCTGAACTCTCCTACTTTTTTTCAAAAACTCTCTCAGTTTTACATCAGCCTCTGCCACTAGTCCTACTCATTCACCATTCTCAGAAGAAACTCCATCATACACTCCTCTTAATGTAAGAACTCCAGATCGCCTTCACCTTCTCCTCATCGATATGAATCTTCCAGACGATATCATCCAAAACATCGCTCGCCTCAACCTCAAAATGTTCGTCAATAACACACTCATCTCAAGCCTCGTTTATCTGTAAAATCTATCAAGCCCGGAACTATCTCTCTCATCATTGGAAGCAGTATCTTGAAGTATGTCCGTTCTCACAATTTTTTTCAAATCAAACAACTACAATTCACACATATCCTGGTCACAACTCTCATCAACTCTCTCAGAAGATCCAGAATTATCCAACAACGCACATCAACTCCGTCTTCATATATACAGGCCTCATTGATGCACTCAAATCTACAGACATCAAACAATTTCAACAGAACATCAATTATCTTGTATCTTTAATCCATCGAAAATTCACTCCGCGGTTCATCTATTTCCTAGAAATTAATCCAGTCTGAAAACATTCTGCTCTACAGAAGAATGATGTCATCACTAGTTTTAGTGAAGCCTTATCACGTCTCTCTACTAATAAACTCAATGTTATTCCAGTCTTCAAAAGCTTGCTGAATTCACCACGAAGTATCAACTCCAACCTCTTCGCCCGTTATGGAATCCACTTATCTCGTCAAGGAATTGCTCATATCACTTTCGTCTTAAAAGGATTCTTCCAACCTCGCCTAATTTCTCACTCTTCATTTCGAATTCCAAATGTCATCTAAAAGCTGCCAATTCTTCAAATCTTCGAACTCTTCTTCCGACGCGTCCTTCATCTGAGTTATCATTAACATGTACAGAAAAAAGGTAAATTTTATTATATATTATTTAGTTATTTATGTAATGTTACAAAATGTGCCTCTTTATTATATAAATCCACATCCACATGCTTCAAAACATCCCCATTTAACATATTATGCATATACAGTTAAATTCAGTACCCTTCTTCTTAATCAACTCAATAACTATTTTTATTCCATAAGATTACTTCTCTCAGGAGATATTAAACTCAACCCAGGACCAATTCTAGAAGAATCGCAAATAGAAAATAAACTAAAAAAACTACTGTAATAAATATAAATTTGTTTATCTCAATGTTAGAAGTCTCAATTCAAACAGAAATGATTTTCTAAACTTAATAAATAAGATAGGACAAAACGCAATATTCTTAATTACCAAAACTTGGTTACAACATAACACTGATCCTAATTTGTTTAATCCTGACCGACATTATTATGACGTTTTCATAAAAAATCGATTAGGTAAACGTGGCGGGCTCATGATTTTAGCTCCCAAATATTTAAAACCGGTACGTAAATTAGAATATGAATTAAAACACGATATATTTGAATCACTCTGGATAGAAATTATATCATTTGAAAAAAAATGCCATAAAGAACTGATTGATATCATATACAATCCCAATAAGAATTATCATATTGACTATTTAAAATTTAAGGCAAATCAAATATCCGAAATAAGTGATCTCTGCTTGTCTATAAATATATTTGGTGACTTTAATATAAATTATTTTATTAATCTTGAAAAAAATAGTTAAAAGAATTTTGCGCAAAATATGATTTTCATTGTGGAAATACTGACTGTCCTACACGACATAACAATTTAATTGAATACTTCCTAACAAATTCCGACTTACTTTTTAAATTCTTCATGTTTGAATCATTCAGTGACCATGCTCTTTGCACATATATAAGTAATATAACTACCAAAGTCAATAAATTTAAAATAATTTAAGCAAGAGATTTCCTAAATTATTCAGACGAAATAATGGAAACACTTTTGAAAAACATATTGTTCAACTATATATAGACATTAAAATCTGCATCTTGCATGATTAATTATATTTCAAAAGAAATTTGCAATGCAGTTAATAAAGCGGCACCAATTAAATACCGCAAAGTAAAATTAAAGGCGCGCAAGTTTGCTTTATCAAACGCCGACGATAGTGACATACATGAACTAGTAAGTATTAAAAGAAAATTGTTTGAACTCGCTCAAACAGCCCCGAGAACAACTAATTGGACTAATTACGAAAAATCAAAGAAGATAATTAAACAATTAAGAAATAAAAAATCTGCCTTAAAAGAAAAAAGATTTTCCAATAAACTAAATAATACAAAGAAAAATGGCGATATATTCATAAAATTTTGGGAAACGTAAAGGAATTTCAACTGATATTAATGAATTAAGTATTGATAACCAAACTACAACAGAAAAAACAAGAATAATAGACCACCTAAATAAAACATTTACGGAACTTGGCAATTTCAATTTTCCCCAATATAAGAGAAAGACAAATATTAATAAATAAAAACAAACGAACTAGAAACCATAATAAAAATTTAGACACCAAATAAATCAACGGCATCCTATAATCTTCCAATCTTTATTATTAAACGTTATTTTCATATCTTTAGTGAACATCTACTATTTGCATTTAACCAATGCATTATTGATAATGAATTCCCAGATATATTTAAGAAATCTGACATAAGCCCTATATATAAGAAGGCGACCCTCTAAATGCACAAAATTATAGGCCCATCTGCATTGGCCATCTCTTTAGTAAATTATTTGAAAAATTATTAAATAATCAAATAAATGTATATTTGATATCTGAAAATATTCTTTCAAAAAAAAACAATTGGTTTTCGTAATGGTTATAGCACTCAAGATGCAATTTTATCAATATCAGAACAAATAAAATCTAATTTAACCCTAAACAAATGATTTAAGCAAAGCTTTTAACTCAATGAACATAGCCATATTAAGGGACAAATTAATATATTATAACTTTGATAACAAATGTTAACTTAATAATGACTTTCCTTAAAAATCAACAGCAAAGAGTTATAATTAATGGTAAAAAATCAAAATATATTATGACGGACCGTGGGGTTCCACAGGGCACAGTTCTCGGACCTATTCTATTTGCAATCTATGTTAATGACATAACTCAACAGGTAAAAAACAGTAAAATTTATCAATATGCAGATAATACATGTCTTATAAGTACTGATATAAATGCCTTTAATTCAACTAAAAATCTCCAATATGACATCGAAAATTTAACAAAATATTTCTCAAATAATCAATTGATAGTAAATATTGAAAAAACACAATTTATAATATTCTCCCCTAAGACAAACAGAAATCTCACAAAAAACATAGAACTTAAATTAAATAATATACCAATAAAGAAAAGTGAATCTATTAAATATTTAGGTGTTGAAATTGACAATGATTTAAACTTCGAACAATTCTTCATAGCCAAAATTAAAAAAAATGGCTTCTGGTACGTATTTCAAATACGTACCACAAACAATTAATAAATGCACTCTGCCTTTCACACTTTCAATATTGCTCATTCCTCTTTACAAATATTAATTCAAAACATCGCATCCTCCTGTCTAAAACTTTTAATTTGTCCCTTAAAATACTCAATTTTGCACAAAAACATGACAATGCATCCGATTACCGATTAAAATACAAAATACTGTCTCCTTATTATCAATTCAAGTGCAATATTATTTAAATTCAAATTTGGTCAAGCCGCAATTTCGTTTTTAAAACAGTATATTAAATTAAATGAACGGTCTCAAACATTTTTTATGCGTGGATAAATATTTTAATAGTTTTCACCACACAACAACTAAATTATGGAATAACTTAAATAGAGAAATTAAATTTGAAAAAAAATTACAAAAAATTCAGAAAGAAATTGAAAACATTCCTTTTTAGCAGACAATGCCTACTTAATGACAATAATACATTACATTCATTTGAAAATTTTGTATAAAATGCACACACTCACAACAGACACACATATTAATATTATATATATTTATTATAATTGTAAATAGCTTTTTGTAGTTTTGTAGTTTGTAGTTTTTTGTACCTTTTTCTTGTAGCAATAAATTGCTTTTGAATCTTATTATTAGACACCATGAACTACAGGCCAATTAGTATAACACACCCCTTCTCAAAAATATTTGAAAAACTACTAGCCGCACAAATGTACAACTTTATCAATGACAATCAAATTTTATCAAGTAATAAATTTGGATTTCGACGTAAATTCAGGACATCTGATAAGATTTTATCAATCACAGAAAAAAATTAAACAAAATTTATATCAAAATTTGTTTACAGCGGTTAATATACTTGATTTAAGCAAAGCATTTAATTCAATGAATTTCGATATTTTAGAAGAAAAATTAAGGCTAGAAGGTTTTAGTGTCAATGCAATAAATTTCATTATGAGTTTTTTAGAGAATCGCAGACAAAGAGTAAAAATTGATCACATTTTTTTAGACTATACTACTACAAATCTAGGGCTAGGAGTACCACAAGGAACTGTATTAGGACCAATTCTTTTCGCACTTAATGTCAATGACATTTCAAAATCCTTGACAAATGGAATTATTTTCCAATATGCAGACGATACATGAATATTACGGACAGCAAAAAATCCCTTTGAGGCAACCAAATATTTGACAAAAGATCTCGTAACATATTTCAATCATAATAAACTAAAAATCAATTCTGACAAAACTCAATTTATCATCTTTTCATCTAAACAACAACAAAAGCTTACTAAAAATTTTAAAATTACTGTTTGTGATAACGAAATTAGTCAAATTAAATGTGTAAACTATCTAGGTGTATTAATAGACAATGACTTAAAACTCGATAATTTCTTCTAAACACAAATTAAAAAAGATGGCATGTGGAATAGAATATTTGTACCATTTGCGCCATGTAGGAAAATCATCGCATGTAGAACTAATTCATTCATTTGTCATAAGTCAATTTAATTACTGTGCATTTCTTTTTCAAAATCTCACATCAAAAATGTTCATCATTAGCGAAAATGTTTAAATGGGCATTTAGAACACTTAATTATATTGAAAAACATGAATCCATAACGCAATTAAGATCATCATACAATATTTTGGCCCCGAGTTACTTTATTCAGTATCAATCTTTATGTATGATTCACAAATTTATTCATAATTAAGTTCATTAAGTTTCCTTAATTACATCAAAATTAATAAAAGAAGTAAAACACTTTTTAGCATCAATAATCGTCAAGATTAATTTTCTTTTAAATGTTCAATATCTTGGAATGATTTAAGTATTGATATAAAATGTGAGAAAAACTACAAACACTTCAAGAAAAAAATAAAACAATTTCTATTAAGTAGGCGAACATTATTGGGCATAGATAATAAACTCAACGCATGGTCAAATTTCTTTTAAAACTGCCCTTTAATTAATACTGCATATTTAATTAGTTTTGTAAATATTTTTGTCATGTGTTAGTTTATAGTTTTTATATACATTTAAGAAATAAATTTGCTTTGACTCTTATTATTATTA
>CABFPE010000003.1:2617793-2628070 GCA_900660155.1 Hofstenia miamia | reverse complement strand
TTTTATATATATATATATATATATATATATATATGCAGTTCTTGGAGGTCTACATTTTTGACATGTTAAGAGTTGGTAAATGTGAATCAAATATAGAGCGGACGTTTTTCATTAGATTCACGGAGGTATTCAAGCAAACAAGCTAAAAATGACTCTCCATTTGATTTTTAAGTATATCACGTTATCTCTAGAGGATAAAGAAATTCCAAAATTTAAATAAAACTTATTTCTGAAAAAAAACGAGAATTATTTCATCCTGGACAATATTGACATGAACTAGAAAGTTATTAATCTTAGGCTTTTCTATGTAGATGGAAATGAAATTTCTAACTGACTAGCAGTAGATCAAAATGCGTTTCTAACGTTCTACTGAAACAATATGAACAGCATTATATCAAAATTCTATGAGTTGACTGCATGCTAAATTACTACAGATATCACTCTGTAACGTTTCAAGAAAACATATCTATTCAAGGAATCGTTAAAACCCAGGCCTAAGGCCCTGTATAACACGTTTATTGTATTAAGGTTAACAATGCAAATTGAATTTCAACAGAACTGAATTAGCATTGTTGACAGACTTAAGAGGATGTACACATTAATGAGCACATAGGCAAATTATCCAATCAAATTCATAATGTAGTGCTTATGGGTCTCTATGAGACAGAAGAATCTATCAGTGGCCTAAAAGAAAATAAATTAGGACCAGGCAGGCTTGGGCTGAATAATTGGTATTTTGNTATACAAATGTATACACATGTAATATAAAATATCCAAGAAAAAATATTTTTTTCTTGATATAATATTAAGCTAAACTCTTATTGTATTTATTTTTGGAAAATTTGCAAATTTAAATTTGGTTTCCTTCCAGTGAACCGTTTACAGAAAATCATTCGACTATTGCAAAAATCTAATAAAGTAGATTTTGCATAAATTGTCGATTTGTTTATTAACGATTCAAAAAATCAAAACACAACTGTCTTGATGAAGTAATGGTACTACAAAGATAAATATATACGAATACGTAATTTAGTAACGGGAACGTTCAACCTTTAGAGCATTTAATACATTTTTAAAAGCAGTCTTTTTATAACTAGACGGAACCTTTAATACTTAGCAAATTTATATACTTTGTCTAAAAATAATTATAAAAATACTGCTTTTCCTAATCACAAATGATTATCTACTAATTTTAAAATCACTATTACGCCAAAATAAACCAAGTGTCTTATATAACTGTTCATATTTATTGTGATACAAAAACAGCATCTGTCAAAATTTTAGAACTAAACTTTTGAAATCAAGTGTTTTCTATTACCTTTGGCATAATAATAAGCTATTCACTTATATCTACAAATTATCTGTCAATTTCTTCGACCTGTTTTTTTAAAATTATAATCTTAATTAAAAATTTTTACATAAGCTACGCTAGATGGCATTAAAAATTCAATTGTTTTATATTTAGTATGTTCGTTTAATTCATATTGTAGTGTTTATGCTTTGCAAAAAACTTCAATAAAAGATTAAAATTTATGAAATAACATTTTGGTAACACTAATCAAAACCTAATACGAGAGAAAATGATTCCAATTTTCAATTTCTGGAAACAGAACATCATTTCAATGACAAAGATCTTATTGCCAGAGATTTCCTTTTTTCAATCGCATGTACAGTACTGGAAATATGTATTCGACCACCTTGCTATTATAAATAATGAATATTCATTGGATAGTGTGTCTAAAATGAGAACTAAGTGTTACTTTGATTGAGAATGGAAATTCTGTATGTCTAATACCATAAAATATGTAGAATAACAATTGGCTATTAATGTTTAATTAAAATGAGAAAACTTTTATTGTAAAAATGTATTCGGCCACCTGAAAAAATTTTAACAAACAAATCCGAAAATAGTAAATTCAAAATAAGATACAAAAATTAATAATTGATACAATATAAGAACTTAGCTAAAAAAATTCTCTCTTCTAATATTTTGTAGGGTGTCCCTTTGAGCGAATAACAGCTTCAAGGCGATCAAGGATTGAAGCAAAAAGTCTTTCAATAAAGCTGTTGGGAATTGCGTAAAATTCTTTCTTTATTACTCTCCCCAGCTCGTTTTCAGTGTGAAGAGCGTGCTGTTCAATTCGATATTTGACCTCCTTCCACATATTTTCGATAATGTTAAGGTCTGGAGATTGGTCAGGCCAGTCAGCAAGGATAGCAACCTCATTATTGTAGGGTGGCAAGAGTTCCGTTTCTAGAATCCGAGTATATCGAAAGTTTCGGAGAGTACCTGTGATGTGAACAATCTTGCGAAAGCCACAGTTCCATATTGCACCCCATAGCATGACAGACTTCCCACCATACTTCATGGTGCCTAGAGTAAATTGAGGCAATAATCTGAACTTCTGTGCAGTTGGTCTCCTTATCAACATTCTTTTTGATGAGTATAGCTCAAATCTTGACTCATCTAAAAGTATAACATTAGACAAATGTTCAAATGAATTTTCTTTCATCAATTTGGCCCAACTCAGCTGGCGTAATCTTTGCTTTGAGGTTAAGAATGGCTTTCTGGGTGCCACGAAGGTCCCAAAAGAGTACTTCTTCAGGCTGTTTTGCACAGCTCTTGCAGTCACAAGGTGACCATCAGCCCATTTCTTGCGAAGTTCCCTGAAGTCTTCCTAGGACTTCGCTTTGAAAGGCACACAAGAGCTGATTGGAAGGTTTTCCGAACTTTAGGTTGGGGGCAAGGATGTTTTCAGAAGTGAAACGTGTGATAATATCCTCGACAGTACTTCGAGGTCGCTCTACAAATCGGGCTATATTAAGTTGACTCATCCCTTCCAAAAGTTTGGAGATAATCAACTCCCGGATGGCAAGAGGTACGTAACCAGACATCATATATGGGAAAGAAAGACTGTCCTTCGACATGTTCAATACAAATAGTCCGAAAAAAGCTCAACCAATGAAATTATTTACAGGATTTAGTCTGAAATGGCCGAATAAAATTTTCCTAAAAAAATATTAGCTAACTACAAGCATTGTAGCATTTCTCGTTGAGATTCAAAGTAAACAGTGATAATTATTTCTCAACATTGATGAATTCCTCTTTCTGCTACACTAAATTTAATTTAAAAATACCTATGACATTTTTGTACTCAATTTGTTGGAAATATTTATGACAAATCATGGGTGACCGAATTCTTTTTCCAGTACTGTATATTATTTTTAGAAATTGAAGTTTTGCAATACTATCATAATATTGGATAGATTGAAACATATATTTAAGGAAATTCATTGAATAACACTATACTAAGTGAACTTAGTTCAAACTTTCGATTTTTCTTATTTAGGCTTTATTAAATTGTTAGCAGCTTTTCCTTACATTCATCTTCAGAATGATAATAAAAAAATTCATATTAAGATTATTCATATGGATGCTCCAAACATCGTTATTCGAGATTCTCACTGTCGAGGTAGTTTTTCTTCAAATCTGCATTAAACTGTTGTTGTTTATGTTAACTCTGAATGGGATTGCGTTCGTGTTTTCAGTCTTTCATCAAACTGAAGTTATTCTCTTCCAATGCTTTCGCTTCTGGTGGTCGCTCTCCCTCCGATCTTCTGATTGAATCTAATCATCTGCGTGTTCGTCGTGAACTAAATATTTCTGCTTCTTCTATTGCTGACCTCAAAATTTATTTTCAAACTTTTCTCCTAAAAAATACCTTTCTCCATTTTATTTCTGTCTTACTGAAACTTGACTCGATTACTCTTTCCCTGATTCATCATCATTTTTTTCCAATTCCACGGTTGTTGCTAAGTCTTCAATGTTATGGGGCACTTTAAAAGCCTTGAATTCTACGCTTGTTCTAAATTATTGATCATCTGAACTGGCCCTTTCTGTGTATTTTGTTATGATGTCTTTCGTTCATCCATCGACTGCAGCTTTTTAATCATTTGCATGTATTCTTCGCCTTCCAAAAGCAAATATCTTGTCAATTTTTGTACTCTCTCAACGCCTATTCGTTCGATCCGTGATGCCTTCCATTATTTTATTGCGGCTATGGAATTTCCGAATCATCAATATTTACCCCGGTGATTTTCATCTTCCTAATGCTTATTTTCCACTGAACCCTATCAACTCCACATCTTTGAATTTTTATCTAATCTCAGTTTTTGTGACTTTTCCACACATCTGATAACACTTTGGATTTTGACCTTCCCAACTGGTTTGATGTATCAGTCTCTTTGAATTACTCTTCTCCTTTGTCCATTGATCACAATTTTTCTTTATTGATATCTCCCTCTATCTTATTCTTGTACCCAGCAAGCTCTATATAATTTTTTCATATTCATTAGGTGATTATAACTCTTTCAATCATTTCATCAATCATCATTATTCCTTGATCACTTATCTGTCATATCTTCTCATGATTTGCTTAAATCTGCTTACATCATTATCTCTTATGGACGTACTCTTTTAATTCCACACAAAAGACGTCATCGTCTACCTTTTTCTTATAATTTTATTTGCACTACTTTGGCAAGCCATGTCATCAACTAATGGTTTCTATTAAATATCTAAAAAACCAGAGTTCTTCTTTTCTGTTTATCTAAAACATTCGTACCCTAGCTTTCAATCTAAACGATGCTTGAGTCCCTGTTAAACCACAATGTTTGTGATCTTGTTATAATGGTTTCCCCTTCACTTTCATCAAAAACTCTATGCTCTACTTCCATATGTCATTGCTACAGAGTTCATTGAATTCCTCTTCCAAGTAAATTCTCTTTAAACCATATTGCTGCTCAACTCTCTGCTATAATTCCCAATGCTGGTATCTAAATTTTTCTCCTTGTATTAATCTAGCCCGACTGTTACATCATGCCTTTGCTGGATCTTTTCTCGCAATCAATCTTGCCTAAAACTTCTTCTTAAGTATCTTCCTTTGTCAATTTTGCTGTACCTCACATTTTGTAGACTCAAATTACTTTTTGGCTTTTACCACTTTCTTAAATTCTCAAATCATTCATAATTCTAATGTCTTGTTTCAACTTCATCGCAATCACAAAACAACTTGTTATCATAATTAGTTCTTTCGACCAATCACTTTGGTGACTTAATTATTTTTAAAAATCAACTCCTGACATTTCTTCAATTGAAACGCGATTTCTTCCCACTCTGTACCTGCTTTTTCTGTAACTCGTTTTCCTAACTTTGCTTTTATTTCCTTTATAAAGTCCCACAGTATCTTAGCATTCTCATTGTCTATGACCACCTGTGGCTTATACTCATTCCACTTATCTCCTGCTTCTAACCCACCGCATTCAAGAGTAATCGAAAACCAAATCTCTTCCCAGTCTTGATTAAAATAGAGGCTTACTAGACACATGATTTCAAACTGTTTACATAATACTACAAAAACTTAATGTTTTTTCAGAAATTATTCCTAAGATATGTTTCAAACATTATTAGAGAAAATTTTAGAAAACATAGAGCTTCCTGAACCTAGTAGAGTTCCTTTATGTGAAACAATGAA
This sequence comes from Hofstenia miamia, assembly GCA_900660155.1. Taxonomy (NCBI): domain Eukaryota; kingdom Metazoa; phylum Xenacoelomorpha; order Acoela; family Hofsteniidae; genus Hofstenia; species Hofstenia miamia. The sequence continues at coordinate 2,622,536 of CABFPE010000003.1, read as the reverse complement.
AGGCTAGTTCTAGTAGGACTGCTTTAATTTGGCAACTTAAGTAATTTATATATGTGTATATAATATAATAGATGCAATTGTACCCTCAATTTTTTCATCGACACGCAATGTAATTCTTTGTCTGTTTTAAAAGACTTCGTATTTTACATGAGATGATGTATGCTTAGCAGCTGCTATTCCTAAGAATTTTTAGATTTTTAGTATACTTTGGTTTGAATTACTCTGAATATTTAATATGTTATACTTAGCATATCCTTAATTAAAATCGGAAAATTACATTTTGGAAGGATTTTTTTTTTCAAGGGATGGTTAAGCAGATTTAGATTTTTATGCAATAAAAATAAAAATATTCCATTTTTCTATGATACATAGCATATCCATAATTTGATTTTTGAATTCCACTTTTTTAGTTTTCATAATAAAAAATTTTCAATTCGAAGTTTTGGGTTTCATCAAATGAAATAATCAATTCTCAATATTCTGTGTGATTTTTAGAGGAATAGAGCGCAAGATATGAAATGTGCTTGGTTCGGTTTAATTCAATTTTGAGCATCAACAAATGAGCTGGACCAATTATTTTACCCTTTCCAGTCATGATGTATATTTATAAATAAGAATCATCCGTCAAATAAATAATTTGGGAGAGAGAATAACTGATTAATTCTACTAATGTTCTCATTGATAATTCATAAAATTTCCAATAAAGCAATTTATTCTCAACCACAATATTTGATATACTATAAAGATTTAATCGGAATTTCATCAAATTATTATCTAATAAATTAGTATTTTAAACATTAATGAATTTCCTAAATTTGAATCTTTTATATTGTGTTTATTAATAATAGATTATTAATTCTTAAAGATCTGCAGCAAATGGAACACACTTTGTCAAGATCTCTGTTGAATATTTCTTTTCCTGGAACCAGAGTTACAAATTTTGAAATATGTCTTCTACAATTATTTAAAGTAGAAAATCATTGAAAAACCAAAAATATTCCACTATAAACTTACACGTAGCATAGCACTTTCAATTAATTATAATCCATTCGCTAAAGAAATGTGTTTCTAAAAAAATCTGCAACTTTCCAAACTAGTTTTATTTTCATTAAGCCTTCGTTTGTGCAATTATTTTTATTAAAAGTTTTTTCATATTAATACATAAAAATTGAAGCATTTCTGTAATCAGAGGAAATTGATTCTAACTACACTTTTTCAATTTCTTAAATGTTGAAAATTTTTCATTGTAATAAATTTCTTAATTGTATATTTCAATACAAATTGGGTTTAGAATTCCTTGGTCTTGAACTTAAAAAGCTATGGTTGATCTCATTGCAAATTTTATTATCATTTGTATTGAACATAATATTTTTTAAATTATAATTTATAGCTAAATAAAATGCATTTTGCAAAATGATCAAGAATTTCTTCAAAAGTGTTTTATATATTGTATATCCAGTAAAATTTTATGCAAGAAAACAGTTGCAATTGGAAAATGCAAATTTAGAAATTCTCTATTTCTTATCTGTAAATAATTATTAGTATGTAATAGTGAAATTAGTTTAAGCATGTCTTGATACTTTTCTAGAGATGCAAAAGTATATTTTTGTTTTTAAATTGATTCCAATATTAAGTACTATTTTTCAAATCACATCAATATAAATAGTATGTTAAAAAAATTTTTAAAAAAGTGTAGGAAAAATTAAAATAAAATTATATCTTCCGATATTCTTGTAATCTAATAATTATAAATTCAGAAATTTGTGCACGTGATGCCATGTTATAACATACATGTATGGTAAAATTCAAATTATGTCTAATTACATTTTGCATTGATAAACACATTATTGTTATATTGAATATTGCAAATCATTGAATAATGAATATAATGTACAAATAAATGCTTAAATAATAGAGCTGTAAGTTAATTAAATAACTGAATGTATTTTATCAGTTAAAATTTTTCTCAATTAATGGAATTAATATAAATTTCGCCTTGAACAAATGCGTCCCATTGGTTGACACATGTCAAATCTCTTGCCGCGGGACTTTTATGCAAATATAATAGAAGTGTTAGGAAAAAGGAGGTGGGACGTGAATCCAATACAAAGGCGGTGGGCAGATTGAAACCCAAAGCAGACGTTTCTCCTCCCAATTGTAATTTATTATTTCATATTGCGCTTCCTCGCCGAAAAAAATTCCAATTAACACCCATTCGAGAAACATTAGCCAGTAAAAAGTCTCCTGTTCTTCATTTTCCATTAATGAGGCGGTTTGATAAAAAAAGTGTTTTCAGACATATAAGGCAGACGTCACAAGCATTCTGCCCCTTTTTCATTTTAAAGATTACTCTGACAAATATTGAATGGGCAGTTGAAAGTTTTCAATTAGAAGAACATTCAATAATATATATTTCTTTAGTGAATGTTTATTACGCAAACTATTTAAAAAAACATTTTCTAGATAAATGCATTTTTAGAATTTGTATTTAATATAATATCAAAATATATTTTCATGAACTAAGTTAATAATTATTTTCTAATACGATTGCTTGCACTTTTTTAGTGATAGTATTTCTGAAAACCCTGATACTGTAAATTACTATATATATATATTTATATATATATATATATATATGTTTATATATGTACTATGTACTTATATATATATATATGAATATATATATAAATGCATAAATAGTTACATAAATACATCAATTTTTTACTAGTCACGATCAAGTTGAAAAACTTATCAACGCAAAGTTCACACTGATGATAAGTTACAAACTAAAAATTAACAGGTCAGTGAAGTTCATTGAGCGGATGTGAAAACCGAGAGAATAGTGTCTGTCTCTAAATATTTTAGTGTGCATTAATATTTTACTTAATTTGTTTATGTTAAGATATAAGTGATGTTTTGTACAGTAGTCATTTGCAAATACATATGTAACTCTGGAGATATGTACAAAATTTGTATCGGGTTGTAGGTGAAGATATTAAACTTGATCGCCACTCTGTCCCATGTGAGTCATGTACGGACTTAACCTAATTAGAAATGTTATATGAGTTGTAATGAACAATTTGGTTTACATTTATTAACAACAAGGGGTTTCAAGTTTGTGTGGCAATGAAATCCCCCTAAGAACATAACATTCGAGAAGCTCTCGCAGGACATTTCGTGTCCATTTCATTAAAAATATGATGCAGAAATCAGGAAATAAAATGTGTCTTTTCAGGTAAAATTTGTTAATTTCATACAGATAAAATAAAAAGAAAGATTAAAAAATATTTATTGTTGATATGTCCTACTGGAAACGCATGTCGCTAAGACATATTAAGAGATTTTATTAATGAAGATCCGTCCACACATTTTGACACATTATTCTAAATTAGAAAGAATAACAACGCCCTTAGGTAACAAACTTTTGAAAATTACATCAAAGATTATTTTTCAGAAATGGCAATTTCCCAAAAACTGTAAGAGGGTTAACGAAAATTGACATATACCGCCCCACCTTATTATTATTTATATTATAAATTTTAGTAGCTACATGGTTTAATATAAAGATTCTACTATTAAATAATAGATATTTTGTGCAATACGCACGTAATGCCCTCTCATAGGATGCAATAAAAAAATTTTGCGTCTAAATTTGTGAATATGAACTGCAAGCCCCATGTTATCCAAACACATAATACCACCTGTAACATAGCTAGTTGAATCGAAAGCATTAAATTTTTAAAGTATATAGAAGTGACCATATGTTTGTAGAAGTAAATATTAAGTACTTTTTGTAGCTTGGAGTAACAGTAAATGTCGCACTTTATTCTCAAAGTTATACCTCACCACTGGTGAGACGCCCAACTATCCCTGAGCGGACTCCCAATTTATTCTTTATTCCTACTTAAAGATTTATTTTTACAGAAATAAATATACAAATAATGTTGAATAATTTGTTCAACACATTGCATAAGATGCTATTGCCCGTACCTAATTAATTACTAATTACTGAAATATTTAATTACTAATTTGGAGAAAATACTCATATTAAGCAAAATTGAAGGGAATCAAATTTCTTCATTAATAATTTCAAATTATTTTTCAATTAACAAAATTTATATACTTATATTCATTATATATATATATATATATATATATTATTATTAATAAAAGATTATGTATGGCTTAATAAAACATATTGTAAATATTTTTAGCTTTGTATTTGAAAAAATGAATTTATTAGAAGGAAAATGTATTCCCTATCAGAATACCTGCAAAAAAGTTCTTATCATGAACAACTTTTTCTATTCTAAATTTTTGAGAATAAAAAAAAAACTCAAAAAATTTTTAAAAACCAATTTTTTTATAGCTTATACAACAAAAATTTTTGTTAATAAAAACAATATATGAAAAATAATATTATGAACACTAAAAAAGATTATGGCGAGACCTCCTGTACTATAGTTATGTGCTCCTATAAGAAGGTGTTGTTTATGTTCTTGCTTTTTTATTTTTGTTGTCTATTTTAGATAATACTTATATGTATTGTTTTTAATTTTTAATGCTTCACAGTTTTCAATAACGTTTCAATTATTTTTTTAATACACACACATTTGCATAAATAAATAAATATATAAATAAATATATATATTTATATATATATAATATAATGATTTTTCTAAATAGAAATGAATCTATTAGTAGAAAATTATTCGGAATCTTAAAATTGCTTTTTTTACTACT
>CABFPE010000003.1:2577186-2595930 GCA_900660155.1 Hofstenia miamia | reverse complement strand
TGTATTTATATATATATAAATTTCCAAAATTTTTTTAAGAATTCTTTTGCATTTTTCCCAGACTGATCAAGGGCAAAATTAAATGGCCCAGACTCAGTCCGCGCAAAACCAGGATAACATAGTTTTTTATGCGGCTCAAACTTAGGATGAAATAGATTATATATAATATAATTACTAATGACTATATGAGATTAGCTAAAAGTGGCTTAGCGTCCGCCCCCATCCTAATCACAAGTGAAATACAAAAACGTACAAAACCAGACGAAACGGGCATAACATTATCATCGTGTTCCTCAACTACTATATTTGTCTAATTGGATTATATTTAATGAAACCCTCATGAGTGGTTTATTCAGATCCTCAATTTAACCCTAGCTTCAGCGAGAAATAATCAAGCGTAGCATTTAACCATTAGAGACAATTATGTCGTTATAGTTTTCACGTATGAACAGGTCAAGTAAAACAGAACAAATCCATATGACTGCGTTGAAATAGAATGGGTTTAAAGGAAGCGCTAATTTAATCTATGTATACCGATTCCAACACTTGTAGCGATAATCTAAGCGGAATTTATCTTATTTTTTCTGTCCCAATACTTTAAAAAGATTTCAGTATATTGAACTGCCATTGTTTAAAACTTAATACCTTTTATTGAATCTTTATAAGCACTCAAACTAATATCACTCTCTCTTTCAGTTTAACCTTTTCTTTCCCGACGTATCACTCAAACAATCATTTCAAAGGGCATCGATAAACATTCCACCGCTATCCAATCAGGACATTACATTTAACAATTACTAAAAATAGTTACAACATATAAAATTCACCAAACTTAAAGCTTAACTTTTAACTTAGGTTCCAATTCCAAATCTGCTCAAAATTCTTTCTATAACTAACACAAACCATTTAAAATCACTACAAATCAAGTGTTCTTTAGAGTTGTTCGTATTCTAAGCTTAAAATATGCAATTGAAGACGAATGCAGTTTCTATCTGTTGATTTACACTACTTGTTAGTTACGATGCAAATGTAATTGGAACTTTAAAATATATAATTCTTAGGCCCATTAAATCTTGCTCAGGTTATTTTAGGAACGTCATGAGAAAATTATTTTCAAAGCAGACATTTTATTCCAAGAAGATACCTAACATTATAGGCACATATTTAGGCATTATGAGTTAAAATTATTAGTGAAACAGATTAATAAGAGAAATGAGGCCATGCCTGATCGGGCCGAACCTGTTTATATACCACTTAGCCAAGGTTCCAACTCTGGGTTAAGCCTAAATATTGTAATGTGGCTTTTTTGCAAACTAATATGTGACCATGATGGCACTTGCGCATGCGTTTTCTACTCTACACGATATTATGTGCTAGAAACATTCCAAATTTACAAAAATCACTTAAATTGCCTTCAACCCTAAAGCACAAAACGTTTTTTCACAATTTTAAATAATTATCTCCAAGCCAATTACAACATTTTGAAGTTTTGGTATATTGACAGATCTATTTTTGAAAGTGCTCCAATGTAATTATCACGCCATTAACCGTGGGAGAACTTGGTTTCCTATGATGGTTCTCCCCGAAGCAGGGATTAATAATGTAGACATGTTTTTCTTTTTAGTGACAATAATACAATTCGGTTCCTCGGAATCTCTATATAAATTACTTACAATTTTATAAAATTTCTGAACTGAATGTTTTTTTAAAATTTGATTTATAGCTTATTACAATAATTTGTTTCTTTGAATTTTCTCAAATTATCACTACTCGAAGGGTGTTTGGACCGTTATTCTCTATGCCATGGAACTCTTGCCTCTAAGGCTCCCTTAAGATTTTTGCTAAACCATGCCAAGTATAGGATTAATATTACAAATCTTGTGTGTGACCTTTAGGATCTTCATAGCTCCCGACCAAAAAAATTTGCCCACGACATCTATCATGATAAACATGAGTGGTAAATATTTTTCATGAACAAATTGCAATGGAAATCGGTTTTTAAAAAAGTCAATCAGAAATTTAATAACTAACCTCAGCTATTTTGGTAAATAAGCCACCCAAGCTTTGCTGAGGCCTACCGTGTTCAAAAGAAAATTTAAAACACCATTAAGAGAGCGACACTTTTCTATTTAATGGTATTTTTTTCATATTTCACATATTTATCCATTCTTGAGTTACCAATTTTGAATAGGCCATCACTCATTGTAAAAAATCAATTGAAAATTTTCAAAAGCAAGTGTTCATATTTTGGCTATTTGTTTAAAAAACTGGTTGTTTTCAATTTAGAAATGTTTAACAAACAATTTCTGGTTGGTGTGTTATCAATTTGTAAATATAAGCAGGTAGTCTGTCCCCACCTTTGAAACTGACACAACGCTATTTAAATTGATCTACCGCAGCTGTTAAGTGTAACTTTCAAAGATTACCCACTTCAACACTAAATTGTTTGAGTGATTTTGCCCTATTTCTTCAGTGTTTTCGACTTTGATACAATTTAATTGTTGTACTATCCACTTTTATCGTCATAAACTTGTAAACATTGCGTTTCCATGTGTGATAATATTTTCTTTTCTTGAGCCTTATTTTGTTAAAATGTAAATAAAGTTTCCAAAAATCGATTCTGCCACAAATTTTCAAAGACATGTATTATAGATTTTAGAGAAATTACTTTTATCAGTAGATATCAAAGAATTCCACTTAATTAATTTTCTCTATGATTTATACCAAATTAAATACAAAGCATCGGAAAATAAAGTAATACAAACATTAAATTTCTAAATTTTATTTTCTTTCACTCAAAAATCTACTAACAGCAAAATTATGCAGATTTGAAAATGAATCATGTGCCAGGATTTATATACACATATATAGTATATATATAGTAGTATATATATATATATATATATATATGCGCATTAGAAAATGCTGCTAAATAGTATTTAGCGCCAGTCAATAATTGACGAGAAGAAAATAATTTTTTTAGCAAGCCTATGTTTTTTCTGTCTTACTGAATTGAATAACGCATACACAAGAAATTTAGAATAAATCTGAAAGAAAAATTTTTCTGTATGTGTGTTTAAAATATTTAACGTTTGCTTAAAGCTTTGCTTTCTATAAGTTATTCTTCACTTAAAAAAACATTTTTTAGAATTTTTTCGCTAAAACTTCGAGTCGGGATTTTCTCCAATCGTCTGTTACTTAAATTTGACTTAAAAACCTAAAATTGATATTTTTAGTGTTTGTTAAAGAGAGTCAAGTACAGTTAAAATGGGAAAGCGAAGTAATTGCATTTCTTTGCTAATTAAAAATCCCATTATTTTGGCCAATTTAGAAAACGTCAATGAGCATCTTACATAATTGTAAGTCGGTGGGAGAAAAAGGTTTCAACACAATATAAATGCAAATTTAAATTTGAAACTGCAAGCAAAGCTACTTTTGGCAAGTGGTTCATTTGAAAACATTACTGTATTTTTAAAGTATTATTTTCAAATGTAAGGTTAACCCCAAACAGCTCAGGCGATTTCTACAGTTTTTGATGTTTTCCATAATAAATTTTTAAATGCTCATTACTCCCTAAATAATGTAAATATCTAAAATCTGAAAACACCACGGGATAGAGAATAGAGACTTGTGGGCGTTTCATATTTGATGCCCGAGTCCACCAGAGTCCGTAAAATAAAGAATAGCCCCACCCATTTATGTCTATGTTTCTTGTATAATTCAAAATATTTCCCATTTATGCCATCAAATTGCATGTGATAACTGTTTCTGCAACAAAAATTGTACCATTTGTACAGAAGCTTAAACAAAGTCAAACACGAAAAAGAAAATCTAGTTTAATTTAGTAAATGTGGATTATCAGGTACGCCCGTATTTCATCAAGCCCGTGGACCTCGGGCAGCTCGCGGTTCCGGGCTAGCCCGCAAAACAATAATAGAGAATCGTCTTCTCTTGATGGGATTTTTACAGAAAACTAAATATTTGAGGTTACTTTTGATGCCATTGTCCTTGGACTTCTAATTATTAGAACACTAGGTATGCAAGAATCTACGTTTTTGCAAAAATAGGATTTTTATATAATTCCAGAGCAGTAATAGCTCTTCACAAAAGTTCATCATATCTGGGAAGCACACTCTTGTCAATAGATGTGTCCAAATCCCAAGATTCCCACTATTAAAAATAGGAAAACAATATTTGACAAAACGGCTTGTGCCAATATGNACCCATTTATGTCTATGTCCCTTGTATAATTCAAAATATTTCCCATTTATGCCATCAAATTGCATGTGATAACTGTTTCTGCAACAAAAATTGTACCATTTGTACAGAAGCTTAAACAAAGTCAAACACGAAAAAGAAAATCTAGTTTAATTTAGTAAATGTGGATTATCAGGTACGCCCGTATTTCATCAAGCCCGTGGACCTCGGGCAGCTCGCGGTTCCGGGCTAGCCCGCAAAACAATAATAGAGAATCGTCTTCTCTTGATGGGATTTTTACAGAAAACTAAATATTTGAGGTTACTTTTGATGCCATTGTCCTTGGACTTCTAATTATTAGAACACTAGGTATGCAAGAATCTACGTTTTTGCAAAAATAGGATTTTTATATAATTCCAGAGCAGTAATAGCTCTTCACAAAAGTTCATCATATCTGGGAAGCACACTCTTGTCAATAGATGTGTCCAAATCCCAAGATTCCCACTATTAAAAATAGGAAAACAATATTTGACAAAACGGCTTGTGCCAATATGCAGTTAGGGGGCAACCGCCTGACAATTTATAAATTTGATTAAAAAATTCAAATTTCTTTTTACTAAGTCAATATTATTTCCAATTTTTTAAACTTTTATTATTCTTTGTGGTAATAGAATCCCTGACAACATACTTACACCCTTTGCAAAATAAATGAAAATAAAAAATACAAGTATATACAATTTTATTTCATAAAATATTGCTGAGAATTATAACTATGAGTTTATGTGTTTCCCTGATTTAGCGAGAAGGTTAGGACACAAATTTGAATTACTTTCAAAAAAACTTTCTATTATTGATTAAGCCATAAGAAATTTCTGGAAAGTTAGAATTTTAATAACTTGGATGTAAAAATGATGAATTAAAATTAATTTCGCTTTTTCCTTTGATGATGAAATTTAATAACTAATTTGAAAAATGCTATTCGCCTCAATGCTCTACAATTTCTTTGATTCTTCCTTAAGTTTCAACCAAATTTAGAGTTCACCTTTATATTTACTTTTGATCAAACAGCACTAAAATTATACACTTTGGAAAAATTTCCAATTTATCTCATAAATTGATATATAACATGATTTTTAAGGCCATTAAAAAGGCAGTACTGCAGTAACCAGACTTATCTACTAAGATTATATTTTGTATTTGGAATGGATATAATTTAAAGTGCATTCATATTTTCTAGCAAATTTCAAATTTAGTTCGCTAGAAGGATGGGTAAATATAAATCGGATTATATACATGCATGGGTTAATATAGTTTTTGAAACTTAGGATGAGATTACTTACAATACTAAACTAGTGCATGTATATAAAATAGAGTTTAAACTAGGACATTAATGATAATTCAAGTTTTGTACTAATATTTTAAAAGAACAAATATTTTAAGTGTTTGCGCACGCAACATATTTTTTTTTAAAAGAAATAAATTGTAATTTGCAAATTCACATTTATCTCTTACATGCAAATATTTATGTTATATAGCAAGATCAATGGTTTTTCTGGAAAATTTACAGTTACCCTACAATGTCTATGCCCAGGATGTTTATAGTAGTAGTACTACTAAATATTTTATGTATGAAATGCCCAAGTCAGGTATTCAACATTGATTTTGAATGTCTAGTTAAAAAAAATTGTAAAAAATTTAAAAAAATATTAACTATTATAGTGGTGAGATGTATTTGCAAGTTCTATATTTTCAATATTTTAAGAATTTCACGCTCTTAATTTGATACTGTGTGCACGCTTCTCTTAAGTTAGTTCAAAGTACGTGAATCCACAGACAATTTCTCAAATAGACTATTTCTTAAAATAGTACCGAGTGACTGTACTTACCTCTTCCAAACTTTAATCTTATAGAAGGGTTACAATAACCATAGATTTCCTTATCTCAGTACATGTATAATTGCTTTCAATGCTAAAGTTACAAAACACCTTTTTAGTTAGTTTACAGACCAGTTAATTTTTCAGTAAAAAGGATTGAAATTAAGTGAATAAAAATTTCGTAAGTTGTATTATTAAATGGATATAATGGAAAACAATAGGCCAGGTGCTAATCTTCCATCCTGCATTTTATCAAACTTCTTTTATTTTAAACTTTTTCGCAGTTTCCTCGCCTGCACTGATTGACGCGTGGTTCTCTTGGGTTTTTCTTCTCCCCTATGTCATTTTCTCTTTTGACAGAGCTTTGCCATGCCTGCACTTGACTCATTCTATTGATGTTATCGAAGTTTCTAATTAAATTGCATTTTGACGAGCCGATGATTTTTTTTGAAAGTGCCGACAGCTAAATTAATAATGGGAATAGGTTGTCCCGTTATCATAATATTTGCATAATTACTAAATCCGTTATTAATTTGCATTTCCTATGATGAAATATTTATAATGCATAATACTTTAAATGGAAAATCTTCGGAGATGATAGTTATTATCTTTCATGTGCTCCTTCAACTAATTTATATCCAAAACTTTCATCAAGAAATGTGTTTCAAAATTTTATAAAGTAATTATGTTATTATCTATGTTAAATATGTTGCAATCTATCGTAGGGAAGTTGAAGCTGTCAAAAACTATACTTTTGATCGTCACATTTGCTAAGTAATATTGACGGAATTGTGCATGAAATAGTGAGATGAAATCTTAAGAGCCTGAAGAGTTTCTAGTCTAAAAGAAAATATGGTTTTCCGCTCAATACCAATGTCTTTATTGGCTTAGGCCCCCAATCATTGCCAAAACTCTCCAATAGCTCATTAACATATTGACTGCCTCTGTAAACGTCATTAATTTAAACGTTTTTGTATTTAAGAACTCCTATAAAGAAAGAGCACAATATAATCTTGAAGAAAAATATATTTTTCATTGATTTTTATAAAATGGGTTTGAAATGAGACGTATCTTTTTGAAATTTTGTTGACGGATGTCCCCTTTATTAAAGGTTCGTAACAGATGTTTGCGAGTTTTAAAATGCAATTCAAATTTTATGAATATAAAACCATTGATGATGACACTAAGTTCATTATTTTCATTTTTTGGTTTGATAATCAATTTTATCATGCTTGTTATGAAGTTTTTTGGACAACCTTTTATTGCGACTTTTGAAATCCAGATTCTGGAACAGGGTGCAAACCGTATATGCAATAGCTTTTAAGCCGTTTGAATTCTTTGTGTTAGCGCGTCATTTTGAAAATATATTGTAATGGATTCAAGAATTTTTTTCAAAAACAAAGTCTCAATTGAATTAGTGAATCAAAGTTTATTAAATTAAGTATATAACTTAATATAACACATGTTTCTTTGAAATGTTTAAATGCTTTCTGGGTTCCCTATTGATTTATCACCATAATACATTTATTTCCATATGTAGTCCATCGTTGAATCGCATTCTTTTAGATTTTCCCACGTAACTTGTTAAAATGTATAAAAGCAATAAGTAAGCATTCAACTTTAAATATATTCCTTAGAGATATCAAATTAAGAACAAAGCAAAGTGAAACCGATTTTTTGTCAAACATGCCCCAATCAGTTTAACAACATTTGACTAAATTCAGGCAGAAATACGATAACTGTCAATTAGTTGTGATAAATCATAGCCGAATATTTCATCCTCGACCTGTCAGAAATAGCCGAAAAAATTGATCGCTTTTTCCGAAATTAATTAAATTTCGCCGCCCGCTTGTTTTAAAAATAATCTGCGGCATGGACTTTGATTAAATATTAGTTATAGGCATTGATGAATTACAGTGATATTAATAATTTTTATAATGTTCTTATATTTAGCATCAGGATAATAATTGTAGGGTCACCATGTCTAATATCAAAATGCTAAAGCAATTAATGTATGAATGGGACGTCTTTCAAAGTATATATGTAAATTATCCATTGTTGTATCTCTATCTTTTGGTTACTAGAAGAATTCGAATTTTTTCTTGGAATCAAATTACAAAGAAGCAATGAAATCATCACAACTTTAAGTAATACCTCATAGTTAAAATTCAATTATACAAACATACATTAAACTTTGAAAAGCTTTGGAATTTCAGAAAGTATAGTGACTTCAAAGTTGCCATATTTGCCAAATACCACGATTACTTAAGATAAAAATCAATCCAATTTGGGACAATGCTCCAAAATTAATTTTTGCTAAGATATTTAATTGACATTTAGACAACATAAAAGAAATCTTATTCTCTCAAAATACTAGAGCAATCAATCGAGCAAAAAATCAATAGTTGATCAGGAAATAAGCAGATATTTTAGAAGATATCATTGTTTGAATATAAACTTTTTAAATATTTCATTGAGCAAAGCAAGCAAGAACTATGATGTATAATGGTCATTGGGGAAGGATTTTGCTGAACATGAAATTGGGGTTCATCAGTTAACTGAAACTTCTAAGATGAGCATTGTATGGAAATACCTCTGAATTTATTAAAAATCATTCTAAATATTGATTAAAATTAACTTAATAAATATTTTAATTAACGGGGTTACTTTGCACAAGCTGTATTGTACTAACACTATGGTCATCATTGATGCGTAGTGGCTGAAAATTCTTGCGTGAGACGATCTTCATGTTTTGCTTACATAAAGCACTAAATTTGAAAAAATTTCCAGCGAAATGTTATTGAATAAGGAATTTTTAAATGTCTTTTAGAGCAAATCTTCGAAAATTGAATGCATATTTTTTATAAATTAGGTATTGTTGGAATACAACTGTATTAATTAATTTGGAATATCTGACGTTAAAAATGTAAAAATTTAATCATTTGCTTATACCAAAGGGGTAAGCTGTGAAATAAAGTGTTATTTTGTAAATAAAACTGCATTAATGTTGGGATAGCTCATTTTTATTGAAGATAAATAACTGAAGCTGCTACTATGGGGATTTTGAAAGATAACAAAGTTAGGGAAACAACATACATTTTGAGTCTTTCATGCCAATCATGAAATACGTTGCTTTTTTATGAAAACAATGGCATAATCTTGTTTACAGCAGCATAAAGGGATAATTTGTAGAGAAGAAAGTCTGAACAACACTATTTAAGTGGTCAGTTCAACTGACCTACTTGGTCAGTTATATTTTGCTTGAGGAACTATATAAGATATTCTTAGGTGAATTCTATCAGCTTGTTGAATGTTACGCATGAAGAAGCCATTGAAGCATGTCGTAATGCTAAGAACCCAGTGTGTCTTAAGGTTGCTCGCGTCATCTGCGATGAGAACCACTCAGCTTTCATCGATGCCTCTACGCAGACGGACCTCGAGCTTCAATATCCTTTTGGGTAAATTTTGTATTTGCAATTCTCTATATTCTCCATATTAGAACCTTTGATACACTAATGCCGCATAAAAATCCCTGTGGAAGTGAGGTTATCAGCATTTTTCTTCTAAAAACTATTCCTTTAACTTCCATCGCTAATTCTAGAACTTCGCAACTCAATATTTATATTTACACTAATTTTAAAACCTATCTAACTTGTTCAACAACGCCGCTATCACATGATGGAAATTTTTTAACAACAAATATGTACAACTTGTTAATAACAAGGTTTGCAGTTGCATATATATATATATATGCAGTCACCTGTACAGGTTACAAATATATGCAATATCATATATATATATATATATATATATATATATATATATATATATATATAATGTATATAACTCAGTTGCATCATGAAATGTTTAAAAGATCTGTCACCTGCACACTCTACTTCGGATGTCCACAGTACAAATGACAAATATATATATATATATATTATATAATACTATATTATATCGACATTTAGGTAACATTAAAGCATTAAAGCTGACCAATACGAAGTATTCCAAGTTTTAGTAGAATTTTTTAATAAAAATAGCCGAAGAAATCACAGATTTCCGTAACCTTTAGATGAAATGACAAGTGTGTATCATCATAGAAAATGTGTTTAATCAAAGCTTTTAATGTAAGAAATGCGTAGAGGATGGATGTAAAAGTGTCTTTTCTGTTTCACTGCTTTTTTCAAGAGAATGCATTTCAAAGCGTTTTTGCCTCTTAATTTTAGAGTGAATGCAAGATGTTGAATTGGGTCGTGCTTTTGATGTTTTATAATACAAAGTCGGAAAGTGAAATTTTCCTTTAATTGTATGTCGATGTTTAAGCCGTTCCCCAAATCGATTACTTGTACTTTTTAGATTAGTATTTATTTAAAAAAATTTCTTAGATAATGATTTTTTCCCCAGTTTCAAAAAACAAAATGTGTGTCAAACATCCTCTTAACTATTTCCTGCATTCTAAATCTGCTCTGATTTTGATCAGCTGAAACTTTTCTCTGCCCTAACTACTCTAATTATATCAATGAAGCTCAATATTTGCCATTTGTTGCAGTTGCAGTTAGTAGGTTTCATGAAGAGCAGCGTAATCTTTTGGCTTTTTATCATATTTTATATATATATTTTTTTACGTGATTACAACTGGTTAAATATATATGACATTAATATTTACTTAGTTCTACAGCACAAAAAGTTAATGTTTTTTAGTTGGGTATGACATAATGCTTGTATTTTGACACTAGTTTTGTTTAACTTTATTTTATCAATAAACCCTCGCAAAGGTATCTAATGGCTTTGGGAATTTAATTTTTTTTGTACTATTAATATGGGAAATACAGTTCATTTTTAATTTGGTCTAGTTGTTTTGCTATGAGGTAGGTTATTTTGCAAAGGTTTGCAAAAATGTGTTAGATTTTATAAAAAGTTTTGTTGTATAGATAAATTAGAAAACTTTCAAAAAATATATAATTTTGTTTCTAAATGTGTAATTATATCAATGCTACTCAAATCAAGGCCTTAAATCAACTGTTGAGGTACATCCAAAATTCAACATGAGGATATTTGAAAATATGGTTTACAAAAAATACAGAGTGAAGAAGAAAGTCGTTGAATTGTATGCTTCATTTGAAGTTTGACAGAATTAAGTTAATGTGGTGGAAATTGAGTAAAGTTTAAGGGAAAATGTTATGTATTTATGTAACACATTGACATAATTGTTGCGTAGGTTTAGTGGCATATTTTGAATGATTGAGCGCAAAAGTAAATTTAATCAACTGGCGAGTAAGTATTATTGACAGATGAAAAATGAAGGCCTTCTTATAAGATATTCCCACTTGCTATTCGTTATATATTTCTGATTGATCCACGAATTACACTGTAATGCAATTTCTTTTCAGTCAGCTAAGCATGATTAATTTTGACACAAAAGGCAAAAACTTTGTATTAATATCAGGTTAAAAATACAGGAAAAGAATCCTTCAAGCTCCAGGGAATTACCTGATTCTTAATTAAGTATATATATTAGTAATAAATTAGTTATAATTTGCAAACGATTTGGAAAACCTTCAACGAATGAGGAATGAATTATTGCACTACCTATATTTATCAAGGGATTATGAAATTTAAAAAATTCTTCAAATATCATAACATCATTATTAAGGTGATTCTAATAAAGCTACATTTAGAAAATTAGCACAACCAAAATAATTTTTCGTTTACAGATGCAGCCAGAAAATTACTAAAAAATAGTAACACCCTGAAAATTTTGTGTAATAACAAGACATATATATATATATATATATACACCTGTGTATATTTAATTCAAAGACTCGGTCTGAATAGTCGAGTAGTTTCAAATCAGTTTTTACTGCTGGGGTATTTTTATTTTTCATATATAGTGCATGAGCAAACTTACAAAATCTATTTAACTTTGAATCGTAGATCGTGGTACATAAGGATGGTATTTTTTTCTATTACTAGTAGTTAAACCTACAAATACCGACAACTGAATAAAATATATTTAAATGAAATTTTACAAATTGAAATACAATATATCTAAAGCATTTATTGTATTAAATAATTGACTATTTCATAGAATTTGCAATGAGTTTGCTGTGGAAATCCATTTGTTATGTTAATTCCATTGCTTGTGTAAACAAACGCGCGCTGGTGGCCGGTAAAATATATTTACCAGATAAAATCACAATTTCTCTTCTTTCGCCAACAATTCTAATCAACGGGAATGTTTTTAATCAATTTTCCCATCACTTTCTTCGTGGAGTTTGTTTGCAAAAACAATGATTGACGTTTTTATAGGATAGTCCTGCAGTTATTTACGACTAAGCAAACACATAAATTGATTTTCAATCAATTATTTAACCTGCTTAAATATATTTAAATGAATTTCTTAATAAGAAATTTCGAATAATTCACTTAAAAAGATGTCAATTATAGCAGAATTTGCAATGTAAAACATCTTTTAATATTGACATGTGTCAAGTCTTTTGACGAGGATAGATTCGTTGGATTTGCTAGAAATATTTCCAAAATATTTGAAACTGTCAATGACATAAGAATGGCTTATAAAAATCAACTATTGTGCTTACAAATGTCAAAATAGTATGCTTAGATATATATATTTATAATAAATAATGTTGATTGACGTAGGAGCTATGTAGATTATTTAATATGCCAAATATAAGTGAGCTATTTTTTTGTAAGTAAGTCTTTTCCATGCAAAGCAATGAACCCAAAATCTTTGAGTTCCAAATTTGTACAGTAAATTATTTGAAGAGAATTATATTGAGTTAAATTTATATGATATTTGTAAAATTGAGTTTTTGCGAGGACATCTATTAATTGTGGGCTAGGGGAGGAGAGGGGGATTATTTGCTGGCTAAGTGTGCATTCTGTCTACATTCTACATACATCTGATCACAAGGGGTAATAAAAAATCCCTCGATGCAATGGAAGAGGACATTTAATGAACGGATGTAAATTTATTCATTAACAATTATGGTTCTTGATCAAAACCTTTGAAGATAAAAGCATAACTGAATAATTGCATTAAAACATTGGTAAGAATTCTGGTTTGTGATATTGTGAAGAGTGCCTCTCCGATTGGTTGTTGGTGCCACTTTGTGTTTTAAAGTTGCCGCCCCTTTGATACTCTGGGGTATGACATGCCTGACGTAGGCTCTTCCTCAAAGGCGGTCTTTTTATCAGTTATGTCGTGGTTGATTAACTTATATCTTTCTCTCGTCATAATTATATTCACACAAATGTATATTTTCATAATGCAAATTTAGAAGGATTCTTTGAATTTTCAATTTAATTCGATGCGGTCGAGGGATAAAAGGAGCCGAATAAATTAATTAATTTCTCTCAAACACAGTGTCATGCAGTTGGAAAACAAAAGTTATCCCTTGCCAACCGTACCGCAAAAAATACGCCATTTTTCTACAACAATCCAACTTACTTGAATATTTTTGTGAGATCTAATACCTTTACCAGATGATAATGCATTATAGTTAATATAACTATTTGAGCATTAAATACTCCATATCATAAAACATATTTATTAACAGGATTTGTAAAGACCCTATTAAATTTTAAATACAGTCAAAGTTTGTTTTAGACAGTATAATTAGCCATTTTAACTAGGCCTAAGTTTACATTTGCCAATATTTTTAGGGTCCAGTCCGCTTTATGAGCAGCATTTTTGAAAGAAACATTGAAAACTTAGATTGGAGAGTTAGTTAAAAATTCATTTAAAAACAATCAATGTAAATCATTTGAAATTGAATGTTATTTGAAATAAGGTTTTCATACACTAATAATTTAAGGATTCTTTTTTAGATGGTGATTATTGATGACTAGTATGACCAGGGGATTATGCAGGATTTTCGAAAGGGAGAAAATTTTGTCACCATCAAATTAGTGTCCAAAAGCGAAGTTCCGCGAAAATTTTTGAAAATATTGAAAAAAATAGATTCTAAAAAAGGCATTTCACGACAATTGTTTTTAAATTTTTTTAATATTTACTGAAATTTTTTTGATTTAACTATCAAAGTCAATTTTGAAAACCTGATGGAGGACGTGCCCCTCCCCCTCGGGTACGCCACTGAGTATGACTGCTGGATATACTTTGAAGAATCTGTCAAATGAGAAATATTTAAAACAATTACCGGTTAAAAAGTTAATCGAACGTTTGGTTGCTGCAAATTTGATTTTGCGATTCAACAACTAATGAAAAAGTCAAAAACATTTAAAACCGCAAAAGATTTAATATTAGAAAGGTATGAATAATAGATGAGTGACATTTGGGTGGAAATTGCAATGACTTTTTGAAGCGCTCCAAGTTACATTTGACTCAGAATTGTAACAAATATCTAATAACATATCAAGCATGTTGCTTTCAATTATATATATATATATATTTAATATGACTAGTCATGGGGCGGAAACAATGTCCAAAACCTAGGTTAATCCATCAATCCTGAATTGATTTTAAGCATAAAAAGTTTGCAATCTAATAAATAAAAATCTGAATCCACCAATTTTTCAATATTTATTTTGAAAGATATTTTGTGTAATATTATATCCTAAAACGTTGTGCATGTCTATATATATATATATATATATTTATATACATGGTATATGTGCAATATAATGACTATAGGAGCCATAGAAAAGCGAACGATATTGACTTGTACATAAACCATATTAGTAATACTAATAGTATAGTAGTTATTGAAAGAAAATGTGCTTAGATATCCCCACTTGCCTTCTCTGCCGTCAACCACTGATCTGGAAAGCATAGACATGCAAGAGCTTGATGCATCTGATAAAGCCATCCTTCAAAACTGCGATCTTCCTTTGACACAGGTATATCATGAATCACTCTTGATGATTTGTTTATAAGTTTCTAAGTAAAGTCAAATGGAGTTCGATTTATCTTTTGCTTCCTCTAAATTTCAGAAATGTGTAATTTACATTTTACATTTCTAAAACTACAGTTAGAAAAATATTTAATCTAATATTGTAAATATATACCGCAACATTTTTGAGAAAAATATATCCATATATTTCGCTAGAAAAGCTGCATAATTAGCCATATATTCTATAATTATTTCATAGCTAATATAAACATTTATAAAAAAACGTTTAAGCACATTCTAATAAATTGATTTTCATCATCTCATTTACCCTAAGCTATTTAGAAAATTTTTTAATATTGTTTAACATAATAATTCAGGGTAAAATGATATTTTCACTAATTTTCACAAAATGTCTCTCATTAAATTGAAATTCATCTTAATTGATAGTGAATTATTAGTAAATATACAATATATGTATACATATATTGCATATACTATATATATATATATATATATATATATATATATATATATTACAGTAATATAGTGAAATTAGGAATTTCGTAAAATCCCTAAAATTCAGTGAATTTGTGAAATTGGTATTTCACTATCCAGTTTCATAAAAACATTAAAAGACCTAAATACTTCATGTATATATTGGAAAAATATTAAACCCAACCCTAACTCTAACCCCACCTCCCCAAACTTAGTTGTTTTATGAAGTTTTTAAGTGAAATAGCCATTTCACAAATTCACTGAAATTTTAGAGATTTGACGAAATTCCTAATTACACAATCTTAATGTAACATATATATATATATATATATATATATATATATCACTATCTTCTTCACAATTGCCAATAATTATTTATTTAAATAAATTTGTAGACAAAGAGAAATAGTTTTTTAACTGCAAAATGTAATATTCTCATTTAAAAAAATATTTAATATGGTATGCACTCATATCTGGATTGTGCCATACACTCAAAATTATATGCAGTAGTAAAAACAGATTCTCCTCCAATATCTATTAATTCAAACAAAGCATGGCCGATTATTTTTATCAAAGCTTTTTAAACAATAAATAGCAAATGACGCGAGAAATTTGTCGGTATACTTACATCTAATTTAATTGACGCTTTAATTTTGTTCAAACGGCTCCCGCTCACTTGAAGGTCTCAAAGATATTGGATTTCAAAAACTGAATGTCATCGCAAAGTTAATAGTTTCCGTCATACGAAATGCATGACATTGACTTAAAGGCAATCAGAAATGCAAAATACATGTTTGGAATGCTCTCACTAAATTTTATTTGTAAACATTGAAAAAATTGCCTGTAATAATGATTTTTTCAAGTTTGGAATCTGTATTAACATATTTGGAAACTTAATAATAATGTATTCGAAATCAATAAATTTCAGCTGTTCATTGTTGCAGATCAGCAATAAAATTTAGTTCAATATTTCTGAAAATTGTTTGGGTCACATGTTTTTAAATGGATCGAAGTTTTCTGCCTCCGCAATTAGCAAGATATCAATTCATTACTTGTGACTCATTAATGAATATTTTTTATCATTAACTTCATGGAATTCAAATTTTTTTAATAGGTACATGTTTTACCTTAACTATAAAGTAAAATTCCAATATTTCTTAAGTAATTGTATAGTCAGCATATAAAGATTTGCTAGATAAGTGTTCAATAAATGCTTTCTTTAATTTATTAATTTATAAGATGGTAATTAATTACGATATTGATGCTAAGTGACCGCATTATGTAGACATTTTAAGTGAATAAATTATAATTAACTAAGGTATACTTCAATATGCCCTAATTGTTTAGTAACCTTAATTTGATTTAAAATCAGTGCCATCAAAATCTTGAAAATGTTTGGAAACATGGACGAAATTATAAACCAAAATAAAAAAACGCAATAAACGTACACGTACACCACGGTCCTAACATCCATTCCCACAATGCCCCCACACCCTTCTGCGTACCCCACTGCCCTAACTCGACTGAAATTTTCATAAATTTATACATATTAATATGGAAATATGAAGTAAATTAAAAGTTTGTATGCATCATATATTTAAAGTTATTTATTAATTACACTTATGGAATATTCGATTTATTTCTGAAGATTATTAAATCAATAATGGAATCTCAAAATTATTACAGATTGTAAACATCAAAGGATTATAATAGTAAAATCAATTTATTGATAATATTTTAGAGCTGTAATCGCCGAGGTAAGAAGACCAGTGAAAAAAATTCATCTACGAACGGTCAGCAACTTGAAGATTACAGCAACCAATCAACAATTGAGCATCTCAATGGGGAATTACGTCTCTGTTCTAAATGCTTTATGTGTGATACAACCATTAACGCCATCTCGCGAGGAAACTGCCAACGTTCTGAATGTAAACGTAGTAAAACTACAGAAAATTTATCACGATGTAAAACAACACAACTAAAGTCTAAAACCGTAAAATACCCTCACTGCGATTCTTGCAAATTGAGTAGTGAGCAGAAAAAATCTAAAAAACGTCTGCTAGCTACATCTCGAACATTTGACACATTTTCTTCTTACTTAGCTTCAATAAACGAACTAGATACAGGCTCCTTAGTGCGTAAATGCGAGGCCTATCTAAAAATGCTTGAACAAAGTTGTGAATTAAGCACAAGCAGTCAAGAGCATGAAACCGATGAAAGCACCAACTGGAAAGTTAAGATAAGAGCAGATGGCACACGCTATATAACTAAAGGTGCAGGTAACAATAGATCACGACGAGTTCAAAGAAAAAACATCACCAAAGTAATTGAGGGTGTCGATGAAACTCAGAGTGATGACAAATTCTCAAAAGATTGCCTTCGTAATCAGTGCAAACGTCGTTGGATGACAGAGCCTACCTCTAGCAATCGTACCAGCATCATCAGTCAAGAACATGTCGACAGTTTCAAAGAGAATGTTCAAACGCCCGCATCCAAAGACATTAAGAAGAGAATCAACAAGCGAAAAGAACACATTCTTGATCATCTCATTACGATGCAGGCGTTGCTACATGAGTCTACTGCTACTGCCAAGTGTATATCAATATCTAATGTTCAGATTTAACAAACTTGCCGAAAGAAGTTGACATCTAAGGTTTCTTCTAAGCATCATGGTTGTAAATGTAAATTTAGATATGATTATAAGTGTTTAGTTGAACGCTATTTTTTTAATAAAGAAAATTGCATAGAATTATTAATTTCTGCTAATAATGTGCAAATCAATACTCGGACGCCTTAAAAATTATCACAAAAATTTGAAATATTCAAATTATGTTTTCGTGCACTACAAATATTGTACTTTCATTCATCCATACAATATCCTTCTTTATTTATAATTGTTCAGCCTTTTTTAAACGTATAAGAAGCTTGTTGAAAGGATATATTGGCTACAAATATTGTACTTTCATTCATCCATACAATATCCTTCTTTATTTATAATTGTTCAGCCTTTTTTAAACGTATAAGAAGCTTGTTGAAAGGATATATTATTGGCACATACTTCCATGTTCATTTAGGGATATCAATCACGGACCTATTGTCTAATTCCAATCTCGACATTTTCGAATCCCAAAATTGGGAAAACCTGTGCTCCAGTCCTGCATGGCAAATGCTTAGTCATCATGTACAAGAAAACACAACACAAAAATCAGTTTATATACTTGTATACTTGTACGCTTATTATCCCCTTTCAAGTTCGTGAATTAAAATTACATACATTCTATATATATATATATATATATATA
>CABFPE010000003.1:2527933-2576186 GCA_900660155.1 Hofstenia miamia | reverse complement strand
TTTATATATATATATATATATATACCCCTGTGTATTTTAATTTAAAAGACTGGGTCTAAATAGTCGAGTATTTTAAAATCATTTTTTACTGCGGGGGTTTTTTTTTTTTTCATATATAGTGCATGAGAAAATTTAAAAAATCTTTTAAATTTTAAATCGTAGATCGGGGTACAAAGGGAGGGTTTTTTTTTCTTTTACTAGTATTAAACCCTAAAAATCCCGAAAACTAAAAAAAATATTTTAAAATAAATTTTTAAAATTTAAAATAAAATATATCAAAAGCTTTTTTTGTTTAAAAAATTTGACTTTTTCATAAATTTTGAAATGATTTTGCTGGGAAAACCCTTTTTTTATGTTAATTCCTTTGTTTGTGAAAAAAAACGCGCGCGGGGGCCGGGAAAAATATTTTTCCCAGAAAAAATCAAATTTTCTTTTTTTTCCCAAAAATTTCAAATAAAGGGAAATTTTTTAAATAATTTTCCCCATCATTTTTTTCGGGGATTTTTTTTGAAAAAAAAATGTTTGACTTTTTTATGGGATAGCCCTGCATTTTTTTACGACAAAGAAAACACAAAATTTGTTTTTAAATCAATTATTTAACCTGTTAAAATATATTTAAATGAATTTCTTAATAAGAAATTTCAAAAATTTCATTAAAAAAGATGTAATTTATAGCAAATTTTGAAATGAAAAACATTTTTAAATTTTGACATGTGTAAAGTTTTTTGACGGGGATAGTTTCTTGGGTTTTGCTAAAAATTTTCCAAAAATTTTTAAAACTGTAAATGACAAAAAAAGGGTTTAAAAAAATAAACTTTTGTGTTTAAAAATGTAAAAATAGTATGTTTAGATATATATTTTTAAAAAAAAAAATTTTGTTTGACGTGGGAGCTATGTAGTTTTTTAAATATCCAAAATAAAAGTGAGCTTTTTTTTTGAAAGAAAGTTTTTCCCATGAAAAGAAATAACCCAAAAATTTTTGAGTTCCAAATTTGTACAGAAATTTTTTTAAAGAAATTTATTTTGATTAAATTTTATATGATTTTTGAAAATTTGATTTTTTGCGGGGACATCTTTAATTTGGGGGCTGGGGGGGGAGGGGGGGTTTTTTTGCGGGCAAAGTGTGCTTTCTGTCTACTTTCTACATACATCTGATCAAAGGGGGAAAAAAAAAACCCCTCGATGAAAGGAAAGGGGACTTTAAATAAAGGGATGAAATTTTTTTCTTAAAAATTTAGGTTTTTTGATAAAACCTTTTAAAGAAAAAAGCAAAACTAAAAATTTGCTTAAAAACTTGGGAAAAATTTCGGTTTTGTGATTTTGTAAAGAGTCCCTCCCCGATTGGTTGTTGGTCCCATTTTGTTTTTAAAATTTCCCCCCCTTTTGATACTCGGGGGTATGACATCCCTGACGTGGGCTTTCCCTAAAGGGGGGTTTTTTTATCATTTATGTCGGGTTTGTTAAATTTATATTTTTCTCTCGTCAAATTTATTTTCACAAAAATGTATTTTTTCAAAATGCAAATTTAGAAGGATTCTTTGAATTTTCAATTTAATTCGATGGGGTCGGGGGATAAAAGGAGCCGAATAAATTAATTAATTTCTCTAAAACACAGTGTCATGCAGTTGGAAAACAAAAGTTATCCCTTGCCAACCGTCCCGAAAAAAATACCCCTTTTTTCTAAAAAAACCAAATTTATTTAAATTTTTTTGTGAGATCAAATCCTTTTCCCAGATGAAAATGCTTTATATTAAATAAAACTTTTTGAGCTTAAAATACCCCATATCAAAAAACATTTTTTTAAACGGGTTTTGAAAAGCCCCTATTAAATTTTAAATACAGTAAAATTTTTTTTTAGACAGTAAATTTACCCTTTTAAACTGGCCCAAATTTTACTTTTCCAAATTTTTTTGGGGCCCAGCCCGTTTTATGAGCAGCTTTTTTAAAAAAAACTTTAAAAATTTAGTTGGGAGATTTATTAAAAATTTCTTTAAAAAAAAATAAATGAAAATCTTTTAAATTTAAATTTTTTTTAAAAAAGGTTTTTCATACACTAATAATTTAAGGTTTTTTTTTTAGAGGGTGTTTTTTGATGACTAGTATGCCCGGGGGTTTATGCGGGTTTTTCAAAGGGGAAAAATTTTTGTCCCCATAAATTTAGTGCCAAAAAGCAAATTCCCGCAAAATTTTTTAAAAATTTTAAAAAAAATAGTTTCAAAAAAGGGCTTTTCACGACAATTGTTTTTAAATTTTTTTAATTTTTACTAAATTTTTTTTGTTTAAACTATAAAAGTAATTTTTAAAACCCTGAGGGGGGACGTCCCCCCCCCCCTGGGGTACCCCACTGAGTATGACTGCGGGATATATTTTAAAAAATCTGTAAAATGAAAAATATTTAAAACAATTACCGGTTAAAAAGTTAATCAAACTTTGGTTTGCTGAAATTTTGTTTTTGCGTTTAAAAAACAAATAAAAAAGTAAAAAACTTTAAAACCCGAAAAAGTTTAAATTTTAAAAGGGTATAAAAAATAGATGAGTGACATTTGGGTGGAAATTGAAATGATTTTTTAAAGCGCCCAAATTTACTTTTGACTCAAATTTGAAAAAAATATCAAAAAACATATAAAGCATTTTGTTTTAATTTATATATATATATATTTTAAATATGACTAGTCAGGGGGGGAAAAAAATGTCCAAAACCTAGGTTAACCCATAAACCCTAATTTGTTTTAAAGCAAAAAAATTTTGAAATCAAAAAAAAAAAAATCTAAACCCCCAATTTTTTAAATTTTTTTTTTAAAAGATTTTTTGTGAAATTTTATACCCAAAAACTTTGTGCATGTCTATATATATATATATATATTTTTATATACAGGGTATATGTGAAATAAAATGACTATGGGACCCATAAAAAAGCAAACGATTTTGATTTGTACAAAACCCATTTTAGAAATACAAATAGTATAGTATTTTTTAAAAAAAAATGTGTTTAGATACCCCCATTTCCTTTCTCTCCCGTAACCCACTGATCGGAAAAGCATAGACATGAAAGAGTTTGATGCATCTGAAAAACCCACCTTTAAAAACTGCGATTTCCTTTTGACACGGGTATATCATAAATCACTTTTGATGTTTTTTTTAAAATTTTCAAAGAAAAGTAAAAGGGATTTCGTTTTATTTTTTGTTCCCTCAAATTTTCAAAAATGTGAATTTTACTTTTTACTTTTCAAAAACTACATTTAAAAAAATTTTAAATCAAATTTTGAAAATATATCCCGAAACTTTTTTGAAAAAAATATACCCATATTTTTCGCTAAAAAAGCTGCAAATTTACCCATATTTTCTAAATTTTTTTCATAGCAAATAAAAACTTTTAAAAAAAAACTTTAAAGCACTTTCAAAAAATTTGTTTTTCATCATCTCTTTTCCCCAAAGCTTTTTAAAAATTTTTTAAATTTTTTTAAACAAAAAATTTCGGGGAAAAATGATTTTTTCACAATTTTTCAAAAAATGTCTCTCATTAAATTGAAATTCATTTAATTTGATAGTAATTTTTTAGAAAATATAAAATATATGTATACATATTTTGCATATACTATATATATATATATATATATATATATATATATATATTTTACAGAAATATAGTGAAATTAGGAATTTCGAAAAACCCCAAAATTTCAGTAATTTTGTAAATTGGGTTTTTCACTACCCATTTTCAAAAAAACTTAAAAAGCCCAAAATATTTCATGTATATATTGGAAAAATATTAAACCCAACCCAAACTCAACCCCCCCCCCCCAAAACTTAGTTGTTTTATGAAGTTTTTAAGTGAAATAGCCATTTCACAAATTCACTGAAATTTTAGAGATTTGACGAAATTCCTAATTACACAATCTTAATGTATATATTTATATATATATTTATTTATATATATATATATATATACTATGGGATTTGTATTCACTGCCCGCATTTTCCGATTTTTCCTAGCATCCAGTGCCTTTTTTGATCGAAAGCCAGAATAATTCATTTTATCCAAAAAAATTTTTACATTACGCATTTGGAATAGGGGTCTAATTTCTTATGTATGAGTTTCAGGTTTTTTCAAAAACAATTTTTTGGATCCCTATTCAGCGTTCTCGCCATAGTATCCTGCGCCCGTATAATTTTTTTTGTATCCAGCACCTTGTAGATATTTTAACATTTTGTATCCAACGTCTGTATATATATATATATATATATATATATATATCGAAGAACAGAACACTGCATGCCTATTAATGGGTTATGTTATTCACAAATTAGTTCTCTGTTGAATAAATTTATTTTCTTTTGTTGATAAGTCCACTAAACCACTTTAAGAGATTTTATTTTCAATAAGTACTTGATTACCTTCTAGTACATCCAATCAATATTTAATCCAAAATAGTAGAAATATTAATATGTTAGATAAACTGACGATATTCCAATCCCAGGGTATGTCGGGATTATGGCAAAATAATCCAGTGTCTCGTTCCCGGAATTTCTGGCACAATCATGGAATTTTAGTATGCCGGGATTGACATACCTATGTTTATTTACACATTTTCTCTAAACCTAAGACTCTTTTGAAAGATAAACTACGTAATTGTTCACACTATTTTATTTATACCAAACTTCGACAACGTTTATGAAAAAGAAACTCATTAAAATGTTTTAATTTGATTCTTCTCCATTTGTTACTAATTATAAAAAGCAAAAAATCATGAAAATATTTAAGAGTTCCTTAATATTATTTTTGTTTCAATAATAATGATGAACTCTGCTTAACAAAGTCCTCATGTATATAGAGAGCAGACATATTAAATAGAAAATAAATTACTTAATATGTTTAGTCTGTACGCAAACTAAAATGGGGAACCTCAAATAAATAATATTTTTAGCATTAATTTTTATGTTGTATGCAGAATGGGGACTTCAATTTTGCATACATCTAAATTCAAAATATTCAGTAAATCCATTAATCATTGATTATATAAATGTTTAGAAAAATGGAAAAATGAATTGCTATTTTGTATTAGCCCATTCTCGTTCACTGTCTTCGTCAGAGGAGACTTTGGCAATGAACATTATTATGATTTTAAAATGTTCAAATTTTAATATTTTCAAATTTCAGTTATACAAATCAGGAGTTAAATTACCAAGGATACCGAAATCTTTAACTTTATGAGTTTCTGATATGCTTAAGTCCCCTGAAGATTAATTACATATAATAATATTTGTAAAAATTTTGCTAGAATCAATTATTGCTAATCAGCCAAATATGATTTTCAAGAAAAGGTGCTTAATGTGTTACTAATTATGCCATATCAATGCAATAAATTGCAACCTAACTGTCCTTTGTAGATAAAATTGTTGCTATGCGTATGCCCTCCTTAAAGGACGGAATAAAACCAGACACTTTTACTAGTTAAAAATCCCAAACCCGGGTTCAAATGAATCATAATTCCTAACCATTAATATACAATTGCCTAGAAGCCATCACTATAAAATTGGATAATGACATAGTATAAATTTTCATAATAATCAAGCACATCCCAAAAGTTGGAGTGCTTTCTTGGAAAATTTTATAAATGATAGGATAATGTTCATCCTATAGGAAGCATGTAATGCAGTAAATTTTTTATTTTGACGTACTTCACACTACATCAATTCTTCTCAAGTAGTTTGAATGTGGTTTTTAAAAGAATTTTTGCAATTACCCTTGTGAATTTTGAAATACATCTTTGCACGCTTTTGGAGAGTTGTAATTACTACATTAAAAATGGGCTGTGTCTAAATGCATAAAAGAATTCTGGAACTTCGTGAAACTGTTCACACTGGATGTGCATTCAATAATGATACATGACTAAATTATTTAACAAACAACATTATATTTGATTAGGCCATTTATGAACTACTGCTAAAGTGGCCAAATTTATATCTGATAAGATCAAATTGCTTTTGCGTCATATGTTTGGCAGAGGGTAAGGGGTTAGGTTAACTTAAGAAACAGCAGGCTAGAATAGTGGGCATGCCAGGACTTGGTCGGATTTTCTGACGTAATGGCATGATAACTTTGGAGACACAAGCATTCAGAATGCAAGTCTATGTTTCGTCTGATCAAGAGTGAATCCATGGGCTAAATTTATGTCACGAGACTTTTGCACCTCTCTTACTCCTCAACCAAAAAATAAATGAAATCTGGTAATGGCAAAAAGGCACTGCGTAATTTGCTGAACCAAGGTTTATTGTCAATTTTTTTGGGCATTTAGTCAAAAAAAAATCTGCTATCTTGATTAATATTTGGCTATGATATCAATCATGTCAGATCAAGCCCATTGGCGTCGAATTGAAGCTATCTTTTCAGCATTTCTTTGTATTCCAATTAATGAGAAAGCATAAAGGGGGTGCCAGGCGATTAATGTTTTTGACTATAGCAAAAAAACTTTTTTCACTAACTGCGTGGCACACTTCAAAGATGATTTTTGCGGTTTACGATTAGTCACATGAAATAGAAATGGCTCAATTTGAAAATGACTAAATTAGTCTTTTGCCTAACCGTGTAGCACCCCCTTAAGACCACACACGTAGTGAATTACAGTGATCAATTTAAGCGTATAACAATCCCATTAGGGGAAGGAAGTACTGTGTCGAAAATCATTGATGTGCTAGAAACATGGCAAACGAAAGCTAAATAGATCCTAAATATGTGTGCTCAAAATAATTCAGTTTCGGTTGATTCAAATAAAAATTATGTGTGCCAGCTCCTTTTTTGTAAGCTACCCTTACTTTTCCATCAAATACTCATCATGAGTGTTAACCAGGATTACAATTAGTTCATTTCTAAATGAAATAGGGGTGAATTCAGTGAGTAATAGATCATTATGAATAAAACCAGGGCCCACTGAATATACACGGCCGTGGCATTAGCAGCAAGTTAGAGGCCCAAACAATTTAATGTGTTAATAATGAAATTCATGAAAAATAACCATGAACAACATAAAATAACAATAACATCTAAAATACATTTATAATGTTAACAAAAAGAACACACTGAATTATTTACTAAAAAACTTAAACTGTTTTACAAATGATTTTCGAGTAACATTCCTAAATGATTTTTGAAAATTGTTGAGACAAATGTTAATTGATATTCTAAATATAATATCTTTACAGTGAAGCTCACTTTGAGGGCAAAAGAAAGGATGTATTTTACAATGTTTTTGCAATGCCATACGAACACTTTTAGCAAAGTTAAATTGCTTGTCTATTTTCAAAATGGTATTAATGTTTGGGAGTAAAATCCGAAAAACTTCAAAGACAGAAATAAGTAATGGTTGACTGGGAGTCGTAAGACCACCTCTATCAACAATATTAAAGTAAGTATATAGTGATGGACATTCGCGGTAAATAGTACTTTCTAAAATAGTATTGCAATCACAACATTAAGGAAGTTTTGTTTGTATGTAACCAGCTATATATACAAGGACTTCTTTTTCATTAGATGTCAGACAACCAGAAATGCAAATGTTAATGTCATTCAAAACACTTGGACGGGTAATACAGTGTCGTATAAATTCATAATTTAAATCACTTAGAGCACTAAGAACCCTTAATAATTTTCTCAGATTTTTTCAATGTTTTCTTATATATATATATATATATATATATATTCAGTGGGCCCTGATAAAACCCAAAGAAAAAACTCGGTTGTAATATAAGAACGATGATATAACGTGCAATAATAGTTACCATAAGCTATAATAATCTATTGAGTAGCATGCACATGAAAGACCAAGTAAAATTCCAATGCATTAGTTATTACCAATTTAAAATCATCAATGTTACTGTAATCCCACTCACTTATTACTTGGTAAAACCTGATCATAATCCACTTCTTGAACATCAATAAAATTTGGATATCTCCACGATGAATGGCTAGCAGCCGTAAGCCTCTCTAAATTGTCGACTTTGATAAAGTGCTTATGTAAACTCAAAACATATCCTAAGTACCAATTGAATCTGTGATCCCATAAAACAGCGCATAGCTCATTTATATCAATCAATTTGGTTGCGACTTCAGTAGTCTGGGTTTCTACCTTCTTTAATAAAAGGTTTGATTCGATTATAGAGAGAACATCTTCTTCAGTCGGTTAAAGTATATCATTGTCATTTTCTTCTTGGAATGTCTCATGAGGTAATATATTTCCTAATTTATAAATCATCGTTGAAAGATCTTGGATATTTATTAAGTAAAGTTTTTCCTTACTAAACATCACTAGGGTGGATCGATTTTTAAAATGTTATTTCGTGACGCAGTATCTTGTTTTGATCATCATCCGATTTTCCTGCAATAGCTGATTTCATATTTTCAATACAAGTGAGTGGTTCTCCCCATGACTTGTATTGAATCTATCCAATTTGTTGCAGTGGCCTTTCGCGATCTTTCAAAAGCTTTTGACTCTATTAATCATGATATCTTATATATATGAAATTAGAAAAGCTAGGATTTTCTGAAAGTAGCGTAAAATTAATATCTAGTTATATAACCAACAGAATTCAGTGCGTCAAATGATATAATATTATCTCTTATTGGTTATCTATAAAAAACGGAGTACCGCAAGGGTACCATTCCTCGACCGCTACTTTTCAACATATATGTAAACGACATGCAGCAACATACGAAGTGTCATTTTTAATGAAAATACATCCTTAAATCCAGCAATAAATGATGTAGAATAAAATTGTGAAAAATTGAGTAAATATTTTAACATGCACAAATTAAACAACTGTGAAAAAACTGAATTTTGCATCCTGAATCCTCAAGGAAAAGAAATTTTAAATTGCATGGCAATGAGTATTAAAACAATATCACACGTAGCTGAACATTCACCCTGTGCTAATATGATTCAATTATTTCATGGTTCAAATTTAAGTGAATCATTAGTAGAAAAAACTTACAATACAAATATTGGGCATTGAATGTTTGTCAGAAAAACTCCTCCAAAACAAGAAATTACATTTTGTCATCCATGCTTTTTCCAAATCAACTTTTTGTTTTCATTACAAGAAATTTGAACAGTGCCATGTCACGTCATCAAATAACTAGTGAAAGTGCAGCGTAGATTATACACTATGCTTAACTGTAAGTGAAAGAGGTTTTTTACAAATTTATACATCTTAAAATTAATAGATTAACTAGCTCATCATCAATTGTTTAAATGCGAGTGGTTTACTATGCAATGCAAAAAAAAATTGTTCGTAGCCATTGTTCTTCACGAGTCAAAATTTTGCAACAAATTTTATCCCATATGTCATTTTATAAAGGGAAAAATGAAGTAGATGCAATTGAATTTAATTTCATGAAAATGCCAAA
This sequence comes from Hofstenia miamia, assembly GCA_900660155.1. Classification (NCBI taxonomy): domain Eukaryota; kingdom Metazoa; phylum Xenacoelomorpha; order Acoela; family Hofsteniidae; genus Hofstenia; species Hofstenia miamia. The sequence continues at coordinate 2,566,786 of CABFPE010000003.1, read as the reverse complement.
TACCAGATGTTCAATTACATCATCAATTCTAATTGGTNAAACAACTGTGAAAAAACTGAATTTTGCATCCTGAATCCTCAAGGAAAAGAAATTTTAAATTGCATGGCAATGAGTATTAAAACAATATCACACGTAGCTGAACATTCACCCTGTGCTAATATGATTCAATTATTTCATGGTTCAAATTTAAGTGAATCATTAGTAGAAAAAACTTACAATACAAATATTGGGCATTGAATGTTTGTCAGAAAAACTCCTCCAAAACAAGAAATTACATTTTGTCATCCATGCTTTTTCCAAATCAACTTTTTGTTTTCATTACAAGAAATTTGAACAGTGCCATGTCACGTCATCAAATAACTAGTGAAAGTGCAGCGTAGATTATACACTATGCTTAACTGTAAGTGAAAGAGGTTTTTTACAAATTTATACATCTTAAAATTAATAGATTAACTAGCTCATCATCAATTGTTTAAATGCGAGTGGTTTACTATGCAATGCAAAAAAAAATTGTTCGTAGCCATTGTTCTTCACGAGTCAAAATTTTGCAACAAATTTTATCCCATATGTCATTTTATAAAGGGAAAAATGAAGTAGATGCAATTGAATATAATTTCATGAAAATGTCAAATACCAGATGTTCAATTACATCATCTATTCTAATTAATTGTTGCTAATACTATAAAATAATGTAAAGATCTTATCTGTATCATTTGAATTTCTTGAGTCAATTTTGCATTTAATGAATTTAAGAGTTAAGTTGTGTGAACAAGGGAAATACCTTAAATTATGGATTATTGAAGAGGATCAAGACAAATTTTTTTCGGCAATTTGTAAAATAGACGCTCAGCTAAATTCATCTGCAAGTTTTATCAATATTTGATTTTTTAAATGCTGGAGGCCAAAAAACGCATTTAAGAAAAAAGACAATATTCATTTCAAGAAGTATGTTTTATTATCACATAATTGATTACGTCATTTTATTTTGCTGTTAGAGGGCTACAACAATTTGTGCTATAATTTCTTGTAATGTAATATTTTGATTAAATTTTTTAAAATAACAAATCAATTACCTCCTTATTATTCAATATAATTTCCAAACTTTTGTCATAAGCGCAATATAAGAACTAATCATTACATTAGCATTAAATTTCGCAAAAAAATCAATCACCAGTCTTTTATTAATGTTGGAATTCGCAATTGGAATCGATTACCAAATGAAATGAAAATGATAATGAGTGCAATTAAACTTAAAAAATGAAAGCATTTATGATGAAAGAAAAATTAATTCTGGGTAAATCACGGTTAGGATTTAAATTTTACAATAAAGATTATACAATAACACGGAACTAATTTCCATAGCCTGAACAGAACAGATTTTGTAGTCTTGTTATTTTTTGTAAATATAGGTATTTGTATCATTCTTGACGCTATTCAGATAATAACCAGTCTTGAAATTGAAAATATTATCTGAATAAAGGATATATTATTTTATCTTGAACAAACTTTGTCGATATAACTGTCATGATTTCTTACTTTGTTAATTAACTTTTGAAGCTTCTCTTTCTTCAATTCTTTTTGCTGATAAAACCATTCCTGTTCTTGTTTGTTGAGAATACTATTCAAGTCTCTTTTAATTTTCTTAATGTGTGACATTTATGGAGAATGACATTGTCACGTGTACATGTACTTCCTCCATTAAAATGTCTGTTTGAATATTTGCTTGTATTGCGGATATGTTACAATCAAGATTCTGAGCTGGTATGAATTGAAGATTTTTATCGTCCATATGTGTAACAATAGAAGGTCTTTCAATAAAATCTTCTCCAAAGATGCCATATTCTTGGCCTCTTTGGATTTTCAGGCCTTCTGCAGCATCTCACATTTTTGAAAAAAATACATTTGCCTTGTTCTGATGTTGGTTCATGGATTGAAATACGATTTCACTCAACCTTAAAATCACTAAGGCAGTTGAGGTCTTTATTCTTCAGTCCATTATAAAGAGTAAGAAGTAACACATTTAAGTCTTTTTGGAAGACAATTCACACATATTTAGGTAAGCCATTCCAATTTTGTAAGAAAAAAATGCTATACATTGAAATGAACATAATATAAAATCACAATTTATACATAACTTACAAGACGTTTGTTCGAGTAATTTGTTATACAAGTAGTACCGAACTTGGTAAATCTCCTCTCTTGATACATTGATGAAAACTTTACTTTACCCTCTGATTCAACGAGTATATCAAATTCATCAGATAAAAACGAAGATTTAGCTAATTTATCTGGTGTTATTACTTTACAAAGAGCAATGACGGCACATTCAACTATACTTTTCTTTCCTCGGTAAAACGCCTTTAATTGTGGGTTTGAAGCATCCAATTTTTTCCGAAGAGATATCTCCTTTTCAATAGACGTCAACACTGACAACAATGCTTCATCAAATTTCTCACACGTATGAGAACTACAAAGGAAATGAGCAAGAATGTGAGATGATCCCAATATTAGACAATGAATTCTTTGACAATGAATCCGTCATGAATCTATCGATGAATTCCTAGAAAAAATTGGGTGTAGTCTCAACAGTAACGGCCATTCGGTACAAAGTTTCAACAGTCAAGCTCTTGGTCTGTCATTTTTCAACAAACACTATATCTCATAGGAAGAAATTAGGTTCATCTAATAATCTGAGAAATATTATCTTCAATTTCGCGCGTATGTTAATACATTAGTGAGAAAATGAAATAATAAATTATGACGTTTATTTATCATCTAGAAAAGCATCTACGATCAATCTCTGTCAGGAAGGTTTTTTCTGACATTTCACTATTACATATTACGTCGTTGATCTCTTAAAGAACTTGCCAGGATTTTCAAAAATTTTATTCCCGACGTCGGTTTTTCAATGGAAAAATTGAAAGTGTCTATTTCAAACACGTTTTACACCAAAGCATATTTATCTATAAATCCATCTACGATGATTTATTGCTGACTAAGCCGTCTTGTTTAAATCGCGCATTTCACTTTGTTGCAAAGCATGAACTTGCCAGTTGAATTATCGCACAACACATATTTTGAAACAAAATCAATTTAGTTTTCCTCCGCGTAGTGGTGTGCAATTAAAATTTGTTGAGATGTACCATTTTATTCACTTGCACAAAAAATGTAAACAAACTATAACGAATAACTAGTTTCAAGACAATTTCGTACACACTTTATCAATAACTACTTAAATATTTTGGCTAATAAATGAAGGACAAATTCGAAATAACAAAACATTTTGATATGTACGAAACTACATATATTACTACTTTGCAATAACTATTCCTTATGTTTCGGCGCAGATCAAAAGATTCTTATTAATTACCAAGTTAGTAACGGAAGTGCCTTGAGTCATGAACCACATACATACTTCACTTTCAAAGCCAGAAGGAAACATTTTCGCATAAATCAATGTTGAGTGTTTGGATCAACCAAGATAAAAAGAGCTCTGGCACATGCAATTGGGATTTTCAATGCAAAAAAGAACTCAAAACGTCGAAGTTGCACATTTTAAAACGAATTAACTTTAGTTTGCCAATTTTTGAAACATCACCTTCGCGCTTCCCTCCCCTAATCCCATTGTTCAGAACTTTAAGTCACTGTGTGCGCGACCTAAATAGTTTTCAAAAACATTACATTTAGTATACCAGCTTTTGCAAAGTCTCTTATTAGTATCACAAAAGATTTAATCGAATAGGGATTGAGAAGGGCAGTCTAAGAAGGATGATTATGACCAAAAGAAGAAGTGCTTTTCCGATGTCTGAAAGCATTTTGGAGTTCGCATTGAGAGCTCTACAAACACTGTATGTGAAAAGTTTGCTTTTCGTAAGATATGCTTCACTACATTTGCTACGCATAATGAACAACGTCACAATGTTGGCACTCGTAATCTAAATACTTGTTTTAAACCACGCCCACCAGGTCAGCCAAAGAGAGCTTTGACACTACAGTTCAGTGAACGTGGTTTATCATTAAATGGGTGAATGACCGGCACAGCAACCAGTGGCATACGCAGAGGGGGATATGGTGAAATGTCCCCCTCCCGTCAGGTTTTCAGATTTGATTTTGACTTAATAAATCAACAAATTTTTCATAAAAAATTGAAACATTTAAAATCTAGGATCGTGAAATGCAATTTTTAGGGTTTGTTTTCTCAATATTTTCAAAAAATTTTCGCGGGGCTTCTCCCCGCATTGGGTAATGACGAAGATGTCCTCCCGTCAGAAAATCCAGATTACACCCCTGACGGCAACATCATTTATAACAGCGAAATACACTATGTCAGTGCGTTTTAAGTGCATATAACATTTCATCATTAGCATATTTAATAAATAACAATGAATAAACTATACTACAAAAGTTTTGCATTATAATTACATACATAAGATTCTGCAGACCCAATTGTTTTGCACAGATGCATATAGCAATGTATACAGCAAATCAATTAGACCCACACAAGCCAAAAATGTCAAATACTAACACAATACTGCTAGTATTGATAATGCATTACATTACGAGACATGTAATTACATATTTACTCAGTATGATCAATAGTTTAAAACATTCTATATATTCTTTAGCAATTTTGGCAATAATAAATTTAATTTAAAGATTTCAATTTTGAGTAGAAATAATTTTTTTGATGCAACATAAAATATTATAAAGAAAAAAGGAATTTTACAAATTTTCAAACAATTCAAAGCTAGTGCTGACATCTTGCATAAATTATTCTTACATTGCTGAATTATAAATTAATTCTGAAATGGTATTTCAAGGAATCTCATGAGATGTATTAGCGATAACCTAATGAGGCATCTGTAGAACATCAACATCCTAAAAGCGTCTCACTAGGATATGAGACACCTGCTACATCAATAGGATGATTTAGGATGCATTTGTGACAGCTGATTTTTCACTGGGAACCAACGAGCTCGTCAAACTTTTTGATATATGGCAGTTTACAACTAAAGGTGAAATATTGCGTTCTGTTGAGATGGTACTATTTGCGGTATTATTGATATATGGACTGATAACATTCGGAAACGATCATATCTTGTTACCACTGCAATATATTTGTTACCAAATGATCTCAATATTCATACACTAATAATGAGATGGAAAGTGTTTCCAAATGTTAGTCACAATGCTGAGAATATTCGCAACGAAATATATGGTATAATAGAAGACTTTGGACAGAAATAGAGTGACTAACTATTTTTTTATTGCATCATTGGTCAACGAGATTAATTTCATCCGATGTACGAAAAGATGTGAACATTGCAAACTTATATCTCTAAATCAAGTGGAATTAACTATCAGCTCCTAATAACAATTTAGCGCAAATGCCAAACAAGAGGATCGGAAGATGCGATCCAGTTATTTACTGAAATGACAAAATTTTGGTATGTAAGTCGAGTTGCTGGAAAAACGTCAAATGTTCTATAGAATGGAAAGTGTACATAACTGACCCTTGACAACATGTCTTTCGTCAGCTAGAAGTTTTGAAGAAACCAATGTTGCATGCTCTTTTAGTATGTTCGTTATTATCAGTTGGAAAAGTATTGTGCTGCAACTAAACAAAACAATGAGTCAGATTCAATCCTAAAAATTTTTTCACGCAATCTTTGCAAATTTATAGAAAAAATATTTGACCTCCACCACACACACACTCATATTATTGCTTTATTTTTGCATCCAAATCTTAAATCGTTGCGCTGTATTTTGAATTCACCGTTAACAACAACTGATTTTGCAGCAGAAGTGGAAGCTGCTATCACAAATTAGATCTTCCAGCTCAGCAAAACATCTGTGAAGCAAATTGATACGGATCTGACCAATGCTGACATCGGCACCCACCAGTAGCAAAGAAAGCGGCTGTTGCACCATGTCCAAGCAATCCTGCTTCTATCTTATCAATTGCAAAGTTTTATGATGTACTTGATTCGCCTGCTCCTAAATCAGTTACAATTGTGACATCGACAATTGAAGAAGAGCTGTCCAACTACTAAACGTCGTTGCTCGAAAAAACCTTGCATATACCGGCTTCCTCGGCGAATCGGACTTTTCAATTGTTACCTGATATTATTACGGATAGATGTGGTAGCTTGATTCCCGAAAATGCTGACTTTCGATTTGATATTTTTGTTTTAGCATTTTTATATTAGTAGATTTTAATATTGTTCCCTACAATTTCTATTTTTCTTTTTTTTAACAGTCTTTAGTAATATACTGATAATTTGATTAAATTTATGAGGGCTGAATGCGGGCCAAGGATAAAAAAAGCGGGTTGTGTGCTGGGCCATTTTTGGAAAACTACATCGGTTGGGGTTGCGGGCTGGGTCAAATTTTTAACAAGAATACGTTGGCTGCGAGATGAGCTGAGCTAAAAAATAGCGGCCCGCTTCTACCCTTGTAAGACAATGAAAAAGCCATGGCTGATATTTCTGGCCGTAAGGGGACACTTAAGTAGCGGCCAAGCCCAAGCACACAAAACGGGATTTTTCTTCATGTGAACTGTCAGTAAATAACAGAAATACGTGAAGCCATTGAATTGTTATATTCTGCAACTACATGTAGTTAAGCAAATCTATTTTAAAATAGATACATTTGCCACAAAACTTTCAAATTGCTTCTGAAGATAACTGGCTTATTTGTATTTTAAAATTTTGTAATGCAATTTTGCAAGCAAATACTCACAAATCGGATTCAGGTCGGGTCGGGTTGGGTCAAATTAAATTTCTCGCACTTGTGTAGGGTTGAGTGAGGGACTTCGTAATGATATAGACATACTCTCATGTCATACATATATTTTAAATTAGTAAATATTACATGTGTTAACAGTTTAGTGAAGTTATTTGAATGAATACATGAATCTTGGTTTTGATTACAAGAATATTTATAGAAAATTGGCCAGCTGCTTCTTAAGGAGGCTTTTTAAAATGAAATCTCAAGACTTTCATTCTTCAGAAATTGCGAAAAAATGCAAAAAGATTGAATCAAAATAAATTTTAAGATTTTGTAATTGAAATTATGTGATAGTTTTTTGAAAAAAATAAATATTTTGAAACTACAGCAAAGAAAGCATTTGAAAATGAACATGTAGTAAATATCACAAAATGTGCTATTTTAAATGCTCTTAATTCAAAAAGCACCTCGGCCTCCAAATTAATTCTACACTTTGAACCCTGCTGAGTACCGTATTATATATATTATTTTGAAATCCCTGTTCGAACTTTAAAATGTTAACTCTATTATAGGAGTGCTGGAAAAAAATTGTTCAGTCCTGCAAAAATTACGTATCAAAAAATTTTTCATTTCCATTGCCAGAGGAAGAAAGTGTTTTGGTGAGAATTTTTGACACTATTAAGTAATCAATAAGCTTTCTACTCGTTGCAGTGACCCTTGACAGCGTAATTTTATTAACAATATTCAGATTAAACATATTTAGTAAAATGTCAATTTTATCTCATTCTTTTTGGTCCAAGTAATTAATGTTGTAGTCTCCCATTAAGAAAGAATGTCTTTATTTTCAGAAGCAGCTCAAACCAATTCATTTTCCAATTTCTCAAAGAAATAATTCGAATATTTTTTGTGCTGAGAATAAGAAACATTTAGCAGTTGTATTTTATATGTAGCATTTTTTAAAGGATTTGATATTTCTTTCCACAAGCTTTCAAATTTGGATACGTCGCTAGTGTAGTATATTTGCATCCCTAAATTGTAAATTGATAATATGTGTCGATTTAGTAACATTGTGACGATAAGCAATGTACAATTAGTGATTTAATATTCTTTGTATTCTGATTGGTTGCTCGTCCGAGGAATCCATTTTGTTTGCGTAATTTAAATATCAGACATCGCAGTAGTTTTTGAATATTTTGTTCTGCTATTACTCACCGTTTGATCACAAGTGAGTGACTGTTTTCTATTATTTGTATTTACTAAAATGTGTGATTTCTGTTAATTTAAGTTTTGCTACCCTAGCTTCCAGTTGCTTTTATTTTAATTATTAGAAATTTCCCCAGCCGTATATTTAACTAACATTAGGCCTACCTTTTAGCATTTTTCGGATAATATATTTTTCATAAAGTGCCCTCTTATTACCTGTTATTATATTTATTATTGTTTATGTATTTGATCACTATGATCAACGCTTAAGGTATCACTCCGGGCGAAACGTAGGATAACCAGAGGCTCTAAATGGCCCTCTGGTTTGACTCCTCTAGTCTAGGTGATAATAAGTATTAGGTATAAGGATGAGTACGGTTAGGAAGCGCGGTTTGCATGTAGCTATAATTATTGCATTTTCTCTAGTCTAAAATGAGCTGAGAAATTAGGTGTTGGAAATGGTTCATCGCTTCGGCCGGAGGCCTGATTCTGTAAGAAGAAGTTTGGAATTAACTTATTCTCTGAATACTTTTTTTTATTAACCCTGGAATGAACATGCTCTTCTTTTCTCATTAGATAGAATGACATAATAACTAGTAGTTTCATCGGTTGTGTTTTAATATATCTAAAGGTGGAATGCTTGCTGAGTGTTGCACGTGCTTCTACCACAAGACAAGCATTCTACACTAGGTTTTATATCTTCGCGTAATTTATGCTTGAAAATTTTTGGTTTTAATAATGAGACTCCTCCACCACTCGATTTTCCTAATAGATTATTAGTTTGCCTATCTTTTCTAAACAAACAAATTGATTTTTAGGAAGACCAACAATGATCAAAATCTTTGTTTGATAACCAAGTTTCGAGATTCCTAGAATAACATCATTTTTAAATGTGTACATGAGTTGCTTAAATTCAAAATTTTTCTTTGACAGGTTTTGAAATTTTATATGCACATAGTTAATAGTGTTATTTTTGTATTCAATCTTTTGAAGTAGGTATCGTAATCTAAAATCGACCTAAGGTTCTTTTCAATGCCATGAAGAATTAATAATAATAATAATAATAATGAGATACTTATGCTAATAAGTAATAAGCATATTTTTAATTCAATATTGATAACGTGACGCGACTGTCTGACAATTTCTCTTTTAAGAATCAGGTGTTTGAACGCACCCTTAGCGAAGTGTGCAGATACATGCATCCTGCAGTTACAGTCTAACATACAGTACTTGTGATTATTACACGAGGGATTTGTTGTAATAACAGAAATTATATTTTTTAGTTCATCCTCTTTAATTTAGCATGCCATCTTAAATGTTTCTGTCTAGCTACATGAATAAGCATTCTTCAAACGGTCAGTAAACTTTGGATAGTTGCTTGTTTTCCTTGGTATATCATTAAAGTTGAATCACAGATTTTATTCTTTTGCCAAACCAGTATCAAAAGAGAAGGTAGATGTGCGATTTTTGAGCAAAAAGTAGTACTACAGAGTACGGAATGTTCTTATTTAAAACAGTTTGTCTCATTACTGTATTAAAGCTTCAAGTGCTTTTTACCGCAAGGTTGACAAACCTCAAACAACAAAGAACAACTATTGTGAACATTAATAGGAAGATACTAAAACATATAGACTCAACAATTTGACAAATTGAATAAAGTTGCCTCTTAATCACTTAAGGCTTTTTCAAGTTCATATTGTCACATTTAAAAATGTCATAATAACTATATAAAATTGAGTTTGGTTCTTTAATAAAGAATAGCATTTGAGTATATGTCTTGTCTCTCCTTACAAAGACCAAAATAAATTCTCAATTTCATTAGCACATTGCATTGCAAACTGAAAACTTAAGAATATCTATGTTAAATTATCAAACAAATTTATATTTAATGCCAGTCTTCAATAATTTCATGATGATAAAAGAGATGTTCAAATCACCCCAGCAAAACATAAAACGTTATGCTGGCCATTAGCTTTAAACAAATATATTACATTGCCTTCATCTTTTGGATGATTTCTTAAAAGCAATTTCTAATTGACTGAACCAATTTTGCTTTACTAATAAATATGACATCAACATTAGGAGTATTATTGAAAACAAGATTTTTCCCTATAGAAAATTTTTTTTATAGTAGGCACATAAGTAGCGATCTGCTGCACACTATACTTATTGCTAGTAAAGTGGCTTTCCTAAAAGCGAGTTGTGTTATAACATGTAAAAATAGTATTCCCCTCTTGCCATTATTATTCTAAATAATTTTACCCTTTGGCCAGTGGTGTAATTGGCTAAGGGCGCCAGGGGGTGCAGAACTATATTACAAGGAACTTGGTGATCTCTTCTAACATGAAAAAAATAATAGACTGATCTAAGGAGTAGGAGATTTTATTGCATTTTCCAATAATAAGAGTTTTGGATGCAAAATAAGAACTTTTCAATTTTTCATTTTATATTTGATATTTTTGAAAAATACCTAAATACATGTACTAATTAGAAAATATCCATTAAATTAAATCTTTGTTGCTGGGAACATTAATGTTTACAATGATCAAATTCAATCTCAATATTTAAATATTAGATTCATTCATTGTTAATGAGCAAAATTATTCGAAAGTAGATTTAGAAGACCAAGAAAAAATCTGACCAATTGCCAATGAGAAATATAATAACCTATATTGTCTAAAACAACTTTTCTCATTTTTATATGTTATTGAATGTATTCAAAAAATGTTCAACATCAATGCTATTTGCTTCTGCCTGTTCAATATTAGTTAGCTTTAGATTTTTCAAATGATCTTGTATCATTAATATTTTTAAATATGATTTAATTAGCTTTGAATTATGAAAAAAATCAAATGCAGCACTCCTGATAGCAAGTGTAAGACCAATTCTGTAGCATTTTTGGGTAATGAATTGTGTACATGTCATTACATTTCATAAACTCTAGCAATTATTTTCTTGGACAGAACTCAAATGAGTGATATAATCATTTTTTGACTAAGTGACCCAAAACATTCACAAATATCGTGTATTCTGTAGCAAGTCACAATGATAACAAACAGAATTCCTCTCTGAATAGTGCTCTGAAGTGCTTCGAGTAATGAATTTGATGCATTATTCACTTTTTTTGCAATCTCTTGTGAATTCCTTGAAAAAAATTAAGCACTAATAACTGATAAAGATGTCTAAAATGGAAAAACATCTCAGGAACAGTTTACGCACCACGAATTTGACTTTGTTCATGACGTGTTGGGAGAAATTAAATGTTTTCCAAAAAATATGATATTTATTTGAGAATAGTTAATACTTTCACAGGAATAATTTCTATCACACATCCTCATCTATATCCAAGGATTTCCGAGTTTCTTAATAGGTTTGGAGAACATTGTTTGTAAATGTAAACAACACTGATTGTATCGTTATGGATACAATACGAAATTTAGTTTAGCAAAAAAACATTTTAAAATGGTCGGTGGAGTAATGTAAGAGCTATTGAGATGGATTACTTCTTAACAAGGTGTCATCATATTATCAATTTGTGATCAGTGCATTTTGAAATCAATAACCTTAAAAAATTTTGGATTTTGTTTCACCTCATCATGATTTTCCTTATAGCGCATAATTAGAAACGTACGCGAAATTGATAATACAATCAATCAAGCAAACATGTAACTCTGCACTTTATTGCAGACATAAAACAATTTGCGTAAGTGGATTCTAAAAATTAAAAGGCAAATCGTTCCTAAAAGATTAAAGTTTCTTTGGCTTAAATGTATACCTAATTGATGATAAAATAAAAAGAAATATGCACCATACTGTTCAATTATTTATGGGGCTTATGATAATATAGAACAACCAGTGCTTGATTATGAAATATATCGTACAAAATTAATGTAGTATATTATTAATGAAAGGGGCCATCATAATAAAAATTTGCCAGGGACTGGGGCTCAAGCCCCCTCTGTTCCCTGTCAGTTACGCCACTGCATTTGGCCAATATATTATGGGTCCATTGATTTCACAAATCATCCCTTCAGCTTCTATGTTATTCACAAAGTTGTCCATTACATTCACAAACATGAGAGCTCGAAGATATACAATGTTTCAATTTGAAACTTCTATAATAGAAATACGTTAATAAATTCTATATAATTAATATCATAAAGAAATAACAACAAGTGTGAAGGGAATTTCTAGTCCAAACTTACATCTTAAAACCGCCCCAGATCAGCGCAAATAAAATTACATGCAACCCAAGCAGAGCCTCTATGAAGTGCAAGAAATCAATATATAAAGAATGAAAAAATGGATTCACCAAACATTTACAAGGATACAAAATATTGTTTGCAGATGTTATCATTTCAATTATTTTGCATCCTCATTATTGGAATAAATCAAAGATTTCTTGATGTTACAGTTTTTTCTGAGTTATCTAAACAGCTTTAAGCTATTTGATAAAATGATAGTTTGGATAATCAAGAATGCTATTTTTGCCTATTCTCTTGTTGAAAGACAACTAATCATGTAAAAATTGTGCAGTTTCATGTGGAATTATTGTATGAGTGAGTTCAATTGGACTTTAAAATTTTGAAATTGTGCATTATTTTTTTCTCTTCAAGTTGGAAATTTCACCTAATTCAACCATCAAGGCAATGTGGATTTTTTCTCAATTCGGTTTTGGATTTGAGTGAAAACCACATTTTGATTCATTTTCATAATAAGTGTTTCTAAAAAAATTTTGCTTATTTTTGCATTTGAATATTTTTTCGCTGTCCTCCACAGAATTCCAGTGGTCATTGATATTGGAAATCCACATTTGGCATAATCATTATTTATTATATTTCGTGAAGATTTCTTGGGAGAATTTTGAAAGACCAACAAATAAGGATCATTGTTAGCAGTGTCGGCGGAAGCGGGGGCAGTTGCCCTTCTCCCAAAAATCCTAATAAGTTCTTACATTTAATTTTGTCATCAGGCAATGGCGCTTATTTTTAGACATTGAATGTTTCAAAATATTTTGCTATGCATACATATACTTGGTGTGTCTGAAAAGTTTTAGGAATTCAGCTATTCTCTAGGTGCATGTGCATTGTTAAGGCAGTGTCTGTAATAAGCCAATCAGAAATAAGTAAGGAATGACAAACTGTGTAAGTGCACATGCCATATTGCTCCATTTCATATTCTTCGTGCAATATTTTCTCATCACTGCTTCTGTGTGCAGCGAATATAAAATGCAATTATCAAAAGAACAGTTTCGAGCTTATGTGTACATTGAGGCTACACGAGGCTTAAGACCATCTGCCATCTATGACAATTNCGCACCCAATGTAGGTGAGGTTCCTAGAAAACGTCATCCATTACAAAAAGATTGAAACTTCCTGCAAACCATCTTGTGACGTCATTAGTTTATATTTTAAATTTCTGTAAAAATTCATTTAATAGTATAAAATAGAAAAATTCTTGTATGCATTTGAAATAAAACTTTTGGTTCCGTCTAAATCAGCTGTGTTTCATTTTTCTCTCAATTAATGATTCATTATAACCAGATAAATTCATTTTCTGTTGAGGCAGAGTTGGGGTAGGTCTGAGTTAGTACAAGTGCATCAGCCTTAATTAAATTTGATGGCATTAATTCTTATTAAAATCATTTACTTTTATTCAATGGCTGTGATGAACTGCATTGCATTTTGTTTTTATGCTAAACTCTAAAGAATTACAAATGTTTAATTTACTACTCATGTGCTCAATGATTAGTTTAACTATCTCCTAGCTAATCATTATTATTACTCATATAGGCTAATTCATTTATGCAGCTTTCTTAACCATGCTTTCTGTCAGTGATTTATATATATATTATATATATATATATATATATATATGGTTAATAAAAATGTATTTTTAATTAAATTTACTGTACCCAATCTGGATTAAGCCCCGCGTTACCAATTTCCAGTTTGTTACGGATAAAATCTATTGCAATATTTTTGTCAATAACTTCAGCATAAATTTGTTACCTTTTCTTAGGGGTCGAAACAACCAAGTTGATTATAAAAGAGAACGTTCTGCATTTCCTTCTCACCATTTAAAATGTTTTTTAAGATTATTTTATGTTTTCTTGAAAAAAATGTATGCAAAACCAAAAATGATAATACACCATCTGAAAGCACCACAGGATAAATTTGTCTCCATTTTTGTTGACATTCCAAATTGCGATTTCGTATGGAATATTTCAATCTGCCATCTTTAACTGAACAAAATTCTAACATTTCCCACATTTGTACACTGGTAGTTATTTATCACAACAATGGTTCATTCAATAACCTCACTTGAAAAACTTCCCACAAAAAAAACAAGCAATATATGTGTCAAAGGAGAAAAAACATGTTCCGTTTTTGAATTATTTTATATAACAGTCAATTGACCAGTTTGAAAATGATGATATAGAGATTAATTCTGAGCTCCAATGATCTCTATCCAGCTGTATATTTCAAACAATGATTTGCATTGAAAAATATTTAAAGTCAATCAATTCCCACACAAACAAATATAAATTGACCCATTTAATTCTAACATAAAAAGGATAATCGTTAGAATTTTTTTTATTTCTTGACAGCTGTTACTCTTTTAATTTCGAAATACGACTGAAAAATGTATGTTTGAATTGCATTTCAATGGTTTGTAACCATGAGGAGCAAATTCGTCAAATATATTTGAATAGAAAATTCCTTAGAATTTTTAAAGTTAAAAAATTCTAAGGACTTTCTTACCAACCAAATTTCATGACAATCAGGTTTAAATATGATTTTGTTCTACACTCGTAAGCATCCGAAATTATTTCAAATAAAGTATATAATTCATAGCTACTTGTAAAATTGCAATACTTTTAGTTAATTTTACTTTTAATTGCGATCTTTTCATTAATATTTAATTCATTTAAATGTTATTGTGGGAAATTTTTATTTTTAGGAACCAAGTTTTATTAATTATGGCTTCCATAAAAACGGATGGAGATATCATCAAGAAGCATGATCACTATAAACTTCGCGAGAAAAGTAAAACACGAAAAGAGATTAATTTTGCTGAGTACATGTCCGAGAAATCTAAAAAAAGTAAATCCTCGTCAAGTACGGATTTGAGAAGATCAACAGATAGCCTTCCCAATAAACGAAAACCTTCAAATTCAAAAGTTCCAGTACGCTACTCAAGCCTAAAATATTTTAACAAGTTTGGAGCCACCTTTGAAGAAACAGTTGAAAACTATAATAATGAAATTGAAGTAAATTTTATTGACTACAGTAGTGAACATTCTAAGCAAAGTTACCTGAATAATAGTGCTTCAAGCATCAAATGATGAATCTCATTAATAAGATTCATTAATCAAATTGAAAATTCAAAAGAAACAAATTCTTTACTTCTTATCAACTGCATCTATTGTAAATAAAAATATAGTTAAACACAATTAATTCCGTAAAAACTCAAATTAAAGTAAACATTACAACAGTAAACTTTATTTTACAATTATAATGTGAACAATAAAAATAATTGCAAATTAATTCAACTCCTAATTCTTAATGGTACAGGAGTATTTGGTTTCATGGTGATGACTAAGGGGCGGAATTACATGACTGAAAAATGAGTAAAATATGAAAAATAAATGAATAAAAAATCAGCAAAATATGAACAATATGACTGAAAAAAATTATTAAAATTGTTTTTAGTTTGTATCTAGTCGCTTTTCTCGCAATTCCAGAAGATAATTAGGTGCTAAATGAGGTGCTCGATAGCTAACCCTTCCCTCTGCGGGACGAAAGTTGATCGGGGACCGAAGAAAATAGCAAAGTAACAAGGTTCTTTATTAATCAGAATCTGCTTGCGTAGACCCTGTTTGCTAAGCGAATAAGAGGTAATCCGGGCAACAAAGTTACCCGAAACGGATTTTGCGTGAGTGAAGCTAAAAAATGTGAATAATCATATGAAAAATGATTAATCATGGAATTCCACTACCTAGTGATGACATGAGCTGCGGGGTTTTCTTCCCTACATTTGCACGGAAATCCGACCGTGAAGTGTTATTATAGCATGAACGAGCAAACGATAGCAAGCTCCATGACGGTGGATAGGGCGACTCCTTTAGTCCTACCATGACAGCACAAACTGACCTTCTGTCAATTTATAAATGCAAGTAGCTCGGTTCATTTAAAAGTTGAGTTTTGCTTGTATTTAATGTGATTTCAAGAACCTTTTAGATTAGTGCAAATATAGGTAGTTGAACGTTGAAATAGATTACTAAGTATTATTTTGGGATGGGATCCGGACAGTCAATTGAAATATACCGGATACCGGATAATTCCGGATATTTTGACTGTCAAATACTAATATATTATTAGTAGGAAAACAAGAAGTACAGCTTTAAAAAAAAATTGAAATTTTTCTTATGACGAATATATGAAAGAATTTAATTAAATATGCCCTAAATATCACCATCCACTTTTCAAAATGATTTTAGCTATGTAAAACGTTTTATATTACTTAGAACAGGGTATAAGACAAATAAAAAATCTCTTACATAATAAAAACTCAATTTTTTAAAGCAAATATTTTGCTAAATTATAATAAAAGCACATAAATTTCCATATATTATTGTGGTTAAGAGTTTTCTTAATATAGAGAGACTTCTCTCAGGTGCAGCTGATGTTGCTTGACATTTTCGTAATCTAGCATACAATTCCGATTAAATGTCCATTACCCCTTCCTACCATTATAGCAGTGAAAAAGTTATTTTCTAATCATGACTTGATATAGGCGTTTATTTTACAGGTATCATTTCCAAGATCACGAGTGGAAGTAATAAGAACTTCTGGTGGAATTTCAAATCTGTAAAACTTGAACAACTTTGATAATTTTATGATAGCAGCCTTAATCAAAGCAATTAGATTGTCAACCCTAATATATTTTGCTTGAATAAGCATGGTACAATTTTGCAACAATTGTGCCTTGTAAAATCCATGAAATAATGTATATAGTTCTTTTAATATTTTTCCAGCTGCCACTCCTAGAATAGCGTCGGCCACTAGGTCGGCAATTAAACTTCCCTGGGGTTAGGCCATGAAGTACATTGACTGAAATTGAATATATATATATATATATATATATATATATAAATAATTTAGTTCAAATNTTCAAATGACTTAAAGCAGTCACAATCTAGAAATTTTCAAGTTTTTTCTTAAATTAATTAAACTATGGCAAAATATGACACACACCACAAATATAGTATTTTCAAAAAACAAAAATATTCCATTTTATGACTTTATAGCTTCCTATTAAACTGCACCTCAGGACTAAAAACCATCTTATTTTAAGCAGACTGCAAAATTGACCAACAAAAAAATATGACTTTTATGACTTTGGTTGCCCAAATTATTACTGAAGAAAAATCTCATTCCTCAATTAATATCGACCAGTTGCGGATGAAAATAAATACATATTTTGACGCATATTAAATAGACCACGTCCTGATATATCAGAAGAAGTTGTTTTGTTGCATGACAACTTCCATATCAGGAATAAAATATAATTTTTCCTAGAAATTAGATTTTTAAATCAAGTTTTATCTCAGAATATGTTATCCTGTAAAATCCGGAAACAAGCTAAATTTTTCCCGATCCGTTTGTGAAATTGCAGATTTTACCGGATGCCGAATTCCGGCACATCCCTAGTATTATCTGCATGCAAAACAGTTGACAAGTGACACATAATTTTACCGAATATGTTGCAATTACTAAAATTTTTTATTATAATTAAAATTTATTAAAATATATCAGAAAACTTAATCTGACTTAAAGATAGACAACTAAAATATTTTAAGATGTCTGTCTAGAAAAAAATTTTAAAATGTCTGGACGACTTGGATATCTGTTCCTGGGTTTCGTTTACGCAGGTGCTTGGGGGTGATTTCTTTTAGGGAATAATTAGTGGACTTGGTCATTTATGTTATAGAGTGCTACATCTCTTGTAACGACAATTTCTAAACAGGGAGTAAATTTAACAATGATATTTGAATTTATAAAACCTATTTAGATTTTTTCAAGGATACATAGTCTATTTGCCCCTTCCCAAACAGTAATGCAATAATGATGAAGAAAAAGGAATTTATATAATCTTTCGAAATCAGAAAAACAAACAGCAAATGTAAGAAGATTGCAAATTATCAACACAGGATTGTGAATTATTATAATTGATGTCTGAGCACAGAAAATATACCACCCTTACTCGAATTTATCCCTTCAAGCAATTGTGACATATTGCTCGTCATTATCCAATCATTTCGCATTTAGATAATATTAGGTTATCATGTCAGTGATTATCTTATTTTGTTTTTTTTGATGTTTTGTTAGAAAAAAGGACCCTTGGAGCACAATGTTATTGTAATTCTTAAAATTGAATTTCGCATTAATTAGGTAGTAGTTTTAAGATTGGAGATTTCAAAAGCATGTCCCTCATGAGATACTATTACCATACCACAATGAATGTGAAAATTTCGATGTTTTTTCATTTATTGCAAGAATCTTCAATTATGTAATTCATTTTCTTTCTATTTCTGTCTCATTAAAGTAATAATGATAATAGAAACATTCAAAAACAAAATATTCACATCCTGCAGATTGTTTATTCAAAAAAGATATTTCATAATCAAATAGACACATTGAAGAAGGCAAATAGTCTATTGCTTAGGGGTGCAAAAATCCCAAATTGACTAGAAGAAAGTATCAAAAGAGCGAAATTCAACACAAGAACTGGAAGTAAAATAGGAAAGATTTGCAAGTTCTTAAAATTGATAAAAGACAACATATCATGACTAGATGGAGGTATGACTGATGAAAGAATGTATTAGGATAGTAAGGAGCACTGTTGAATTCATCATTAAGGAGATTATAATAGGCTATAATAAATAAAAGCCTAAATAGGAATTATTTGAAGGAACAAGGGATAGAATTCCACTCAAAAAGTGAAGTGGAGGAATAAATTAGTTTGATCACACTATAGAATTTATTATTATCTCTGAGGGGAGGATGATCTTGTTTCAATCAGGTTGGGCTTAGCTCAGCCCCTCGTAGCTACCCCAATGCTTCGAACTTCGTGGATTAGTGTTAGAATTGCGAAATGAATTGAGAATGACTAGAATACAACAATAATAAAATACTTCTAATAGCTGTTGTTATATTTGCTTGTGATATTTAGTTTTAGCTAATCAGCGCCATGCCTAGGATTAACTACCCGATTAGCGTTAGCATTGGCAAAAACCCGTCCAAGCCAGTTTAAAAAGGCCACATGTAACCTCATACGACTTTCAACAGAGTGAATTAAGTTCAAGAATTCATGATCTAGATGAAGCTATTTATATAGAGAAAACATTCGACCAAGTATTGAGTGTTAATTTAATTTGAAGTATTGAGCTCTCTCAATTACTCGCACAAGCTTAATCTGTGTTTCCACAATCAACTTTTATCATCTGTCAAGAAATCGTTGATAAAAGTCTATAATGTGAACATTCTATCTGCTTTTTTACCAGCTGATAAAAGTCAATCGTGGGAATGGTCCTAAAACTAAAGTCAGATAGCTAATTGAAAATTATTGCTTAGTTGACGTAAGGAACAGTCTCGTGATTCACTGATTACTAAAGGTAAAATATTTCAGCATCAAAACATGATAACATTGTTTACTAACTAAAATAGACCAATCATTGAACAGATGTTAATATTTCTCTCACTGTCAATCAAAATATAATGGGAGTTGGGAAATCACTTACGCTACCGATTTTTTATTAGATGATAATTTATTATCTGATAAAATATCGATAGTGGGAACATTATTCCAAATCTGAATTTTCTGGTTAAAAAATCTGCTGATAACATTCGCCAATGTGAACAGGAATAATACATTTTCGAAATGTAATCTTAACGTATTCTCTGGATTCTTGAAGAAATTAAGAGAACGAATTTATGAAGATTTCTCTCAAGCAGGTCGTATTTTTAAGAACTGAAGAATTCAATTGGGGGATAATTTATTTCACAATTTTTCTGATCAGCATGTCCAATTCTTTCATTTGGAAAAAATTTATTAAACTAAAGAAAGAGTTTTTCCTTGAAACATGCAAGAACACAAATGCGACAGTTGTTTGCCAAGCTTTCTAGACCAAGTTCAGAAGATCATTTCTAGCCAACAAGTCCATTGATTGACATGGAGATTCTCAGAAAATGTAGACAATAGTAATCAGTTCTAAACCCTTCAGGAATGTCTAAAATGAACTCAATTTGCAAGTCAACAAGCAATTCAAATCTGAGTGCAAACTGAAATGAGTTCATTATAACAAATAATTTTTCAAACTCGACTCACCAGATGCTTGATCTAAGTAACTTTTCCTTATGGTAGGAATCAATATTTGAGCAATATAGTATTTTGATTTAATGCCTATGTAATTTATCAGTTTTCCAAAAAATAATTTGCAATAATGTTTGCAAGATATAGTCATAAAGAATTTTCCTTGAAATTATTTTATAAAATTTCGTGGCAAATCAGATCCTAAAGGGAAATCTTGAAATTCAAATCATTTGACATGGTGAGCATTTATTTTTTTGTTAAGACTTAAGAAGAATACAAAGCATTAGCATTGCCTTTTTTGATTTTGTGCATTTACTTGTTTAGTGTATACACGCATTTGCTTCTTAGTAGTGCTTAAGGTGTGTTCCCACTATCGACCTTTACCGGCAGATTTTAGTCGAAAATGAAAATTATTTTCTTTCACATTAGCAATTTTTTATCAACTGATTTTTTATCAGAAAAACCGGAGTTGTAGTAGCGTTCCCACTATCGATTTCTTATCAGATGATAAAAAATCAATAGTGGCACCGATTACCCAATTATATTTTGATTGACAGTAAGAGAAATAGCAGCATCTGTATACTGCTTTAAAATGTAAACAATTATTGCATATTTTGAAATTGAAATATTTTAGCTTTAATAATAAATGAGTCTGTTCCCTACTTCAACTATAATGATTATTTTCAAGTTTTAGTACTGTTCCCACTATAGACTTTTATCAGCTGATAAATTATCAGATGACAGTAACTTAGCTGTTTTGCCAAAAAATCTGATAGAGCGTTCAGACTATCGACTTTTATCAGCTGATAAAAAAAGCAGATAGAGTGTTCACACTATCGCCTTTTATCACCGATTTCTTAACAAATGACAAAAGTCGGTAGTGGGAACACACCTTTAAGCTATAAATATCATTTCCTGTCTTTGTTTTGCCATGTTCATTAACTTTAAGTGCAGCACTAGATGGACCTAATGCTCTAAAATTTGACCTGCGCATCCTTATAAACTGATACTGAGTTGAGAATTAAGAAGTTATATATTAGTAGAGTTTTGACAATTGAGATTTCAAGAAGAACATGTGAGTGAGAACATAGATTAGTAATATTACAGATATACATTGGAATTTACCATTGATATTTTATAGATTTGCAATTGACTTTATTAACAATAAATTTAGCAAGAATTAGAGCGATATTTATGATGACCTACAGCAATTATGTGGCAGCATTTACGTTATGTTCAATTCATAAATACGTCACTTAGAAGAATCTTAAATTAACAGTGGGAAAAGCAAATGTAACACATCAAACATGCAAATCACAATTAATAGCAAAAAATGTGCTAGAAACCAAGATGTTCACAAACAACTTGAAATTTTAAGAAAACAAAGAATAGCCTTGTCGAAGTTCATGTTTAGAAAGTCGTACAAGGAAAAAAATCACTTAATCGATCAAAAAAGAAAATCTGCCAAATCTTCTAATCGACCTAGCAGGGATGCAATAGTTCACATGGGTGATCACTCAGTTGAAAGATTTAAACAGAAACTGGATATAATCAAGAAAAAAGAAAACTCTGCAAAGGCTGCTGCCATAATCCAGAAAGGTGATGAAGAGATTGGAAAATCAACAGCATGCATATCTAAAAACCAGTCCAATGTAATGGTTGGCGGTTCAGTTGATCATATTAAAAAAGAATATAGGGTTACATCGGAAAAAAATTGTAGTTATGACTGCGATTTTCACAAACCTTCAGAAAAATCGAAATCTTACTGGATCCCAAATAGCTCAACAACATACATGATTGAAAGGGCTGTGAGTGGGTATCTGAAAACAAAACCTCGTGGGAAGCATCCGAAAGATAATTGGCGAACAAAGTATATTATAAATAAAGCCGTCTTAAATCACTTAAATAGAAAATAAATAGAATGTTCAGATGTATCAAGATAAGAGTCAGATATTATCAGGAGTATAAGAAAACAGTTAATAGTTTAAGACTTCATATGGGGAAATTATTGTTATTGTTATGAATATATGCTGCCTCTTTATTAAAATTACTTATACTATTTAATTGTTCTGAAGTGAAAATAATGATTAAAGACACCATAAATATTAATAATTTTTCAGAACAGCACTATCCGACAAGTTGAAGACAGATTATATGCAATAGATAAACATGATTAAACACATATTCAAGGTTAGAATTACACTCATATCAAAAATTTTTAAGAAGATAACCTTATTGAAAAGTGCCTTATAGCTTGAGGAAATGCGAAAATAAAATTCGAAGAATTTTTAAAACTGTTAAAAAAATTTTATTACTACGTAGAGGATTAATCAACTACAATTGATTAATTGTTTGCCATTTGGAAAAATGAACTACCCAAATTTGCAAAATAAGCAGAGATTTGCTTGCTTTTCATCCAGGAATTAAAACGTAGTTTTAGTTCATCCGATGTGTGTAGGGTGAACATTCTCTCAAAGTTGTATTCTTATTAAATTGTATTTATAACTGAAACTATTAGCATGTTTATTGCCAAGATCAGAATTCTCATCGGGTCTGCCTTTTGGACCCGTAACAACAACGGCTTTAGTGGGCCCGATCCGAAACTCAAATTTTTCGAAATTGGAGCATAACGCTACCTGATTGTTTTCTGAAGCTATCCTAAAATTGTTTAGAACACACTTAAAAAACCGATTTTTTTTCTTGAACTAGATGAACAGTTTGAAATTAACCCAAAATTATATATCCAGCGTAAACAAATAAACAAACAAACAAATCATTGGATTGATGAATATCTAAGATATTGATTTTGAACTGTTCCCAATGACCCGAACCCGACCCGAAACTCATGAAGCTGTAGGACTACGCAATCAAGATACTTTTAAGATAAATAACATTGATAAACGTACTTTGATATTAAATTCCAAAAATATTTCCGAAAACATTAAAGCAAATTTTCTCAGCTTCAATTTTATGGGCTAGCTGTTAATTATTACAATGGCATTATATAGCATTTACTGTGTTTCTATTGAATATGCCATTTATTTATTCAACTTTATAAGTTATTGACATAATCAAATTCATTTGTTTCGAGAACTACAATGTTTAAAGTAACAAGAGAGTTTATTAAGAATGCTTTGAAAAAAGAAGGAACTATTACTGATTTCGCTATAGACAACCTTTGTGAAATTGGAGAGAATTATACATCGAACCTGGATTTAGTAAAATTCAATCTTTCAGAGATTGAAGGTCGCACTGAATCTTTTAATATTATAGTGAAATATCCTAATACCAATAGCTTTTTTTATACAACTATTGTGATGATGAATGGTTATAAAAAAGAGACATGTATGTACAGGAATTTAATACCTGACGCAACTCAATGGCAGATGGATGCATTCGGAGAAGTTAAACATCCCTTCCCGGTAGCGCACGCTCATTATTGTTCAGAAGAAGATGACGTCATTATTATGGAAAATTTGAATGAAAAAGGCTATCATATACTACCAAGACAAGTTGGGCGGTCTTTTGAAGAGTGCAAAATTATCATGGAAACAATCGCAGTTTTTCATGGAATTTTGATAGCATACTCACAAACATTTGAATCAGATGAAGCATTTATTGAAAAATATCCCTTCATAAAGAGTTTGCCTAAGGAACAGCTTCAGCAAATGATGGAACCTCCTGATAGGGTAGAACAGAATAAATCATTTATTGGCCTTCTTATAGAAATCCTGAAAAACAAGTATGCCAATGATATGGATCTTTTAGATAAATATTACAAATATGCCTTGTCAACAAAAGTGGTGAAAAATATGTACATGTACATGACATCTAATGATGAGTTTAATGTACTTTGTCATGGTGATCTTTGGAACAACAATACTATGTTTTGTATGGATTCGGAAAATATCGAAAGCTGTAAACTTATTGATCTACAAATAATTAAATTCTGCTCACCCGCTGTGGATGTTGCACATTTCATATGGCTTTCGGCTTCAACTGATGTTATTCGTAATAATCGAAAAGAGCTTGTTGAAATATATTACACTGCGCTCCAAAAAGTAACTTCTGAATTGAACTGTGATCTTAAATTCTCTTTTGAGCAACTTTGGAATCATTTTGAAGGTTTCTATGAATGCTCACTATACCAGGCTATTATGGCTGGCCTAACGATGTTTGCTCCAAAAGATCAATCCCTTGATGCTAATGTAAAATCAGACGAAGCTGAAAATCCAATGGAAAATTTAGTCCAAAAATTTAAACAACTAATGGAAACTGCTAACGAAAACATTCTCTCAAGAGTAGTTTCTCTGATTAAAATAGGTAGCGAACTAAATATTTATTAAGCCGTTTGGATTAATTGCTTCTATAATTATCTTCTATTCTTCATCTGTAAATTTAGTATAAATAAGTAATATATTGTCATAAGACTCTAATTGCTTTGGATATTTGGTGGCCTAGCACTTGGTATTTTTGAGTCTTTTTTAATGGATATCTTACGAAAACAGTATGAAACTGTTGAGTTGTGTAGTGCCTGCTGTTGTGTTGTGTTTTACTGTAGTGTTGTGTTTGTTGTGTGAAAAGCCCACATTATGACAAACCTGATAAAGTAAGACGTTATATAACATGTAAAAAAGGTAAACATATATAGTGTATATTTTCATGTAAGCTTAAGTCATTCAGTGTGCTCCAACAAACTGTTCCATAGTCAAGTCACAACAGTTCATTCCTATTGGGTCCATAGCTCGAAGCACTTATCTGAAAAGATCTCTCAATATCTGAAAGGTTATATCAACTTAGTCGTTATGAACACAGGTCTCATTGATGTTCTTCATTCCCTCAACTTTCAAATAAACTATTTATCACATAGTTTTGCAGGTATGTATCTGGTTTTCTCCACGTTTTATGTATTTCCTGGAAATCAGTTTGGTCAGTAAATTGTCATTCTTAGAAAAATTATATGATTGCTGAATTTAATAGAGAATTTGTCAATCTATCTACTTAATGTTATCCTGGTCATTAACAAATTTATGCTATAGTATCGAACTATCAACCTCAACGTCTTAGCTGATGATGGCATCCATCTTTCCCCTCAAGGAATCAATCTTATGAAGTGTATCACTTCTCATTTTGAATTCCTCCAATGTCATGTGCAAAAGTCGCAAACTCTTCAACACGTCTATCCCTTCTTTCAACTCCACATATTTAATAAAAATTGAAATGATGCTCTTTAAGTACATCTATTGTTACATTTTATTTCAAACATTTCTGTAATTTTACATAGAGGGCAACTAGATATTACTGCTTACCTAAGTCTGTACTCTAGCCCACCCAGTGGAATATTCCTCAGCATGTTCGAAAGTCATGAAAGCTATTACATATGTGAGGGGAAACAAAAATGGTTGCTTATTAGTTGATATGAACTCAGAGAAGCCAAAGGAAGGCACCCTACATGGATTGAGAACTGAGGCCTACAATCATCTGGACCATGAGAAATTAAGATCACTAAGAGAAGTCCTGGAAGACAACAAGAAAGTCTTTAATTACGAAAGAATAAGAGTGGGAAAACCTATTGGAAAGCAACACAGTATATAAACTCTGTACAACAAGCCTATTAGACTACTGGTGAGAAGGGTAATTGAGAACCAGAGGGATAAGTATGAAGAGACACTACAAGAACTGATTAATAATAAAGTAATACAACCTAGTAAGAGTCTGTATGCTCTCCCATGGTGTATATGCAAAAAGGGAGTAAGTTTTGGCTTTGCATAGACTATTGTAAATTAAATTCCATCACCCTTAAAGATGTGTATCTATTGCCTCATATTGAGAACTTTCTGAATGAGGCTAGTAGCTATAAATTTTTCTCATGTTTAGACCTATGTAAAGACTGTTGGCAGGTCCTGATAAAAAAACAAGACATTGAAAAAACCACATTTATTACACCACATGGGTTATTTGAGTGGCAATACATGCCTTTTGGATTGTGCAATGTGTTGGCCACATTTCAGCATTATATAACAAGTGCTCCAAAATAATTAACAGTAAACTTGAACCTGGTTTAACTGCATGCCTAGATGACATAATGGTAGCCAGCCATACAGTAGATGAGCACCTTAGTAAGTTGTCAAGAACATTAAAAATACTGTACAATGCCCATTTAAAGATAGATGGGAACAAGTGTGTGATCCTACAGCTGAAGTAACCTTTTTAGGAAGGGTCATACAATATGGTTCAATAACAATACAGAATAATGCAAAAGATCTCATAGATAAAATTATGGCGCTTCAAACCAAAAAAGGACATCCAGCAAATAATGGGGTTTCTAAATTATTATGGTTTATTCATTCCTAATTTGGTAGAAAAAACTAAATTAATATTGAAGTTGTTGAGGAAAAAGTACAATTCAAATGGATGATGCAGGACAAAGATTAGCTAAAGACCATCAGAGATGATAAATAGAAATGCATACTGTAAAAATATCGACAAATATTGAACTGGTACAATCTAGTCTTCTGCTATTAATTTTACTGCGTCAAAATTAGCAGAAATTTAAATAACTAAAAATATAGCACCATTTCATTTAGTCAAATAACTAATTGAATAATTTCGTACGTCTAAATTGAGAACTCCAATTAAAGAGTAGAACAAAGTTTTAATGTCTTTACGCCATATGAAGATAGATCTGCTGTGAAACTATTGGAAAAGTACAGTGCACACATTGAAGGTAATTTCAAGCTAGATAATTTAAACCAGTTTCTAGCAATGAACCACAACATCAAGAAGATTGAGTCAATCAATGTAGATTATAAAAACTTAATGATAATATATATTTTCAGAATTGATGAAGTATATGAAAACAAGATCATGGAGAATTGAAATATGTCACAAATTGGCAAAACAAGCTGGGATTTGTGTTGTACTGATACACAGAGAAGTGAAAATATCAGATCGCATACAAAGTTTACACTACCAGATGGAGAACTTTATCATACTACACACAGAGAATACCATATTTTGGGATTAGCAGATAAAACAGATTTGATAATGAGGTTAGTGTATACCAATATATTATTAAACAAGAAATTACGGGGCCATAGGTTAATGGTGGCCACAAGAATCACATTGGATGTAGTTATGCAAGTGCAGTTGATGGAACTGACTAATATAGAATTTAACACATCAAACATCACAGATGTCAAACCGTCATTTGCTTTATTGCAAAGCCAAGAGATATTATCGAAAGTCTACAACTGTTAGAAAGATATCAAATTGATACAACCAATTGATAAAGAATGGCTAAGGATAGACATAAAGTTTCCTCCTGGAAGATACCATCACACAGTAGAGAAGGCATTGGACAAAATACATCTGTCATGGGAGTTAAGAGGTAGCAGCAATCTGGATTTTAAATATTTTCATAACAGAAGCAGAGCAGTTGAAACTACCCATGAATAGAGAACTGAGAGAACACCTGTGTTGAAAGAAGAAATATGAACTTGCATTGTGTCTGGCCACCCTGAAAACAAAGAATTGGTTACTATACAAAACAGCTGTAGCAACATTGCCTCACAAAAGGGGAAAGAAGATTTTATATCAATAAAAAAACTGTTCACTGCTAGTTGGAAGAAAACATATGTTTGGAAAAAATTGCTAATCATCATCATGAACATCACCGGAATTTGTCACTCTAATCGTAAAATGAAATATAAATTTTATGCCATAAAAAATGGACCCCTATGCACAGAAAGTCTGATGAAAAATATAGACACGTCCACACTTAAGTACATTGAATTGGTAAAGCAATATATGTAACAAGAACAATGTGGTTTTCTATCCATGGGATGAAGCATACCTAACAAGTTCATATAGTAAAATCCATGAAATGCGCAGCATACTCTTGAAAGAAGAAAATTGTATTATACCAATCAGAATACTGGAACATATCATAAAATCACCAGAATAATTCCACATGGAGGAAGAACTGTTAGGTACATTTAGAAATTCTATGCATCCTAGGGGTTTGAGAGTTGCTAGAAGTTTGGAACACTAACATGTTCAACAGTGGCATATTATGGAAGAAGAATGCATAGCAATCATAGAAGAAATCAAAAAAACTCCACAGCTGGGAATAGTTCTGAGAAAATATGGAGCAACAAACTACAACAATACTGTCATGATGACAAAGATTTTCTTTTCAATAAAATGTTAAAACTGGATACAGTGATAGCACTGGACATTGAATGAGCAACAGCAAAAATGTTAATGAGAATAATAGATATCTGTCATCTACAATACAAAGGATTATCAACTTTGTTTTGGCGAAATATTGACAGAGCAGTAATGAATTACCCAGTAATGATTGGAAAGGGTAGATTAGGAAAAGAGTTACCTAATTTTACTGAACTGGAAAGAAAAATATGCAAAGAAAATCTATTATGCATACCACCTGGAGTAATAAGAGTAATACACACATTCTTGGTACAACCAGAATATAGAGTGAAAAAAAGAAAACCAAGACTACACCAGTATACCACATAGCCTCAACTGTATCAACAACCTTAGAGATGTGAAAAGGAAAATGAAAACTTTTGTTTATAGAGAAAGAGAGAGTCTACATTGATGGAAAGCTAACAATGAGAGATATGTATCAAAAAGGTATGCCAATTCACTTACAGTTAAAGAAAATTAAAAACATTATAAGGAGTTAGATCTGTGCGTATTAATTCTATTTTCAGCCACTAATGATTTAGCTTGGCTAGATTGCTGGGAGAAAGACAACTGCTATTATGATGTGACTTATTGCATCAAGATAACAACAATGATAAGAGCTGGAGTATCAGCAAGAAGATGTACTGAGACATATTTCAGTTATTTACAATTCAATATCACCTGGTATGTCATTATGGGATATGCTTATACATTTTACCTGGATACACAAATAAGTAGGAAAGAAGCACATCAGAATGATATAGATGCAGTTTTGCAACTAATGATAGCTCTAAAAGGTTTATGCCTCTATGCTAAGTATTGTTTGATATTTGCAAGGAAAATTAATAGTTTACAGAAAAAATACAAAATATATCATTGCCTAAAAGATCCAACCTATGCACGATACAAAATTCACATCACTAGAGAACTTGAAGCAGTAGTGAAACAATGAAGCAAATAGAATTTGCGAGAATAAAGATTTGGAGTGATAATTTGTCTATGAAATTAATTACAAAAGCCTACATGTTGTTGGTAGGTCTGCCAGGGATGCTCAGTAAATTTTACAATTAATCTGCTCTGGTGGGGGAATGTAATATCACTACATTGGTGTTATATGTATAATTTCAGAATAGCCTTTGGAGCTTTTTTAAATTATTTAGTTGTGGCTATTTAATAAAAGTTAGTTATTTTAGTTGTGACCATTACTTTTTGGATTTGATTTTAGTCAAAAAATTAATTATTTTAACCAAGTGTAGTTTAATACTAAATTGTATGACGAATTGTAAAATAGCACACGAAAATTGAAATTTAAATGGCCTGTATAAATGCTAAGATTGTCTATAAATTACATAGAGAATAACATGGAGGATGGGGTCATTACACTTTGCATTGACTTATGTCAACAACAATGTTTAACTACCCATCTGTAATTTTTCTATGTATTATTAAAGTGCAGTTTGCTGTTTTGTGAAGTTAATTGATCCTCACCACTTCAACTATTAAATGAAGGCTTTTAATAAAAGTTAACTAAGAAAATACCGTGTTTTGTTTCCCATAAATTAGTTGGAGATTCTAAAGAATACCACTAATCTACAACATCAGTATTGGGTTATTTTGTTATCATTATCTAATTATTTATTAAACTAGTGATATCATCTGTATGGCTTCAGGAGAAATGAGCTACCCTGCGAGCTAATCCTTGCAGTGGCCTCACTCCAAATGATACCTAGGTTTACAGTTAATTAGAAATTAATATTTTAAATGTCATTCATTTTCTAACATCTATTTAACAAAGACCCCATTTAAGGATACAGAAGCCCAAAAAGGCAAATAGGGTTTTGTGTTTGTGTTAACTTTCTTACATGAGGTAAGATTCAGTGGATCTAAATATATATCAAATAATGTGTTTTTAGCTCTTACTATGAAACTGAAATAACACATGTTGTTAGACTTTTCTTATTATTACATATAAAAATCAATAGCATATTTCAACCATTAATTTTTGAAGACATTCTAGTAAATGACATATATGTATTTTACAATTCATAAATTATATCTTCTGAAGGCCCATAATTGATCAAAGAAATGAAAACTTATAGTGAAATATAATTTAACCCATTCCTGGCGGGTGCGTTAGAGTTACGTAGGGTATTTTATTATTTATTACAATGTAATAGCTTCACCCGTAGGTATTTTTAATGCTTCCCGCCGGTTTTACTGTCTATAAAGATACAATTTACTTTGATAACGTATTAGCAGATTATGTGTGAGTCATCAACCAATGAAAATTCAGGTTTCTATTTTCAACATTTTACACTTGAAATAATACACTTGAAATATTGATTACTTTGATTTAGCATTGCGTTTCATCTTTGCTTGTTTTTATACAATATTTTGCTTTGATTCAGAATTGTTTTTTATCATTGCTTGCTTTTACAACATTTTGCTGATTATGGATTTGCAGAATATGGAATTTTATGACAGTGATGAAAGTGATTTTGATTATGACAGTGATGAAAGTAACTTTGATCAGGACACAGATATTGATGACAGTGACACAGCGAGTGACTTTGAGGACTATGAGGCCACTAATTCCGAGGAAGAATTCTTCGATGATCCACTCACTGCACCAGGTGTTTCATACTTTGACTATGTTGAGGCAGTCGAGTCTGAACATAAGGAGCATCGCCTGGAGCACATTCCTCAAACTGGTAAAAAGAAATGGCCGCAGAAGATATGTGTTCAGTGCACTTCAGATGGACTGAAACGAAAACTTTCACGTTTCCATTGTGTCGGCTGTGAAGAGCCTTTTCCAGGCCTTCATCATGGCAAATGTTACGATAAATACCATGATATTGCATAACATTTATTTTAGATGTTTTGACATGTTGATTCAAATATACAGTGTCATTTTGGAACCTTTTTAGATATTTATTTAATTTTAAAAAAATTTCCCGCATAGTGCTAAAAATTACCCGCCTGGAAAGAGTTAATCTTATTTGTTATTTATAGGTGCAATATACAGATAGAAATGCAGTCATTCAAGGCAATGCCTGTGGTATTCAAAACATTTTAAATTTGATGGGATGTATCTACTCCAACCCATATTGTTTCATATATGTATTGGAACACTGATGATATTAGTATTCTTTTATCTATAAATTTGGTGGCCAGTGCAACATTTCAAACAAGTTTGTTGATTTTTCTTTTTTGAAGACTGTTTATGTAGTTAATCCAACAAAATTAGAAAAAGAATATATCAATATGGGTTTTGACGCCATTGAAGATTTTTAAAATTTTACTGAGTCATAACAACTTAACCTTATTAAGGATTTAAAAAAGTCATTGATGCCGTCACTAATAGTCCAATGACTAAATTTAAAGATTTTTGTTTAGTTCACAAATTTCTTTAAAATTTATATTTTCATGATACAAAGACAACAATTATTTATCTATGTATTTATGTATTTACTTATTTATTTATTTTAATATATTCAATGGTGGAACCATGCTGTGCCGCAATCATGGCATGCTTCTGCCATTGCATATATTTACAGATATTTCAAGCCCATGTCGTTCTCAGCCCACATTAAAATCTGTAAAAATATAATTATTATTTTTATTTTCTAAATCTATTAATTTGTATATTAAATTCATCAAAAATTGTGTTTCTTGAGCAATTTGTTAAACTATGCAAAAAGTTCAGTGCCAAAAACTTGTCATTTACAGAGATTTCATCTAGAATTTCTTATAAATTCAAAAATTTACTGTTTTTCGTGTCATGCCAGTGGCGTGCTTGAAAATTTTATTAACTTTGGTGCAGTGCTGTCCATGGCGAAAAATCAAGGCATAGTTCTGATCACAAGCAAATAAACAAAAAATAGTATATTTACATGATTAAATAATAAACAATAATTAGTTAATTATATAATTTAAACAGGCCCTGCATTAGTCTGCGTGGGGTTGGAGGAAATGCAAACTGGAGAGTTATTGATTACAAAAAAGCAATACTTAATACAGCTTTGAAGTGAGAAATCCCACAAAATGGGAAGAAATTTCTTCAACTGCTGTATCTTCTTCAATTCTTTTTATGAACACCCGGGGCACTAAATTAGAATATCTAATGGCCTCACAATTACCACAGGTCAATACGACGTCATATAATCATTAAGGCAAACCCATTTGTAAAATGACTTTCTTTCTGTCTCCACTAAATTGTAGAGGTAGGTTTCAGATTGAAAAATGGATGTCCTCTTGAATGAATCAAGGAGTGAACATTACCCACTATCTTACACATTCTCTCACTCTGCTTCCTTAAACTATTCGTCATGAAAATATATTGATATCTGTTTGGAGTGCAAGCATTTTAGGTACACCTTGATCTATGATTAGCCGTGGTAATATTTTGCAGAATTTGCGAATTCTTGTCAAAGAACACTTCAGAAATGCAGTTAGAGTAGAATAGAATATCTCCTCGTAATGACAAGTCCTTAATTTCACTGCAAATACCTTCTGAAACATTGAGACATTGATTGTGCAGTTTTTGGCATTGTGAAATGCACTTAAGAGAAGCCAATTAATCAGTTTTTAATGATTGATTTATGGATATAATTGTGTGCATAAACTATATAATGTAAAACTTTGCAGACAAAAACTGAATAACAGCAATAATTCATTAATAATAGATGATATTTTCAAAAAGGAATACAAATTATAAAGAGCATAAATATAAAAAATTTATATATAGAACAAAATTTGTTTCTAATTGGTTTTTAACAGCATTAGGTTTGTTTATTAGACATATATCACTTTGAAGATGGATGTAATTTGCAACTTTACCACTCTATGAATGTTTAAATGGTAGGCTTTAAACGGAAAAAAAGTAAAGAGGAAGATCTTACTTCTGTTCAACTTTGATTGTATATTAACCAAATTAGCAACATAATGTCTACTCCAATATCTTATCTTTATTTTTCAATGTGTTATGAAGAAAGAAAAACATTCTACATTCCTTTCAGCACTTTGCAATTTAGAATTTGAACATAATCAAAACAATTTTGATAAAAATTTAATTTAAAGATGAAATATTCAATAAATTCCAAGTCTACATCTTACACAATGGATTCATCTATAGAATAGAAGTACTTCCACATGGAAGATGTAATTTATTGTACTGTAAGCTTGGGAGGAATTAAATTATGTAGATGTATCCATTTCTGACGAATTTGAAAAATTTCTGAAATCCGTGGTTCCAGTTAGCTTCATTTAAGATCATATTTCAATTTTAGTTCAAAGGCCCACTACATTACTTAGTCCCAAAGCTCAGGCCTTTGAAACAGGATAGGTTATTCGTATGTGTGTTGAGTTCTGCTTATAATTACATTTAATGTTGTGCTTATATGCTGCTTACTTTGCAATTAAAAATATAATTACTATCAAATGTTATTTATACAAGCATGTAATAGGATTTACAGTAATAATCAAATGCATTTTCAAAAAAATAAGTAATGATTTTTCTGTCTTATCAAATACATGTTTATTGTTGACAATTTGACAACAAATGGTTAAAGCATTACAGAAAAATTAATGATGATGAGGGTTAAATACAATATTTTCGATCATTGCTACTGTATCAGTCTAAAATTATTGGACAGGTAAATAAATGCTATTTAATTAATATAATAATAACAATGAAAACGCGAGGGTTTTATCATTTGAAATTGAATGTCTGCATTTATCAAAGATCATGAAATGTTTTGTTTAATTAAACCACTGTGCAGAAATTCAGCCTATTACAGTATTTTCAAACAGAGTAAAAGTTGATAAAATTCCACAAAGCGTTTTAACAATTACTGCTACACAACTTTGGTCAATGCGAATGAGGCCCAATGTAGTTAGATGTACATTTACATACTATACTAGCAACTACTGAAATTGTGTTGGTTAGACACCGAAAAAACAATGCAAGACACTTGGAATAAGCATTTTCCAGGCGGGCTCAGCATCCTCTCGAAAATTTGGGGGGTTATGCCAACCCTATTCCAGTAGTGTAGTGCTAAAATTTTAACAAGGGGGGCTCTAACAAAGGTAAGCCATCGAGTATATGTGTGCTAGTTACCAAAACATTTTTGACTTTGTAAATTGCAATTATGCTAATCTTATAAAAGTATTGTGAAAATTTATTCCCTGTCATATTGTTAGCATTTGTGATATAGATGTTAAGCCTGTGTGAGCAGAGATTTTTATGGGTTCAAAACTCTGTAGCAAACCTGGCTTTGCCTACCACCGTAGGCCTGAAATTTAACGTTTTGAAAACAGCTTATTTTCGGACCATTTTATAGTCCTTGGCAAAAAATGTCTTCAATATTTCGGTTGTTAGAAACTTATAAAAGTTTTGAAAAATCAAAAAGATACCATGTAAAATTTCAAAATGTAAATTTTATTTTTCATCACATTGTGCATAGCAATAAATCATTTATAGCTCATCTGTGGCAATTTGTAGCACAATTGATTAGCTCTTCTAAAAGACGTATTTTCATTAAACACATATTTTTGAAGAATTAATTATTATTTTTAAAATTTAAACAGATTTTTTCAAATGTTAATGAAACTTTTTTATGTAGCATTATGTATGTTTGATTCTCACCAATTGTTAATTGGCTTGCCATGCCGCCTTGGCCTTATCTTTTGTACATCTTCCATGAATTTATCAACTTAATGTTTACTTGCTAAGACATCTGAAGCCAAGGGACTTTGTGTGATAAACTGCTAATGGGAGATGAGGTATCCCCAGAGAATACAGCTAAGAACAATAACAGCTCGTAAAAATGAAATTATTTAAAAACATTTACGTACTTTGCCAATATGACGCTACTTAAAATTATCTAACTTTTGGGAGTCTTGAAAAGCATTACAAATCAGGAATGGATGGTTTTCGAATCAATATCAGTTATTTCCACAAAGATTGCAATGAGTTCTTTTGGTTTGAAATATGTTATATTGATTACCAAATTTGTTGCGAATCATTAGTTGTGGAATGTATGAGATAACCGCATTTTCAGTTAACATGTACAACATGTGATTTTATTTGGAAATACTTGCTCGAAGATACCATTCAATTTTGTAGTGCTTTTAAATTTTATATGCTTTTTTTATTTCGTGAGTTATAAGAAGCAATTAAATTTAGTAAAAAATTATTGGGCTGCTTATGATTGATAATGACACTAAAATGTTGGCCTATATTTTAATGCTAAGCCAAGAAGTTGAGGATATCCAGGAGTTTCACATTTTTGAGCAGCTAATGGTATCTTCGAGCAAGTATATCCAAATAAAATCCAAATTATTTGACGCCCACACACACTTTTTGTTCATACACCCCATAAAACAAATTAAAATTTACTTATATTAAAAACTTATAAGCTAAAAAACTTGTTTTTGAACGCCTCTTTGACGACAATTTGTGATTCCACGGTATCACTATTAAGTTAATTTCTGTCAGGCATGATTATTCGACCAGTGGCAAAGAAAGTTCTCTCACTTTTGGCAGCTGAAGGCATTTTATACTTATAGTCACTCCACCATTTGAGTGGGTTAAAGGTTCGCTCGAAAGCCGCTTCCAACAGAGCGGTTGTGTCATATTGAGACAACTCGGCTTCTGCAACTTCGGCGGATGATAGGCGATGTCGATCTGGCACAGCAACAGGAGATGGAAAAGAAACCGCTGCACGAAATGCAGCGAAAGGATAAACTTTTCCTTTCTTTGCGGGAGTTGGAGTTGTATCGAAATGGGATGATTCTTGCGATTCCTTGATACGTTCTGAAGATTTGCTAAATTCCTTGCCTATTACACCAATTAGATATGGCTTTAAGAACTCATGTTGAGTTTCCTGCAAAAACGAGATTCGATCCCTTGCATTATTGACAAAAGAAAACAATCTAAGACTTATATCAAGATAGGTTGCAATGTAGTGAAGTGAATTCAGCAACGTCCAGTACTTCTCGTCTAAATATGATGTTATATATTTTAAGTCCTCTGTCAATGGTGTGGCACCAAGACCACCAATAATTACTTTTCGTTGCTTTTTTGCTAGAAAATATAAAAACGAAAATGATAACTGCATGCAGGAGGGGTATAACTGCTGTAATTAATTATGACACACGCCACGATTAAACCACCTGACCCAGCAAAAAGTGTCCCATTTGATCCATGGGTTTAACGACCCATGGGTCACTGACAACGCTGGCCCATACTTTTATATTTTTGTATTAATCATCACCTTTCAAAAATATCCTTTGAAGTTTATTATCTTATTATAGAACAAGGAGTACATAATAACAGGACATGACACCGAAATCTCGCTTAAAACTTGAGGGCTGGCTCAATATTTTGTATTTTCATGCTAAAATGATATTTTTCATACACAATGAAATTTATAGCATTTAGATGCTTTTAAAATTACAAAATCACTATATATATCTAATAGCTACATCAGTATAGTAATGCGACATCATTATTTTATAAATAAAAATCAAATGTTACATGTAAGATAACAGGTAAATTACGCCTTGATTAAAAAGCATTAAAGATTATTTTCATTTTACAAAATTTAAATTGATTATGCAAATTTGGTTAACTTTCTAGCATTACTTTGCTGTGCCTTATTCAAAACCGATAGTCCTTTAAGAAAAATATTAACCAACTTCATAAGTACAGATTTTGGTGTAGACCTAAACTGAACAACATCACCAATTTCTTGAAGAAAATTATATAAACGATTTCGGCAATATTTCGTTTTAGATTTGGTAAAGTAAGAGTAGCAGCAAAACACGTATTCCACAAAATCATGTGATGGATGGTGTAATCCTCCTCGGTTTAATTTAGTAAAAAAGGCACCGGGTTCAGACGGATGTTCATGCGACAAAAGCAGTATTTCTGTTGAAGCAACATATCCACAAATGTAATAGAGACACCTCTTTTCATCTGACCTAATTTCACTGACGTAGTTCATTAAATTATCTAATATATTAACATCATCTTCAAGAAATTGAAGAGTACATAAATTGCAAGAATGAACACTGTCAGACCAACTAAAATGCTCCCCTAACTCCAAAAGCAGTTTTGCTCTATCTATGTTATGAGTAAACATTACATCTGCGGTTGTAATGTAATACTTGCCACACGAAGACTGTCGAAAATGGCCAAAGTGACCTTCAAGATCTTCTTGTTGAAAAAAAGATGATAAAATGAAATTATGACGACATGAATTGGAAAAGAAAGGCTTGACCATTATCGCGAGTATTGTGTGAGCTAATTTGTTAACATCGTCCAAAAGCTTGACCAAAGATGCTGCCTCCTCTGTACACCAATGACGGCTTAATATAAATTTCATCAATAATTAACCAACAGTTTTTTGATCGCTGTGGTAATTTAAAAAAAATGAAATAAAAAGTCGTTGTCTTCTGTAGATTTGTAAACCGCCGTTATTCGTTGCAAGGTGCGCACCTAAAAGTTGGGCAATTATAAATTCCCAGCATATAATTATACTCTGATGCTATTTTAATGAATGTTGAAAAATGCAAGAGCTAAATGATACACTAATAGGTTATACTTACGCGAATTATATGCATATATGAATAGAGCAATAATTACATTATTTTATAAAACAAAATATATTGGCCAACTAAGGTACGCCCCGATGGTAACAAAAGCTTTTTTTGAAGTTTTTAGCAAAAAATGATTTGGGGGCAAGAATACCACGTAAAAGCAGTCAAAAAATCATCCATGCTATATATACGACCATTTCTTTGTTTATTCAAGAGGTGAATGTTGTTTGATAGGAAGTATGAATTATTGTGCACATCTTCACTAATATTTGTAATACAGAAGTCAGACGTAACGTAATGTGTAAGTTCGTTAAGTTGACTCGAAAATTTTACAGATGCAATAGCGGGATGTTTGACACTGGTCAATTTGTAAAAAGATTCATAATTGAAAGAAATTTCTTCTGACTGTGAAGATGTCTGCAAAGGACAATAAAATCCTTACAAATAGAAATATTTTGCTTAATTGTTTCGGTTAAATAAGTTAAAATCTAGTGTTCGCGTAACATGCATGTATAGATTCTGTAAATAAACAAAAAATTTGAGCAACTCTATTATTTCATACAACATATATAGTTGGCCAACTAAGGTACGCACTGATGGTAACAGAACTTTTTGTGGAGGTTAACCATACAATAATCGGGAGCCAAAACCACGTAAAAGCAGTCAAAAAATCATCCATGCTATATATACGACCATTTCTTTGTTTATTCAAGAGGTGAATGTTGTTTG